>CM039650.1:0-600000 GCA_022405125.1 Anthidium xuezhongi | reverse complement strand
ACACGAAGTTCGATTTCAAAATTTCTGAAAACTTTTCAGCTGCAAAATAATATTATTTTTGTATGGCTCTACTTTGTATTTCTACAAATAATAGAAAACCTATTATGAAGATAATGATTATTTCGAAAGATTGACAAATTTTTCTGATAAAAGATTTGTTGTAAAAATTTTGAATCATTAAAGAGTTGCATCAAATATATAATTATAACATTTCTATTAAAAATGTTTACAATTAATTTATAAATGTTATAATTTCACATGTATTTGTACCCTTATTGTTTCTCTTATTTATGTATTTATCCAGTTTATTTATTAATCTGTGATGTCAATTTGAATAGTAGGTACAGAGACAGACGTGTTTGCTTCGCTCAGTCCTTTATGAACCTTTAATTGATAACTTACAAAAAAAAAATAATTGTTTCGTAGTAGGAAAGTACTTTGTTCAGAATATTTCTTTAATTACATTCATTTCTTGCAGTTATAGTTAACCTCCGATATTCTTCTTTATTAGTACTATTATTAATATACTATTACTAAATGCTAAATGAAGTATTTACAAAGAAGTGATTAATAATACAAATGAACGACGCATACCAAATTTCACCTATTGTTTCATTTGATTCTCTAAAATGGTTTTTAATTAAAGAGCAAGTTATTGGAATTCATTTGTATGGAAACTCTGGCGCGTATAATTGATTTCGAAAGGTCCTCAAAATAATTGGTAAAAGCAAAAATATCCATTACATATTGTTATCAAATAAATAAATAAATTGTATATGAAAATGTATCTAAAAATAGAAAATAAGAATAATGGCAAATAATCCTTAAATAATCAATTGCTTGACTTATTATCATTTTACAGGTATTATCATTTGTTTAAGTATCAAGTAAACAAACAATTAATCGTGAAGTAGGTATCTCAATAAACAAGTGATAAATGGCTGAATGAAAAATATATTACACAAATTATTATAAATTATTAACGACTCTTATATCACCAATATAATTCGCTCCAATCAGAGTTGATAAAAATTAAAAAGATTGCATTTGTTAGAAAGAATGCATTTTATGCATTTCGTCTCATTTCAGAATAATTTTAACGCTTCATGGTCTCCATGACAATTAAAACATCACGTATATTTACTTAGAGAACGTACTTACATGGTTTTAAGACCAAGTTCTAAGATAATAATACGTTGAATTACTTTGCAAAGCATAGTCACAACGTTTCAATTTAGGTATTATTAATTTGGAAGAGCGGCAAAGAGCTAAACGAGACGATGAAGTATGGTTATTGCAATCATTATTACAAAATAATGTGGGATTTAACACTTTCAGGACAAAAACAAAGTTTGGCGCATTCATTTGAAATACGCCGGCGAGAACAAGAACAGAAGGAAGAAAAAACAATACCACTGTTACCGCATGGTTGGCAGAGGGTTGCTACGAAGAATACCCATTTTTAATGTGGTAGCTTTCATCTAACAATAACTGGAATTTAAGGGGGCTGGAGCAAAAGATTGCGGTTCAAGAATAAAACGAAAAAAGAACGACACGGATAAAATGGAATCACTGAAAAGGGAAAAGACGCATGAATGATCTTACGCGGTGGAAACGGGTCACTTTTTCATTGCTTAAAGTTCTATGGATAATGCCGTGTTTTCATGCGCCTCTTCAGTGCTCTTTTTCACGTGTGCTTCCTTACAAAACTATCGCAGTTTCCGCTACTAAGTTGATTTGATTTCGCTTGATTAATGCGAAGCTATAATCCACGACACCGCAGTTTTAGCATCAGATTTTGAAATATTACATTTGCAAGGTCTCACTTTATTGAAAGTAACAAATTATTTTCGGTAAAGATTTTAATGGACAAAATCAGTATTATACAATATACAAGTGCTACAGAATTGATTAATAAACGTGTGATTGTAAAGATTTCTATTTCCTTGATTTATGAACACTATTTTAAGCGCAACTCTAAATTGCATAATTTCATGTTAAAATGTATTAAGTACAAAGTAGGTTAAACATTAGTTTCGTAAAAATATTCAATATTCTTTACGCATTATTATAATATCTCTACTATTTCCATTTAGAAAACTGTGGAATAAGAAATTATTCATAATGTGTACATTGTCTCAAAAAGACAAATTATTCAAATAACACAAATTGTTCTTTTTGAAATAGAAAAAGTTCATATAAGTTGCAACCTTAAAAGTAAGAATTTATTTATAATTATTACAGGTTGACCTGTAATATGATCTAGAATTGACTTCAAAATTTACTTTGAAAATTTAGAAGATTTAAGATACTAAACAATAAAATTGCACTCACCATATAATAACTCATTTAAAACGTTTTTTGGTACAATCAGTAAATAACAAATGTTTTTTTATAAGATATTTAATGCTTTGCAAGATTTAAGTAACATAAATTATATAATGTAGTAAAAGTGTATTCAACAAATGTATCATGTATCATAGCCATAACTCGACTTCATAACGTGACTCCGAAGTCAGTTTAACTTCTTTTTTATAGAGAACATCGATGCATTATACGACGTATAATAGAAAGCTTCCTCCTTTTCGTAGCATTCCTGTAGTTTTTTAACCCTTGAGGTACCAATGGAGGGAGGGAACACTTTTTTCTCACTACGTTGCTACGTTGAGCATTTGGGAGTTTTCAGTTTTGTATGTTTATAAATTTCATCATTTCTTCTTAACTTAGTTATTTGTTAATAAAACTTACTTAAAACATAAAATTTCAATACATCCAATACATTTCAATTATTTGGTGGGCGTTTACAATAGCGTTTTAAAATAACAAGAATAAAATACCTGACATTGTAATGCTTTACAAATTAAAATTGACTGTACTTTATATTTGAACCATGAAGAAATCACGATTCCTACCTTTCAATAGATAACGTCTTGAACCCGGGCTGTTTCATTTGCTGCGCCATTGCTTTAATCAATCGAACGTTCAGGATCGTCAGCAAGTTATCTTTCCTAACAAAAAATGCGGTGCGACGAATTTGGTTGATTCGTTGTGTATTCCAACGAAGAACCAGCTTGATGCATTAGGAATATTGATGAAATATTTATTTAAGGCAATACAAATGTTCATTTTTATTCTGTGGTACTTTTGTTATTAAATCATGCCAGACGTAAAAGGTTTGGAATCAACCACGTATTGTTACAATTGTCAACCAGTTATTTTACCTTAAAATGATAAGTTTGTATAGTTACTTTCACCAAATATTGAACTTTATCTAGCTTCCTGTGTTTCACATGTTTAAAAAATTTGTGGCGTAACAAAGACTTATACTTGCAGAGGCTAGCGAGTCCCTTCTAAGCTTCAACAACAGAGTTTACTTTTACTGACAGAGCCCACTTAACAGCTAAAGTTTAATTAATTTTTAACATTTTAGGACAGGGATTAACTTCATAAAATCTTGAGCTGTTAGCTGACCAAAACTGCAATAAAGTCATACCACCTCTCCTGGCGCTCTGGACAAGAAAGACACCGAAGGTGGAATCTTTTCATCGAGTTAAAACTCCACCTTCGACGTCTTCAAAAAACCATTGCCCTCTCGAGACCAGGAGAGGCACAATCGAAGAAAACCTTGACCAAATCAGAAGTCATCTAGAAATCATAGAATACAGCCGTACATATTCTTTTCATTTGTAACTTCAGTGTCCAACTTTAATAAAATAAATAACCACTGGCCGTTAATTCAGCCTATGAAAGTTTCTTTCGCAAATCATTAAAAATGTATGTATCTAACATTACCAGTTAGTACTTATACAGGGTGTCCCAGAACTTAGTGTAAGAACTGGAAATGGGGGGTGATTGGACAATGTTTTTCCTTAATAGCTTCGAAGCGAAGCCCCGTCCGACATTTTTGCAAAGGAAATTGTTGTTCAATTGTTGTTCTTACACTAGTTATGAGACACCCTGTATACTGGGCGATCTGTTATTAACAAGAATTCCATAACGTAAGAAATCGTAAAAAGAATTGTTTCTGCCAATCTGTCAACCATTTCGCAACGTACAATTTTAATATAAACAATGGTTACGTAACTGTGATACAAGAAATAATAGGATTGTCACAAACTAACGCAAGCATCCTATATATATGTATATCGAACGCTTGCAGAAGAAAATATAAAAAGAAAAAAAGAAAGGAACAAAACAAGGCAAAAAAGCGATACAAGGTAAGATTAAACAAGAACTGGTCCAAGTCACATGACACCGTAACCGTAGGTGAACCTGTTACATGTCCCGGTGGCGCATGACAGCCACCAACTGGGGAAATCCCAGGTGTAAATGTTCTATGAACGCTCTGCTACACGGATAGTTATCTCGAAACTTTCCAGCTTTTTGCCGTTTCATCTTAAAGATACGTGTGAATCGATTCAAGCTCGGGGACATCCTATCGAGAATACTTTGAATTTGTGACAGCTCTGTTTCACGATAAGACTTTGAAGCGCTATTTCATTCTGGAATATGAAAGGAAAGGGTAACACAGATATCGTGGTATTGTCAAGCTTTGAACTTTAATCTTGCTACATCCGTGAAACACGGTATTTGGGTTATCTTATAAAGGCTATTGGCGAAAGTTATACATGAATATATTGTTACGTGCACCTCTTTTCCAGTTATTTCTGAATTTGGTACGATTGATAAATTTGCAACGTGTAATGTGCTTGAATAATTCAACTTAATATTGTAATTGTAAGTATGACAGTGTATGCTATTTCCTCATATTTTACTTAACGGGCGGTAGATCTTACGGGTTTGTAGTAGTTTCAGCAGTTCCAAAAACAAAAACGATTGGCGGTTCGGGAGTGGTAACTTTGTATTTTTCGGATCTCATCCAATTGACACGACAATTGATCTAATTCTAAATTTCTTAAGATTTCTGTGCTTAATGAGCCCTCGCAATAGGCGTACAATTTTGGCAAGAACGAGCGAGGAAAAACAATTAGCTGCTGTTAAAGCCCGGCAACAATCTAAATTTAATTTTAAGTATTTTATCAAATTAGTAGCCTTAAGCTCTTTATAATTCAAAGTCAGGAGTCAACACTTCTAACCCCTATAAAATAATTTAGCCGCTTGTTGGAGGCTTCGAGGGTGAAACGCAATTAAGCAATGTCTTCCAAGAAGCCCTCCGTAAACCCGCCTGATCACCTAGGTCATAATTTCGTTTTCGAAGGTCAGATCTTATCTGCCCTGACCTATGGAAAAACCCAGTAACGCGGACCCTTCGATTCCCCCCTTTCACGACAAGACCTATATTTAAACACACCCTCGCCACGTGCATTCAAATCGTAACATCTCAAACGTTTCGAATAAAGCAGATTGACTGACAAATATTCTATCGATCAATAAACATACCACTCCGAACAGGTATTTTTACATATCATTGTGAATTCAAAATTCCATCCAGTTCTTTTGCGGGGAATTAAGGGATCATATACATATGTTCAATTAGACGACACAAAATTAGTCAATTTTGAAAGATTTCTTTTAATAAGATAATTATTCTACACCCATGAAATTACAAGTACATTGAAATAATGTATTCGGGTATGCAAACAAATTTTTTTATTTAAATTAACTTAAAAATGGCGGAGCTGTTGCACAAAGTTGCGACGACAGTTGCAAAACTGGCGTGCAACCTAGCTGCCTGCAGCCTTTGATTTGCAACAAAAAAACAAGATTGTCATATTTAGAACATATGTATGTAGTTTGAATATGTCGTCGGCGAAAATGAAAAAAATGGCATGAATTTAAAGGAAAAATTCGGCGTATCAGGCAAAATTTTAATACCTTTTCGATAAGAAAATGATTTTCTTTTCAAACTTTGAAAAAACAGTTCCCGACAAACAATCCCAGTTTGGAAAATATAGTTTTCAGATAAATGCGTTTAAAGTTTTGACACTTCCAAATCTGAGCGATGAGGCGCAGCGTTTAAGGGGCTGTAATTTTTGAAGTGTTTCGAAATTTGCTTTGAAATTTTGGAAAAACATTCTAAAAATGTAATAAACATTAAACATTAAAAAAATGATTTGAAGATTCTAGTTGTGTAGAACCCCTTAAGCCATCAATTTTAATCGTTCAGCACCGTGCGCTAAACTAAACATATGGAACTAGCAGCTACTTTGAATTTCGTGGAGATGGAAAAAATTGGCTTGAGAAACGGTCATGAGTAAGTACCGAACGTACCTTCGAGTGGTCAGAGCGGCGGGTTCGCGTACTCGAAACTGACTTCGGCGACAAATAATTCCAAGGGATTCTTTGACGAGGAGGAAAAACGGAACTTAAATGACTCTACGGTTAACTCGGGACTTCTGGTAAATAGATGTGAACGGTAATAAAAAGAATATTCGACGGAAAGCAACTTCTTGGGTATTAGTGCCATTGGAAATTTGAAGAGACGTACCAAAAACAAAAACTTTATATTGCCTATATAATATAAAGGACTCGAACGGAGTTTTAATCCTCCTGCCTTTATATTTTATTTCGTGATTTAACAATGTATGTACGTAATAGTTGTAGATTGCAGAAAATAAAAAGATATTTGAATTTTAAATTTATTGCACCAAATTTCATTTAAAACGTGTACTTCTAATTTATCAAGGTATTTACATTAAAAAACAATTCATCACTTTTAAAAATTTTTAATTCTCAACTTCCCCTCTCTTCTTTTAAACAACAAGCATAGTGATTTACAAAAATATTTTACAGAAAATAATTCTAATTTATTTACGTTTTCATAAAAAAATGTATGTAGGATTTTTAAGTATTTTTGCTTACAATGAGGTTTGCTTAATTCGATTCCTTCAATTATTAACAGTTTGACTGCCACGCCTGCAGCTACTAAAAATTCTATTTGATAGTAACTGTATTTTTGACAAATTTTATATCCTATTTCCACAATATTTTGTTATTTTTATAATTTATAATTTTAAATATCTAATGGGAACATTTTCAAGCAAATAGGAAAAACAATTCCTAGTAATATGGGTCATGATTTCTAATGGAAATTTAAGTGTCACCCATATGCGAGTGACGTGGTAGTCAAAATGTTAAGAAATACAAATTCCCTCAATTAGGTGCACATTATTAAGAAATTCCAAGAAATGATAAGTATCGTCGTCACGAAAATACTAGGCCGGTTGGCAGGTCTTTCCATTTACTTTCTATTATTGAAAAACGTTAGCAGAATAATATCGGGTGCAGCGTTCCTTAAGCCGAACAGGATTTAAGCAGAGAAGTTGGTTACGAAGCGAAGTCGGTCCGAAGACATCGTTAGAATCTAGAATGGAGCCGAGTTCTTCTCGCATTTCTCTACCCGAAATTCGTTCTTCCTTTATCCCCTTTATTATTTCTCACGCTATTCTGGGGCATTAATCCGGTCAGAGAGAAGCAAGAACAAGGAACGGTCGGATACGTCGCTTATTACATCGCTGAAACTTTTCTCATTCCCATTCGCTTCGCTCGAGAATACGAAATGTATTGCCTCGACGTATGCTCGAACAAATTAATCGAGATAAGGCTACGGGACGTCGCCGAAGGACGGACAGGCCTCTAATTATGCAACCGGCTTCACCGCGAATCGTAATATAATCAGCTCGCCATTCACAGTTTTAATTGCTTCGGAACTCATCATTTCCAATTTCGCAAATTTCACGTCTTCGTGTTTCATTGCCGTTGCTTCATTGATCTCTCTGTTTTCGCCGGCCAATGTATTAATAATTTAAAGGTTTAAGTACCAATGACCGTATCTCTCACGGATAATGGCACCGTTTCTAATGGATCGTTGTATTGTTCAAATACGAGAGCAAACTGAAATTGATGGAATTGATTAATACGGAACAGCGCCGATACGATTGCAATTTACAATGGCCAGTAACAATTCATTGAGGTTTTGGGTGAAAATACTTCGTTCCGTTATTAACTCACCATTGTGAAGTGCTTTTCGATGTTGAAAGGAGAACGTTGACTCGATGTAAAAACATTTAGCAGTTTTAACGTTAAGCAAAAGATAATTTTCACTCTACATATTTATTTCTACATGCGAATTGTATTATATGTACCAAGTTTTAAATGATTAACTCTCAGAATTAATACAACATTGCAATCGAAATAAAAATATTTAAATATAAAAAGTACGGAAGCATAGAATGTTACTATTCTAATATGAATTATTTTATTTTTAATAAAATATAATTTAATATATATATTTTATATATTTTATATATTTTAATATAACATTTTCTATAAGATATCAATGGATGAGAATTCAGAGTTTAAAATACTGAATTTATTACCACGTCGAGGTATATCAAGCAGATTCGAAAATATTGTATTGACACCACTTTACAAAAATATAAGACAAATTACAACAGTGAAATACAAGGACACGATGGACTTACTACGATATACCACCGGGGTACCATGATTTCTTCAAATTCCTCTCGCATTTTGTGTACAAAATATAGATGAGCAGTAAATTATTATGTAATTTATATAGTTAAAAGATTTCCTGAATTGCATACATGGTGTTTCTCAAGTGTTATAATGAAATAAACAATAAATTGAATAGTATTTTTTCAATTTGAAGCATTTTAAATTATATTGATTGGACTTGGGTTGTTTCAAAGATGACAAATCTAGTTGTTAATTTTGAAAGCAGCTTAAGTCCATTCTTGGTAAGAAGACACATATTATGTACTTAATAATTGCTATTATTTTAATAGGAATTGTAAATTGAATTCTCTTAGATATACTTAAGGAGTGTGACACAGTGGTATCCTATACGTATATTTTTCGTTTCATTAAAACGCAAACTCTTAAATATCTCAATTTAAACATAAATGGATTTAGGCCACTTCAAAATGAACGGCTCAAATTCGCATTTTCGGTTACTGTTTAGAAGAGCAAAGAAAAGTGTTGAGCGTTGCACGTTTGAGAGTTGTAAAGTCTATTTGTTTGTGGAACTTGTACGATATACAATTAAACGATTAGAAACTAACAATTCGTAGCGACTCTCTAGTTAACTTTTAGCTCTTCTCTATAACATTCACCCAGTTCGACTATATACGTCGCCCCAAGGACACTCCTTTTTGAAGCTTTTTTCCCTCCACTACGAGAACTTCGTTTCTCGTTTTTATGACCATGTATGGTCATGCTCGATTTCGAACGCACCCCCTTTTTCTAGGAAGGAGCTTGCGTTACCGAGCCCGATGACACATGATACTACAATACTGATGGGGGTCGGGGCACGCGGATTGGAAGTTTGCAAACGACGAGTCTACGGTTTGACGACCGAAAGTTATGAGAGTCGAAATCACAGCTAGAAAAATTCCGTTGTCCTCTGCTGGAAAATTCGGTCGCTCATGGGGCCGTGCCTCAACAAAAAGCAGAGTGGGAAAATCGGTGCAGCAATCGATAGTACACAGCACGTTTTTGCATTTATTGTTTGGTATAACATTCTGCTACAATCTTTTTCTGTAATGCTGTCTGTTGTAACACATTACACTTCGTATGTAGAATTAATTTTCAACAAATTTTGAATTTTATATTAAGTAAAGGTTGTCATAATTAGAGCGGCTCATCATTTTCTTATATTCTGAAACATTACTACAACGTGTTGTTAACTGGCGAATAATTTTAATATCTTCTTCGTGAAAGAAATAAGTCGAAAACATTAAACCAAATTTGGTAAATATGGGTTCGTTTTTAAGAAAATTATGTTTGAAAATTATGTTTGTAATAATTCAGTTATTAATGAATATGGATGTTATAAATTAATTAATTTAACTATTGATATTGCTAAAACGTATTGTTATTTAATTTCTTTCATTATACGGTTGAAATATTAATGTATGGTCTGATGGATTTAATCAAAATTTTCATAAATGTAAATAACATTATCACGAAAAACATTAACGAATGATACATTCGAACAATATTAATACTTACATTTATTAATTTATAATATCCATTTAGCGTTTAGTTAACGAAAAGCTTGTCGAAATTATTATTTATCTGGTTGTAAATAAGTTTAAATAATTTGCTTCTAAATTTTTGAAAAATTTTTAAATTCAATTAAAAAAATTTCATTCTATATTTTCAACTTATTCTTTACGTAGAATCACTCCCTTTCTGGTTATCTTGCCAGTTCTAAGACACTTTGTATTATTTGACCTGTACAGGTAATTTAGGCCCTACAATAATATCAATCTCATAGACTTAAAATTAGTTCATACGATTATTATTACTTTTCAGTACTATTTGGTTGCGGTTAGTTACCTATAAATATTTTCTAACAATTTTTTGTTAGACGTTCAATGTATACTTTCTTTCAAATTCAAAATGAAATAGAAAATAAAATACGTGATACATTTATCAATACCACATTTCGGCAAAGGTTCGTTGATCAATTTTGTAAGATAAAAATAAAAAATTTGGAGCAACTCATTTTGACCCGAAGGTAGTTCTAGTGTTAAACATTATCCCTTTTTATGTTATAGAAAATTGGTCACCTATAAAAAAAGTATCTTGGTAAATTTTTAATGCCTTGTAGAATGTTCACAATTGTTCAAAAGTCACAAAACTTTCTAGTAATACTGTAAAATTGTCATGTAAACATATTTCGTAACAAAATTATATTAGTATAATAAATACACCTTAAAAAATTATTCTTTACTTTCTTTATTTCTTCTTATCAACTTATTTGCTTTTCATATGATTACAAAGAAACGAAATTAGAAATGTTTCTAATACTTGTTTTTATTTACACGATTGATATGTTACCACAAAAATATGTTTTAATTTATCTTCATTCCATAATTAATTAAAAAGCTTCACTACATAACTTGCTTCGCAAAAGCTTTCATATGCTTTCAAATAACAATCACCTTCGCATTCAACAACTGGTTTTCGTCTGAAGCATAATTGTAAATATAATCAAATTTTGTACGCAACGAAATATTTTACGTTCCTTCCAATTAATTTTGTACCTTGATTGCCGTAATATTGCGGTATTCCATATTAAATGTTGTTCTATATTAGGTATAGTTACTGTGTCTAATCTGCGTATGAATGTACATTTATAATGTACATTTAGATTTTTAAATTTCAAACACATATACATATGCTTTTATTAAACTTTTACGAACAGTGTGCATAATGTACATAGTGATTACTTGCTGCGTAAATACTGTATACAGGGTGTCCAAAAATTAATGTAAGAACCGGAAATGGGGGTTAGCTGAGACAATTTTTAATAATTATTCGACATTTTTGCAAAAGAAATTGTTCAAAATCGTCTCAGTTCTCCCCCACCCATTTCCGGTTCTTACACTAAATCTGGGACACCCTGTATCCACTTGAAGTGCCTTTTGAGAAAAACAGACGACATTAAATAAATATTTGTGGCATCAAATTCATTATCTTATAGTTGTAATGTAACTAAAATTGAAAGTATTTAACTAGCAATATAAATTTGAATTTGTAATAATAGAAACTTCAGTGATATACAATAAACAACAATATTATTTTTATCCAATTAATAAAACAAATATAAATGTGATATTTATACAACATAAAGAAGCTAAAGTTATTTGTTGTATATAAAAATTCAGGGTTTTGCAAATAATGGACATGTAATGTTTGTGCAACAAGCCATTGATTCATACCCTGTATATAGTGACTTAAAGCACGTAAATAGGTAATTTTCAAACCATCTACCGCCAATTTTACTATGCTTGACTTGTCTGCTGTATAGAAGAGGGCTGTAAAATTAGGGTCACTGAACTATGTGTACTATATTATAGGTTTATGATACGTCGATTGCTAGTGAAGCATTAAGAGCACGTACACAGTAGAAACGTTGAAATTATGATGAAAGAGCAATTTCTAGGTACTGGCTCTTTGCCAAATAACTAATTTCCGAAACGGTTTCACCAAACTATTTTCCGAATATAACATACGAAATATGGAGCTTGAAATTAGAACAATCTGGTATTTTCTTACCATATCGTATTAAATATGTAAAGAACGTATAGAAACAACGTCTTAATAAAAATAGTGAATTCGCTTATAGTCGGTGTTTCTGTAACGACTTGAATTATTTAAACTCTGTTCAGGTACACACTATTGTTTTTCAATATGTGATTCAGTTTAAAACGGAGTTTAATTAGCCTTAGGTTAGATTACTTAAAATAAGTAAACAAAATAATTCACATTTTAATAAAATTATCGTTTAAACATCATTAAAATTATCTTTTATTAAACATTATTTATTAAAGATTCATTACTTATAATTCTGTACCTAAACCTATTTTTGGTTTAAATTCAATTACATACATCATTTTACCTTATTTTCCTTATTTAATAAGAACAATAGTGATCTGTTTATATTCCATTTTAAATAAAGAAGATTAATTCATATGAAATGCTTTAAATATGTGGTTGATCAAAATTTATTTTGACATTCTACACTAATTTGTTTTCTTTTATAAACTCAACTTCGTGTAAATTTTTATATCATCCATTCAATTAATTTTTCTTTTTTATTGTTCTTTTTGTTTCATTTTTCGATGAGAAAAGTGTATAACCTGCCTTACCTATACAGGGTGTCCCAGAATTAATGTTAGAACCGGAAATGGGGGGAGTTGAGACGATTTTGAACATTTTCCTTTGCAAAAATGTCGAATGGGGTTTCGTTTTGAGTTATTAAAGAAAACAGTATATGTATATTGTGTATACATACAAAGTACTGGTACGTTTGGTAATAAACTTGTAACTCTTCTCTCATTCGGGTTTCATATTGCTGTTAAATAATGCATTGATATTTTGCAAAATTGTATACCTATATGAGTAAACATAAAAGAAATCGCCTGCATTGTTATAATATTTTAATTAATATAATAATTTTGAAATTCAGGGAAATATGTTTCAAAATACTGGCACAAGACAAATTGAATTATCTTTTATATTTCATATTAAATAATGTGATATGTACATCGTATGCACAGAATGTAACATAATTTTAAATTTATATTATACATTGTTATTTACCACATTGTTATTGTCTGAAATATGAAGGCAAATTTAAGATTTTCATATATTAGGGTGTCCCATAAGTTTCTTTCACACCACGCTAGGAATGATTTTAAGGATAATAGATTTTTAACTGTCGCGAAGTTGGGACTTCAATGAAAAAAGTACTTTTGTTCATTTGATGGACTGGATGAATTGAAAGCCGCCATTGCAGAAAAATGGCCAGTATTGGCGAACCGACGAGGCGTTGTTTTTCATCGTGGCAATGCAAACCGCATGTTGCATTGGTTGTAAGAGAAAAGCTGTTACAGTTTGATTGAGACATTCTACTGCATCCTCCGTACTCCCCAGATCTTGCACCATCAGATTATTGTCTGTTTTTAATGAATAATTAAAGAAAATAAAGAAAAATTAAAACATTCTCTCCGATAGACGGCTCCAATCAGTAAGCGAAATAAAAACGCACCTTGAAGAACATTTTGCAACTAAGCCCCAACAATTTTGGAAAGAGGGAATAACGAGGCTGTCTGAGAGGGGAAAGAAGGTAATACAGCAGAATAGTACACATATAAACAATAAATCAATTTTAAACAACAAATATCGTGTATCATTTTGCATAAAAAAAAAGAAAGAAACTTATGGGACACTTTAATACTTTCTATTCAGTTATTTAAATACAGCATATATTTTTATACAAATTGCATTGAAGTTTTTTTTCCTTTTTAATAATTCAAGATCTCGATTACAGTGAGTAATGTTAAGATATAAAAATCGTGAATAAAGGCTATAATCATGATCATAACCCTGCGACTACTGCGATAAGTCACTATGAGTGATTTGGTACACCACCTGTATTTACAATAACGTTTAATAGTTTTCATAATACTTAATGAAACAGGATACTGAAATGTTGATCAGATAAATCTGTAATTTTTGAAATGAAACCAGTTTATTGTAGAACTTTGAATACCTGAAAAGAGGATGCAAATAATAATACAAGAAATTCAGGATATCATTCAGTTACTAATTAAAAAATATCATTGAATATTTCTTAGATTAAATAATACCAGAATTATCCCAGCAATGCTATATTTATTATAAAACACGCTAAATGTAACGTCCTGTATTGAAAATAATTTGTTATAAAATTAATTAAACTGATGGCCATTTTAATATACTTCTCAATTTTTTAATAATTTTTTTTACCGCGTATACATTACACAATTTTTCTTGGAAATAGTATCTCGTGTTTTATATTTTGACCTACTTTAATTTGCATTTGCCCGCTTATATTGTAATATTTCTTCATGTCTCCCTGCGTTAAAAAAATATATTAGCATTTGTACAACATAAAACAGTTTTGACATAACAACTTTTGTATCAAATAATTAAATACTAACTACCTACTCCAATATCCGTTCTAGTTTTAATATTTTCCGAATTGAAAATAGTATAAAATTAATTAAAAATGTTCTTTGTATTTTTTCGTTCACATCACGTCTACGCAAATGAAACAAAAATGAATTACTTCTCACTAAACCTAGTGTTTACCAATAAGATTTAATTGAGCTATCGTCAGTGTATAATAAAACATAAATTACATGTAAAACTGCGTTTATGGATTAAGGAACGTTTTACAGTATGGTTGTTTAAGCCATAATTAAAACATCGACCTTTGTTACCATTTATTTAATAGTAACGTGTATTTTCTTTGATTTCAGGTGAGTTCATCTATCTTACAACAGACCCAATAATTGCAACGCAGTTTGTTAAACTAAATATCGAGGCATCAATTTTGTAAGAATTATCTAACCAGAAAAGTTTTCTACTACTGTAAGTTAAACAAATTGAATTCAAATTAATTTGCATATTTTTGAAGGATAAATGTTTTTTTTTCTCTTTTGTAAATTGACGAAAACCACTTAATTATGTATCTTAAAGTAAAGTAAAACACGATCGTGAAATTTAGAACGCAGCACGTGCATGTAAAAAATTGTGTAGCTGGACTAACCCAAGTTCACTTTTTGAAAATTGAGTACCATGTACCGTCGTGTTTAATTTTATAGGGATTATAAAATTTATAAGAGATGGTTTTGTATTTCATGGAAGCTATGAGAATTTATTTATAGTGTATTTCAAATAAGGAAGATTTGATTCTATAAATTAGTTCAAGTATGTATGTACATACGTAGATTAGAATTACAATAGTAATATGCTTCATCAGATTATGTTTAAACAAATGTATGCATGTTACTTTAATATTTTACCTAAACCAGTTTAGCTATCTCGTAATAGCAAACAAAACAGTTACTATTTTTCTCTTTAGAAAATAGAGGATTAAAACCATTATATAATCCAGTTAAAAGTTTATTTAACCAGCCAATCAAAAATCTATATAATGTCAAACTAAAACAATGCATTTTTCGTGCTTTACAGTACATTTTTATTGATTTATTGATTGATTTATTGGAAACTTTAGGTCTCGATTGCTGAGATTATCGGTCCAGCGATTGTATTACTTTTAAAAAATTCTGCCATTATCGTTGACGTTAAAATGTGTTGTCTTGTTTAACGTGTCCGGTGCGGACGAATTTTTGAAATTCCATACTCTGTATCGAAAACTTTTTCAATTTGTTTTGTTTGATTTTATTTTGTACGTTCAATGGAAACGAATTTTTGAAATTCCAACCCCGGTAACTAAAATATGGTAATATCTTTTTTGTTTGATTTCACATTTAAACGATAGGAAAATCACTATTTCTATTTATTGAATCAAAGATATTCATTATGCGTTGTACAAAATTTTCGTTTGTTAATTAAATAAATTCAACTTTAAGTAGAATTGCACGGTTTTTAATCCCCTATGAAGATATTAATGAAACAAGTTAAAAAACTGATTATTTGTTTATCCGCTACTATCCAAAGTCCGTAGGTAATTGTAAAGGTGTTTATCGACATTTTATAATATAATAACTTTTTTGGAAGCTAGAATGATTCGTTCGGTAAACAATGCACTTTTATAGATTTGAAAAAATTGTAATTAGACAAAACTGCAAAGGAAATAATGAAAACTGATTTTTAAATCTTTTTTATCTGAATCTATAATGAAAATTTAATTTCCTAGATGTAGGTAAATTACCTATGTACATGTTAAAAATTTCATTGACTTTAGTTAATGCAGAAAGGTGAAGTATTAAAATATGTAAGACTCTTTAAGTTTCTGACAGTTATAGGCTGAATTTAGTGAAAATATACGATTTCCATCGCCTTTAATCATCTATAGTCTGAAGTTCCGTTAATTGATTTCAATAAAATTTATAGCATAGATTCAGTTTTTTAGTCTTCATTATAACCGAACAGAAACGAAGGAAACAGGACGTAGTCGTCGCTAAAGATGCGATATAAAATTCGTAATAAAAAAAATTGTGGTGCAAAATTGAGTCCATCAGGAAATTGTATATCTTCGATAAAATGTATCGTTTATATTGGATCTATACACATAAAAGTTAAACAATAAATAATATTGTTTTGTACAGAATAAATGTTTCAACAAGAAAATAAACTGAAATCCATCAAAGTGGAAACATTCACTCAATTGCGGTGCTTACTGTACATAAAAAACATTGATTATTTTTTACGAAAATAGTATCCACGAACAATTATCATTTTTATTTCAACATCTCTTTGCACGTCAGTTTAATATTTCGTATTCTTCTCAAGTGAACGCTGAAAACTCGCAAGGAAATTTTAGACCTGCAATCGTTTGGCAACTAGCTTAAAGTAAGAAATGTTTCAAACGAACGCCAATAGTTATCTGTTCTTTTTCATTTTCCCTTTAAACCTGGTGCTTACAAAAGACGAATTTCCTTTGAATGTAGCTAAAGTGTGGCGAATATGGTGGAAGGTAGCATGGCGAAACTTGATGAAGGAAAGGTCCCAGGAGAAAATATAGCAGGATTTCGCGCGAAATGAACTCCGAATTATGCGTCAGACAAATGGTCGACCGTGAAAACTAAAGTTTAAGCTTCGAGATGGCGTAACACTTTTCACCACTTACCGCTCGAGCTAATAATTTAGACTGCTGGTTCCGTCATTCGTTGCACTCGTGCTGATGCACCTGCGAGCTAACTGTACTTTCACATAGAAAGCCATAACATTGCTGCAACATAGTCGGAGCAACTTGGTGCACCTCCCTTATCCACCTAAGTCACGCGATGCTAAAATTCCTTCAAAACGTTTCCTTCTTCGTTACAAAGCAAATTAAGCTACCTATTCGCATTGATATTCCATAAAACGAATCTCGGTTGTACCTTCGCCTTGCAAATGAGTATCATTACTTTCTTTTTTTAAGTAGTACAAGTATTTTTATTACTCTAGCAACGTATTCAACATTTTTTAATTAGAAATTGGTGATTTTAATTCGAAGATTTTGCTGCCATGAAGTTACTGGCGCTTGAAATTTTATTTAATTGAATAATTGATATTAAACTAATAATGCAGGGTAACAAACTCAATGTTTAGATTTGTGGCTTGAACGGCAGAATCATTTGACTCTTTAAGACAAACCCTTAAATTAAGGTCTTTGTAAGATAAAATACAGATATGTGTAGAGGGTGTCGCAGAATTAGTGTAAGAACCGAAAATGTCAACTATCTCAGCTATTCTCATTTTCCGTTCTTACACTAATTCTAGGACACCCTGTATAGACAAGTTGGAAGGCAACATCTAAATAATATTATGGAAATTCTTATTAGAATCATGAAGAAATATAACATAGAACACTCAAAACAACATAAACCGATTATTAGTATTATGAAAATAATAATATATGCACCTTACCATGTGCCAGTATGTTAACATATACTATTATAAATAAAAGCATACATTCATAAATTTGAAATCAGATATATTTTGTTAACATGTTTAATAAGGACGAATCATTGAAATTTCATCTCAAGTGAATATAATTTTTTTCATTTTCTTTTTGCTTAACTTTACTTTAAAAGTATAGGAAAATCACTATTTTATACTAAAATTATTATCTGAATCGTAAACATCGAAGCATAACAATATCGATGCATGTATCGACCTCGCATTTAATATTGAAACTGCCGACGTTTAATGTACACTTTCTTTCGAATAAAATATAAAATAGTAAACAAAATAAATAAGAGATGAAACATACAGTATAAAACAGAACGGTTCTTTATTTTAATAAAACTTAGCCCACATGTTGGCAAAGGCGTGTTGATAAATCTTATAATATAAAATATTAAAAAGTTGGATCAAGTCATTTTGTCCCCTTTGGTAGTTCTGGTGTGAACTCGCTAATTATTAAAAATGTATTTACTTCGCCCACCAAATGATCATATTTTTGTAAGTATGAATGCACTTCATCTATTCAAACAGCAGCAATCGTTTTCTTCTAAATAATATATGAATTAATTAGTATCAGGAACAAAGAAGAACGCTTTACTCGTAGTAACTGATGAGTATTCGTAATTGCACCCAATACATTTCAACCTTTTCGCTACAACGGAACTAACAAAAAAAGGAACGCTATCGCTGTGCAGGAGAATGGGGATTAGGTTTATTTCCATCCGTTTATCACCTTGTGCAACTATCGTATTTACAGGAATTATTTAGTTTAATCTATTTTAATCTGTAAATGCAGATATTTTCTAAATTATTCGTTGCTGAAAAACATTTTGTAAGTAGTTTAATATAATTAATTGAGTTCAGGATGTGAAGATCAGCATTGTTTCTCAAATAGAATCATATTTATATTTTTTATACCTCAATCAATCCAAAAAAATATTAACCTTTTTATGTCGATAAACAAATAGTTTAGGGGACATTTTAATTTAAATATTACAAATCTGTAGCTGTGTCAACGCCACGTGGTATTTTTGTTTATAAATGTAGAAAATAATGGGACAAATTTAATGATTCCATATGTATTTGACGACATTTGATTAAAAAAGACGACAATGGGAAAACTAATATTCTTATTAATAAAATAACGTAAATAGGTAGGTACTTCGTATTAATCGATACGATTCCGAGTAGCGTTATTAACGGTACCATACCTTTGAATAAAATATCGCAAGAGATACACGAGTTTGTTGAATTTATCATATTTACATACACATAAATAAATACATGTAGATACCAAATTAAAATATCCTATAAACTGATCGTTAATACCTTTTCTATAAGGAGTAACGTGATGAATCACTAAAAAAGCAATGCTAGCTTACATATTTGTTTAAAAAAAAATCAAACTAGTTACGTTAAGTAGTCGTAGAAACTCATAGAATAATCATAAAACTCACTACATAATTAACTTATGTGACGTCGGTAATTCATAAATTATGAAATATATTTACTGAGTAAAGAAGAACAACACTACGTATTTACCAGCAATTTGCAATTTTTGGTTGAAACATTGCAAACCAAAATTTCCTCTCTCTACAAACTCTGCGGAAATATTATTCAGCAAGTTATAATTTACGAACAGCGTACCGAATTTGAGAACATCGGCAAATTAATGCACGCCTATCGTTTAATCTCAAATGATCTGTTAATTTCAACACCCGAATATGCCCCTTGTACAAGAACCACACGTATATAACGATAGTCAGTGTTTTCCGTACTGTTAGAACGAGATCCCCTGCCTATCTCCAAACAACACCGCGCTATATTTTATCTGCATTCCCAACTGACCAACCCTTGCGTCTGGCGCCATTTTCCTCGGGCCCGACGTGGTACGTAACATCGCGATTCTAAACGAATCTGTTGGGACATAAATTCGTCTTTGCGAAGGATTGTTGAATAACTGAATGATATGTAGTACAGAGGGATTACCTACTGCAAATTAATTTCTGTGTTGTATTTGAGACTATGTTACGATCCACACAGTTATCCAGACCGGTCTTTTACATTGATTAAGTTTTGTTTGCGGTTAAGGGATATTACATTTTACAAGCACGGACAAAATTTTGAAATAGACAAAGGACAACGTCATCTCACGACACCGTAACAACACATTACAGCCCATACCTGACATCACATTTCGGATTTTCCCTACAAGGCGTGACTTAAAATCAGTACATTTTAACCCCCGAATTTGCAATCATTCATTGAACAACAACATTTTCCCCACCTTTACTCTCGACCAGACAGGATACATCCTCGAACTCGAAAAATAGTATAAACACGTCGGCATTAGACGTAAGTGATTATTAATTATCATTTTCAAGAGCAGAATCGGACAAGTACACAATTTGAAATTAAAATATGTTCAAAATAGAACACATCAAATTATTCAATTAGGCTCAGTACTACAGTACAATCAAGAGCTACATACTTAATTAGACTACTTGACCAAACCATATTCCACCATTTACGTAATATCTCTACTTTGCATTTTGTTCGAAATAGCTTAATGACCTAACCAATGAAGGTAATTGGCAGCATATTCACAAACTGCATAAAAAAAGAACAAATCAGGTTAACGAACTCTCTAAAATATGAAAAACGAAGTCATTCGTACCAAAATACACTCCTAAATGCGAAAAACGAGAGACTCGCACAAAAAACCCTTGAATTATTAATTATTTTCTTTTTATAAGATATAAGATATTTCTGTATCTAAGATATTTTCTATTTATAAGATATGCAAATGGATTTGTGACTATCAGAGAGAGGAGACAAAATTAGGTTTTAAATAACCATAAAGTAGAACGTTTTTAAACCATCATTCTATATGCTTATACCGAGAAGATCAGGAATCGCATTTCAAGAAAACCTCAAAAATATTTTTGAAGCGAAATAAGTAATTATTCATCTAGTACAAAATCATCACTTTTATTATAGATTTCATTAAAAGATCTTTCAAAAACAATAGAAAATTCAAACTAGATAACGCCATATTGAAAGCTATATGCAATTGAAAATGAGCGATCTGAATAAAATATCGAAAAGTCACACTCCGCTATCTTGACAACTTATATCAGACGTACAGAATTTAAAGCGACCTACTGACACTATAATTTAATACAGCTTTGATAAGATTGAAAATAGCGAAATTTTAAACGGATGTACTTAGAGAATTTGATCTCACGTACGTACATATGTATATGTATATGTAGTATATGAAAACGTATCGTTGAATGAGGGATTAACGAGAACGAGAATAATACCATCGCAGGATCTAACTTTTACCTATTAGAATGTCAAATTGTTAATGGTTCTGAAAGCGATGGCACAGACCGGCGTAACAATTGATAGTGCGGCAATATCTCGCGATATTCAAAGTTCGAAACTTTATACTTTCCATTGTGCTAAACTTGAAGGATGACAGGTTGCTTGGCAAAAAGTGGCGAGTTTATAACACCTGCGGGCTATAGTGTCTTTTCATAACAGAAGGATTAAATTCTGTTGGACTATTCAGAAAACTTACCGCGACTAAATTTACGACTAATTAAATACTTGCAAGCTTACAGAACCCGTTGCGAGTGAATTATTCATGATAAATACTACAGAACATGATTACATTCTTATGCTCCTTTTTTACAACTAGTTGAAATAAGAATTATTGTAAAATCAGGTCTAGTATTTTTATGAATTATAACAAAATGTTACTTAATACTTTATGCTTTATTACTTTCTCACTACTTCCGATACTAATTTTGTGGAATAAACGTAAAGTTTTTACTTTAATTAAATGTAACGATATTTCTAGCTTTTTCACAAAAAACTATTACAAGTTTATATCTTCGTTTATGTGCAGTTTTTGTGTATCAGAAGGGAAAACCATATTTTCTCCGGGCGCATATATGGGTTAATTGTACCCAAGGGGTTAATTTTGTATAACCGGAGAAAAAGAGATTGCTAAACGTAAATACATACAAGGTGACCCAGTTGTGTTACAGTTTTTGACATGCTAAGCACGTTTCTTAAAATGATTGATTGCTATTTTTTATTATAAAAAAGAGTATTAAAAAGCGTAAAAAGTTTTGCCATGCATTAGTAATAAACCATAAAATCTATTTTCACAATAAGACGTGTATCCGTATCTATATATCTATTTCGAAAAAGTATTTTACAGTTAGAATAAAATTCTATCGAAAGTATTGTGTTCTAGAAGGTATAAACCAAATTCTTTCGTTAGTTTGCGGATTAAAAGGATCAAAAGTTGTCAGTTGATATTGTAATGAGCGTTTATAGGTTACGGAGATAGTTTGGTTTAAATAAGAAATAATAGAGATATATATTTACACTAAGATTGCAGTTGTGTGAAATATACACAAGGTTCTTAATAATATAATACTCAAACTGTCCTCAAAACTCCAAATACTTTATCAAAAGGTTCTGAAAAGTCTTCCATGGTTTTCTCAAAACGTGTCAAAGTTTAAAAGTTCGTCTTAAAACGTGTCAAAGTCACTCCGAGTATCGATTTTTATATTTCTCATAAGAGGAGGCGTTTCTCACCTCCACCAATTAGAATTTAGTCAAAATTTGACGTTCGAGGCCACCCCCTCAGCTAAAACTCGGTGGGGATGCACTTCGAACGTTCTCTACCAGCTCGGGTGACAGTGGCCGGATTTACGACAACTTCCTAAACTTTTTAAATTGTAAAATTTTGCTTACATGTTACATTCTAAAATATTTTAGTCAATTGCATATGTCGCTCCAGACGCACCATTCAAGTGCAAAGGATTAAAGTAATTTCATTTTAGTAATTTCATTTTATGGTGTATAATTTATCTATACTTTTGAGTATCGTTGGGCTCATAACACGATTAACATTTAATAATTATAATGGTTGCACCGTTTACTGGTACAACTAGATATTATACATAATATCATAATGAAAATTGTTTAACATTTCTACCTTTAGCGATGTATAACTTTCTTATAAATTATTTAAATTTCTGCTCGATTATACGTTCTCTAATGATTCATAATTATCTATTTCCTATTATGTGTGTCTCTTCAATGTCTTATTACTTCAAAATACGAATGAAGATTCTTTTTATCAATTAACGACTGATTGCATCATTTCCACGTACACGCATCGATCGTTATTCAGTTACTCCAATCACCCGATAGCGTGTGCTTACTGACACACTGTTGAAAATAGATTTAGTGATCGATATTCGTGAAAGTATTACCGGATGCTTTGTCATTCAAACGTAAAAAGTCGTTTTTCATTTGATACGTGAATTTGAAATCGCTGTGCTCCGGGCGATAACGAGTCACTGGAAATAGGACTTTCAAATGTTACAACGTCATATCTTTGATCTTGCGCAGTTTCAAAAGGAAACTATAAAATGTACTAATTTGATGAAGCTTTCACTGCATCTTGTCTAATTAAAATTTTCATAATGCACTGAATTTTTTAAGAAAATTATATTTATAATCAGAACAGTGTCCATGAAAAATTGACCATCGAAAGGTCTTTTCCCGATTTTTCTATGATTTCAATGAGAAACTAATACACTCAAAAGTGTTTATTTTTTAAATATTATGAGAATTTTTGAACGAGATCAATTAAAAAATTGTTTAGTTGATCTAAATAATAACAAGAAATAAAATATAATCCGGATACATCCTAATATTGCATAAGTGTGAATTCGAAAATCATCTACCAAATATAAAAGGATAAATTCTTAATTCTAATTAAAATATAAATTATTTCATATCTTGAATTAATTAAATTATTATAAAAAGGATTGTTGGACTAACTAAATAATATATTACATTAATTTTTTTCAGAAAAAAATTCTTCAGAAATTAAGTAGTAATTAGTTACAAGTAAAAAGTTTATACTAAATTAAGCATAAGTTATGTGATATCTCATTTCTTCTAAATGGACTTACACCACTTTCGAAATAAACGGTCCAGTATTTAAGTGGGTGCCGATTGAATGGTACAAAGATTGAATGCGGCAAAAGAAGCTCATAAAAGGTACGGTTTCGCACCCTTGTTTATAATTCCCTTAACTCATCAGGACCTAACACTATTTGCTGATTTGATGATTACTCTTCGCGTCCTGTGTTCACTATCGGTGTAGGCTGCTAAATCCTTTTCCAAGATTTGTGAGCTTCCTCGCCTGCAAGGTTTGCGACAAACTTAATTCGATAGAAAACCGCCCTTATTTCCTCAAACCTTACAAATCTTTCTACGAATAACTTCAAATTCAATTATTTAAAAAAGTGTCATTGACAAAAAGAACTTAAACATAGTCAGTCTAATATTTGTAGCAATATCCAAAGAAAATGAAGCATCACTCATAATGCTTAGGTCGCTTTAATGACCGATTAATCATTTTGTCCATAACAATGTTACTGGATGTCGAATGTACTGTGTAGTCCTGCAGAAACAGCTACAGTCTTCAAATGTTTTCAACTTAATCCATTATTTCCGATCGGTAGATTGAAACCATTCTCTGTACATATTGCTCCGAGAGAAGAAAGGTACTTCAGTCGATCTCTGTAAAAGACAAGGTAAAGATAGGTTTTTACTTGGCGATGGGCATTTGAGTTATCGTGCGGTGTGTACTGAATTTCAGAGGTTTCATCCAAACAGACCTAAACCTTCTTTAGCAAGGATAAAAAGAATTCTGATGACTTTCAAAGACACCGGTGGTGTCATAAAAAAGATGAAACGCCGAAAAAGAGTGAATGGAAAAAGACGGGATGAATGCCTCGGCTGCTTTTACCGCTTGTCACTTTTCACTTACAAAGTGGATCATGCGAAAATCTCAAGACACAGATACGTGTGTAACGATAGCTCAAATTTTCGATATACATTTATTACAAATCTTACTGCAATTGTTGTGATTAGTTGTTAAAACTTTAACAACAAATTTTGATATTGTCTTCCATTTTCAAGAGATACAGCATTCTAGAAGTTACTGAATTAAAATCTCAAAACAAATTATTTTTAAGCCTGTTCATTAAAACTTTTTTGCCTGTTTTGATAAGTACTACAAGTTCTCGATGTTTGGCACTCACTTTTAAAAACACCTTGCGTAAACACTTCAAGAAGAAAAGTCGTTCAATGAAGTTATCGTTAACAATAACGAGACTAACCAACGAATATATTTATAAAAATCGTTTATTTATAACTATTAAGTTCTTTTGGCATTAATTCAGCACTAGGTGAAATTAACCAATGTATGAATAGATTTATGAAGATCTGTTTTTCTACTCACAGCAGTCCTATTTTTAAAACCTATTTTTGAACATTAAATGAAGCATTTTTGTATGTTTTATCAATGAGTAGAGTCTTTTATAGAACTTTTAGTATAATTTGAGACAAGAAATTTAATAGGTTCTAGCCTGAAGCAATCTTATTCGCTAATATGTATTTCTAACAGGCTCTGCAGTGTTTAACAGTGTTCTTGTGTTACACTTTGGAAGTAACGCCGAGAGAACTGCAGAAGCTTCGAAACTTGACTTTAACACCATTGTTCTAGATGATCTCTCTGCAAATGGTAAAACTTGCCCTGCCATTCTGTACAGTGTTCTTACGCTTGAAGATTGATAAGATCTAACGCAGTCAACTCACTATTTATACAATAAAGTCGTTAAGGAAGATGTTTTAACACTAGAACTACCAAAGGGGTCAAAATGACTCCTTCCGCATTTTTTATTTTGTATTACAAAATTGATCAAGATGCTTTTGTCATAGCATAAGCCGATTTTATTAAGATAAGGAATCATTCTGTAATATAATTCATACTTCATCCCTCATTTATTTCGTTCTCTATTTCATTTCCAATTGAAAAAAAAAGTGTAGATTAGGAGTCGGTAGTCCTAGTGTTAACCTACAGAATTATATACATATTCTTTTGACATTTATACTTACTATTGAAAGTGTTCCTCCAAGTTTGAAGATTTATGCTCTTTAAATCGGAAATATGCTATTTATTATGTATTTTCAATCAAATCAATCACAAAGTTTACCTTCCTTATCAAATTATTTGAATCTATTTAAGGTAAGGATTACAGCATTTCGATTAACAAGATTAACAAGCGATTATCAAAGGTTAGTTTAAATTTTTCCTCTTGGACGTCTCTGATATGTCTTTCGCAAACTTATGAAAAAAATAACTTTAAACTATTAATTTTTAGATAAAAAGATAAATAATAATAATGAAAAATATTGAAAGAAAAGTCAATTAATCAGTTCCAATTATCAGTGTTATAGTAAATTGGGTATCGTGTAATATGTTATATTCTAGGAATTATAAATAATAATATAACACTTTTATATCGTTTGATAAGTATCTATTCTACGCCATAAAATTGGCATTTGTGTTATCTGAGCTAAGTACGAAAATTATTCGGAATTCTTCCGGCTTCTTGGAATGATTGCATGCCGAAAATGTTCAACATTCCCGATAACTACATAAGTGCATTTTATGCGACCTATGTATGCAAAACACGCTGACCCGCTTACATTAGGTGCTGCATCCTAGATAAAAAAGGAGAAAGAAAGCGTATGATAAAACGTGATGGACGTTTTAATTGCGGCACCATCCTAGATAAATTGATAATTTTATAATCTGATTTGTAACTTTTATATTTTTTAAGAAACCGTAGAAAGCACAAAATAGATGTCAATAAATTTACAAATCTTATTAATTATTAATGAAACTGATTTTTAACGTTAGAATAAAATGTTAGTATACATTTTGACAATTATGATTTATTCATAAAAAATGTGTAATTTAAATTACTCCTAATTTATTTAGGGCAACTCTTTATTCGAATTAATTTAACTATTAATTGAACACCTATACATTTATTTTAAATAAATATTAATAAAATATTATAAAAATAATGAGTAATAAACATGTATAATAAATGTCACTTATTAACTGGTAAATATTAATTAAACACCATATATTTAAATATTCATTGATGTGTAAATAAATACTTTAAACAATTAATTAAATAAGTACCTAATTACTTAGCAGTTATTAGTTCATTCTGCACAAAAAATTCCGCAACAAAATTTTTTTTTTTTTCATTGTTATTGCAAATAACTTATTGTATCATACATAGCCAGGGATTACTCTGTAGCACAGTAGTTGGGCCAATTACAGTAATCTTGTTCACAAAACTATTATAATCTTTTTTTAGTATAAACTGTTGTTATTGTAAATAAATCTAAGGTAATGTCGTCGAAAATTATTAACGCCATAAAAACAGTATGCCTAATTTTAGAGTGAATTACTACCTATTAATACTGTTCGTTTGAGTAAAAACTGTGAAGTAACGAGTTTTTTAATAGAATTATGACCTTCAAAACGTGATGAGAAATTAAAAATAATTTTTGTTACATTTATGCAAGGATACATCATCATTGAGAAAAGTAATTTATCTACTGAAATTAGTTGAATAGTAAGCATATAATAAAACTGGTATATTAAAGCTTACATCTATTAAAAAATTCATTTATTAATACTAATAATATACAGATTAATGATTGATGGAGTTTTATAACTCAGAAATTATTAGCAACAAAAAAAGTTTTCAGACAAAGTTGTTATTTAATGAGGACTATTATTTGGTAATAATTTTATCAATTATTTATATAATTGAATAAAAGTTATAAAAAACAAAATTAATAACCTTCATAAATTAATTTTATGGCATGGTTCATAGTTTATAAGGAAGCTTCGTCGCTTCGGGGGTAGCTTGCAGAAGCGGACATCGGTCGCAGGTAGTGAAAGTCATAAAGCTCGGTACGCATCAAGTCGCGGAACGCCGATTGGTGCGGGGCCAGCTACCCAAATCGGTATAAAGACCGGCCGATTTGTGACAAAAAGTCAGTCAAAACAATCCACCAAAACTAGCGAGGTTGTTTCCGGGCCATTGTGCACTGGGACGTTCGAGGAAAGTCGTCACACCCGTCTCCAATTAAAGCATATTTTGAACCCCGCGTCGCGACTTTTTAGTTATCTGTCGACCGTGTCTACGTACTCGCGCCCCGAGCACCACCCATCGTCCGCCTCGTTACAATTTTTAGTATGAAACCTCTTTCAGTCACTTAAATATCTTTCAAATAGGAAAAGAAAAATACTTCTTTTATTCCAAATACAAACAGTTTCGAAATCTCATTGTAAATGCAATGTAAATTTTCATATAATTTCTGTATAAGCTGATAAACTTATTACTAAATAGAAACTTTTTCGTTTACAATTTGCGAGTTATAACACAAAATTGAAAAGTAGACGAATTTTCAGTGGTCGATTTCACAGTGATTTTGGTTAGCAACAACATATCCCAGAAACTTCATACTTTTTTTATTTCCGAGTAGGAAACTTTCTCTTGTTGGAAAAGTCGCAGACACTATATTAATAGTTATTATATGCCGCCAGGGAAACACATTATGTGGTCCCTGAAGACCCTAACTTCTATATCTTAAAGGTTAATCGAATTGGTAGTTTCTTCCTGTTGTACTATGTGATCTTCATGTACATAATTGTTGGTAGCTTCGATACTACAGTAAATAGTAAGGCTACCAACAATTAATATGAACACCCTATATGTTTTGCACATATTAAAATATACACATATATTCTTTTTGGGATGCACTTCAAGTGTTAAATTAATAACGCTCGAATATTTAATGGTGTGCATATAAATTGAGCCAGTTAAATGACAGTTACTTTAATCCCTAAGTTTAAAGTTACAACTTGAGGGATGGATGAGAACAGTTGCACGTAATGAAAATGGTCAAAAAGTTTGTTGCAGAAGACAGCTATCCACGTCTTTTCTGGTCTGGAATTTTCGTTTTGCCTTATATCTGTATGTTCTAAAAAATAATTTTGACATTTGTAAAAGTGGATATAAGTGTTGTTAAATGTATGTGTAAGAATGCATAGTAGGCTAAGAACCTGTGGCAAAGTTGTCGCGGATATTCCCCCGTGGTAAGTACAGGGAATAGTGTCACAAATGGCTCTCAATGTTCGCTAACTGAATATCCAATTGAATATCCGTGAAACTTGCTCACGCGTATTTCGAACTGTGCTTCCCGTTCGAAATCTCATTTATTTTATTTCTTATGTAAAGCTATGTGTACACTATGTAACATGATACATTATATAGTAATATTATGGAACTTGTTAGACGAACAAAGAGAAAAATATTAAACAATTTTCGTGTTACTTATATAGCAAGTTTTGTGTTATCCATCAAAATGATAAATATTGCTATACCTTTATGCTTATTAATTTTTAAACAACGAATTTTGGATGATTTGGTTCAATTATAGAACCGTAATTCACAAAATGTAGATGAAATTAAAATTACCAACTACTTTTCGTGGAAATACGATATTTCATGGCCAAATATGATAAAAAAATAGAATACACTGTAAAAAAATATAATATTAATCACAGAAAAGTTTTTCAAAATAAAAATATTGCTTTCGTCGAAAATTAAATTAACGCTAACTTATGTAACATTTAACATAATTTAAGTGTAAGTTTAATAACTGCTTTGGTAGCTTGTTGTGTCTATTACTTCTAATAAGCGAAGAGGCGTGTTACAAATTAATTTTCTTAACATCGGTTCGTTTTATTTCTCTTTCAGAATAGTCATAAAAATTGATCTCGTGTACCTTTGATTTTGTGGATTTTACTTCTTTTAATGCGCCCTAGCGAATAGATGTTTGTCAATATAATCATTTTTAGAAACCTTACCTTTTGCCTTTTCCTAAACAGTGACCAATTACTGGTACATGACCAAGTACCTTTAACTTAGTTATAATTTCTATAGTATAGTAATGTAATAACATAAGAGCGACAATTTTTATTTGTGAATATTGTTCACAGTCATAAGTATCTTTAGTTGCTGTATTATTATTTTAAATTCGACTAATTTCTCTAGTTTCCATTAAGATGATTTTCTTCAAGTTTCATTCCATATTTTTTGCAATTACTGTTAGACTAAATTTCTACGAAAAGCAGGTACTTTCTTCTTTTCCTTGGGTAAATTTAATTACCACCACGTAAGCTTTTTCTGATTCTCGAATACAGAATTCTCACGGAACATTGTAATATTCTGCAGATTTTACGTAAGGTATCGGGTCTCGGGGAAAAAACCACTTTAAAATTCCGCCGTTGTTTTCAGGATCTCATATTAAACACGCGCAAGTGCAGATTTACCATAGATCAATCACTATAGGGAAAGTTTGGTAAAGCTTCGAATTTCCAGCGCCCAGTTACAATATGAAACTTTCCTTTTTGTAAATAAATAACCCCTAACAACACAAGGGTGAAACAAGAAATACGTTCCGTGTCAAAAGTAACGAAAAGTCACGTACGTATCATAAACTCAACTTATGTTAGAATTCTCAACGCGAACAGTTTCTCAACACTATTATTCGGTGATCCTTTGGGAGGAATCGGATACCACTATAGTTGTACACGTTCTTAGAACGTGATATAAAGTTAGCACCTTGTTACAACTTTAGTAAATACCGGTTAGAAAATATTTCCGAAAAGGTTATTTGATAACGTTTGACCGCGTGCAAGTTGTCAAGAAACGTAGCTACAAAAACAACAGCCGAGTAATAATGGCGACGGTACCCTATTATCAGTCGTATACCCTGATGAATTATTGTGATTGCGAATAAAAGCGTGTAAAGAGCGATTAAGATTTGGGTACGACCAACGGTAAACTTTTTGTGCGAACCATTTTCGCAAACGCAGATTGCGAAATTGCACGCGAAAAATAAGTTCATAAAGTCCGTATCATGAAACGATCCTTCATTTTATAAAGAAAGTCGATTTTCATCAGCAACTTTTAATGCAACATGTATGTACGAAGATGTATTTTTAACTTTCGTTCACTGATTGTTAAAAAACAACATTTTAACTCGTTATTATTGAAATAATCAGAGTACGTTCGTCTCTTCTTTTTTGATTTTTATTATCCAACGTTATATACAGGGTGTTCCATGCAACTGGAACAGGCTGTACCTCCTAAACGGCTGGTAATAAAAGATGTTGGAAGTAATAATTAAATAGTATTAGATGGTGCATAATATGCAATGAAATTTTATGCACTGTTGTGCATTGGTGTATCAGAAAAATGCAACTGCACTTTTTTTATGGGAAGTTTTATAGTTTCTTGTACTCTACTTAAAAAAGCTAACATTCATATGCCCTAAACTTATTCGTTTGGAAGGTATCAAAGGTAAAACTTCTCTGAATTATTTCGGTCTCTCGATAAGTGTGCTGGAGTACCTGCGTTATTTCATTACAACGTTTGTAAACATGAAGCGGCTGCTAATACTGGTCACTACAAGATTAAGACGTCTATCAGTAGTTATTCGCTACTCGTGCGCGATTGTCTGCCGACCCAGTGTTTCGAAATCGTGGCATTTACGAATAGTGAACGAGTAGATATGTTCATTTTGTTTAGCAAGTGCAATAAAAATGGTGCTGAGGCTGCAAGGCTGTATCAAGAGACATATTCCAACCGGCATCAGCCCCCACGTTCGTATTTGTAACGTAAGTACTCCAGAACACTTATCGAGAGACCGAAATAATTCAGAGAAGTTTTAGCTTCAATAACTTTCAAATGAATAAGTTTAAGGCATAAGCATATTAGCACTTTTAGTGTTTAATTTTTAGTTTTTATTAGTTTTCGTCGCGTTATTGCTGAGGTTCAAGATTCGTCGTAATATTTTATGCTTTTCATGCGTTTTGCTAGAAGCCAAGGCGATCCTCGGTTTTATTACTCGCTATGGTCAGTTATAAGAACGGTCGGGTCGTCTGCCTGGGCCATTCGAGGGGTGTATTCGGTACCTCCCTGAGATTGTTGGGGAAGAACGACGCCTCCCACTTCTCCCGAATGACAACTCAGTCCTACTGCTTTTAAGCGACATTCCCTTAATTTTTTGCTTGCAATCACAAGTTTTTAATTCCCTCACTGTCATCTGAAATAGACAATACGTACGCAACATCAAATAATACGACCATACAAAAAATTGTCTACTGAATATAGTATCTATAAAGTTTGAACGAAGTCGATATGTTTCGGAAAAAACACGTTTAAGTTTTAGGTTACATTTTCTAGCTAATGCTCCTCATAAATTTGTTCGCTTAAGTTTAATCAACAATTTCCAAGCCATAAGTGATCCTTATTCTATCTCGAATACGTGGCTTTTCTTGCTGCTCTCTCTTCCTTTATTCGCCGTTCTTGCCCTTATACTCATCATGACTGTACAGTAACGCAACTTTCATGTCATAAAGTTACCATATAGGGTGAATCAGCTTAAACCAGTCTTCCTGAATATCTTCGTTTTTCGTAACATGATAAATATTCATGGCACAATTTCAATGGCTCCAATGGTTTCACAAAAAATTTATTTTCCTTTATTGAAGCCATTCAAATTATGTCATGAACGTTTTTTATTATGAAAAACGAAAGAGATATGTAGGCGGTCTTCTTTAACTGAGACATCTTGCATGTTCAGCACCAAAAGCAGTAATAATGTGGTCTCTTGTCAAATGTTTATAAATCCATCATTAAAAATGCATACAGATTACTCAATCAATACATCAAGCATAAGTTTGGAATCTTATTACCCTTTTAAAATAAATAAATGATCAATATTATACATCAGTTTTACCATTATTTAACACCTTAACTGCCACGTCACTCATATATGAGTGACACTTGAATTTCCATTAGAAACCTTCGCCCATATTATTAGGAATTTTTTCATTTATTTGGTTGAAAATGTTCCCATTAGATATTAGAAATTACAGATAATAGAAATGACACAATATTGGGAAAATAGAATATAAAACTTGTCAAAAATAAAATTACTATCAAGTGGAATTTTTAGTAGCTGCAACGTGACAGTCAAAGTATTAATTAGGTTTTGATTCTCTCTCATTGTTTTATACAAGTTTATAATATATGTTTATTACAATAAAATACATATGTCACTAAGCTGATCTACTTTAATTTTTTTGTTTAATTTCTTTTTTTGCAACCAAGTAATAGTAATTTCCAAACATTTATTTAACAAAGTCACTAGATACTACATAAATTATTCGTTGACAAATAACCTAACTTATTTTCGTTATTCATGAAGTATAACAATTCCATAATTAACACGAATGTAATGTTTATGATATGTGCTTACAGAGTGTCTGTATCGTATGATTTTGCTAATTATAATATTATTTCATTTTACAACTATTAAACGGTTATTTATAAGATTTATTTATATACTTTTTGGTCTCTGTATTTATTTGCTGGTCGAGATAATGAGGGGAAAAACTGGAACCAAGGTAAAAATTTCGATCGTCATTAAAGGGTTGTAAAAATGTATTTTTCATTTTGCATATTTTACATGATGCATATCTTATACGTATCGCATGCTTCGTGCATATTTCGTATATATCTAGCATATTGATCAATAATAAGTAAGTTTTTCCTGATAAATGCCGTTGGTGTAGTTTACACGCCAGTCAAGCAAAAAATAATAAAAAAAGGGATTTATGACTTAAAAAACATGGTTAACCTTTGCTTTTTCACGCACAGTAATCAATCGTGAATCTTCTGAATTTCATATATTTTTCATTTTAGTACACCACTTAAATTAACTAACAACTACTCACATTTGTCGTTAAAATGCTTCATTTCTTCTTGAATAATGATTGGTGAAATATTGCCAGTTTACATTGTTGATTTAACTTATTTTAACTCAATTTAGCTTATGTATTTTTAATGGTATGACGGAAAAAACATGCCTGACGGTGCCGTCCCCTCTCTTGCAAATGTCAGCACTACCTGAGAAGGACTTATTGCATCCTTCGTGGGTCTCGGTACTTTTTCGAGACAGTTAATTATCAACGGTGAACCTTCCAGAAACGTATTGTTTTTTCAGTTAGTTTTGTAAACCGTGTTGGAAATATAAGTTTAAAGATTTCACATTTTGTATTTTCGCGCTCTAAAAACAAAAGGGGGATCTATAGAGTGCGTTGCTGTGCGGACACTTCCGTCTTCTTCCTGAAAATGCGGATCTAGCAGTAAAGCACATTTCTTTTCGTTCAGTACATTATTTAAAGTTATGAGTTTATAAGAATGTATCATAACTGTTAAAGTGTTTATTTTCTAACAGTCTAAAGTTATACAAAGTGTCTCAGAACTCCTGTAGGAACCAGAAATGGGGGGGGGCTGAAACGATTCTGAACAACAATTTTCTTTGTCAAAATGTCGGATGGGGCTTCGTGTTTTTTGAATTATTAAGAAAAAAACACTGACCAATTAGAGCACGCGTGAGACTCGCTACAAGGAAGAGTGACCCCTAGTCCAGGGACCGTCAAGGTGCTACGACGGATCATACCCACTAAAACTCCCTCCCCACGTGCTAGACCGAGCCCCGGAGCCCAGTCCTTCGCATCAAGCCAGCCCTTACAAACCGACGACACATGCGTCTCCGAAGAGATCACATTGGGCCTGGTCAAAAGACTCAGTATCAACATCCTCACAACATCCCTCCCTCAGCCACCCGAAGGGACTCTGACCTGATTTTGAGAAGCTGATATCGGCACCCTGTGTCGGTCATACAGTTTAGGATCGCGGCAAATCTCCGGACGTTGTGTCGCTTCTGGCGTATTGAGTGGGAACTCGAACGAGCACTAACCCCAGGCTGCCTCGTGCCACTAGTCGGCCTTTATAGTTTAGTAGCCGGGCATGTCCCAAAGAGGGATACGACCGGCTATTCTCCTCTCCCTTAGCGGTGCACAGGGTGGCCACATCCCGCACCGCTTCCCCCCACCCTGGGCATCGCGATCGCCCCGGTGGTTGCCTTTTCGACGCGAATCCGTAGGGCAGCCACCCTCACTGACCGGTGAGTTTATACCGTCTCACCGGTCAGCCGGCGGACCTCTAAAATCGGCGGTCCGCCGGCTCCTCCATCCTATCCTAGGTTTCTTCCACCAGAGCCAAAGTCGCTAAGACCGGCTGGGATCAGATACTCGCATTGAGACTGCCCAGTGAAAGGTACCCCTAGAACAGGCACGGGGAGATAGCACTTACTATTTTGCATCTCGAAGGGACTTGGTCGCTAGGACTGGCTAAATTCAGATACTCGCATTGAGACTGCCTTCTAGAATGCCAGCAAGTGCTGTGTTGCCGGATGGCGTTCCCGAAGTTACCTCTCTCGCGGTCCCCTATTTAGCCTCTAGCTGTCCAATTTTCGCAGCGAGCAAAGGTCAACCTAATAACGGGTGGGTGTTGGGAAGGAGCATTACTGATGAGCGGGAGTATGATGATGGTGGGAGTAGCGCTGCTCCTGCGGCCCCTGCAGATAGGCAACGGTCCTCCGACGGTTTGGGTGCCGTGGGTAGGCAACAGTACTCCCAGAGAACCCCTTGTATGAAACAAAAATTATTTGTGTACAGTAATAATAATTTCTTAAAATAAACAAGTACGATTCCTAGCCATCCATTCGTCTGAAATAAAATTACTGTTTACATAAATGAAAGGACTTGTAAATTGAACTAAATAATAGTTCTAGAAAAGCTCATCCGTTCTCCTCAAGGAAATAATACATATATATTGTATGCATGAAATTCTCGTACACTCCAAATGATTTCCTCTGAATCCCAGAAAACGAATATTAATAAAGCACTTAAATTAAAGTACATATTTGTTTGTATTAAAACAGTATTTTTCTACGTACAACGTAGGTATTGTTTCTGTTAGAAAAAATTAATAATAATGCCTCTGATGGTTGCCTTTGGAATAGAAAATCTTTTTTATTGAAATGAACGAGGCTCCTTGCCAAAAACATAAATTGCGACTCGGTTATACTCGATGCGTATTCGGACGACTAATTCGTCGTTCGTATACGGACTAAGTGGTCGTCTGAAGTTGGTGGTTGCAGTAGTTGCGTATTTTGACGACAATTTCGCATTTCCGCGGTGAAAGCATTTAAAAACGAACATGGATTTTGCTTATAATTATTATTTTTGTCAATTGTTTTACATGTCTATTGATTTTGCTTTTCATATTCTGCAAAATTTGTTAGAAAAAGGGAGACTAATAAGATTTCCATTATGCATCTTTAACACTGACGGCCGCGCATTTCATAGAATTTATAATGTCTGCAAGCTAGGAGTCTTTTTTATTCAAATAGAAACTTTTCTTAAAATTTCGCTTAAAATTTAAAATTATTAATTTGTAATTTTTATGTAATATAGCAGCCAGGAATAAAATAAAGTATAAGAACATTAGCTTTCAAAGTGTTAATTAATAATTATATAAACGTAGCCTCAGTCGCAATAGATTGATAATAGTATAAGGACAAATTCGGACAAATACGAAGGAATAAATTACGTGCAGTGTAACCATCCTTGTTTATTTTCATGTAGTTGTTTGTGCATATTGTACGAATAATGAGCCAGTCGTCCGAATACGCATCCAATATAACCGTAACCTAATTCGCCAATCGCAGAACACGTATCGATAGATCGCCCATTATGCCGTATAGTGTTATTCGTAATAAACTGTGAAATAGGTATTTTAACCATTTCAACAAATTGCAATACCTCGATTTGTAACATCTTAGAATAATGTGATACGTAACAAAGAAATCGTGTGTTTCATTCCGGTAATTATTGAGTTACACCGGATATACAGTAACGAATATTATAAAGTTCCCTAGGGAAAATGAGATCAGACGAAAATAAAATTCAAAGAATTACTACGGATTTGGACTATATTAAATCACTAATTATTACCAGTGTTATTAATATCCGAGAAGTATCAAGCATTAAATCTAAGTAATTAATTAGTAATATCAGGTAAAGTAATATGAGACGAGTAGTAGAGTTTCCTTTCGTTACGTTGCCATTTCCCCTAGGGAAGTCTAGCATTCTCGGCACTGTACACTGTGTACCGAAAACGTCGCGTATTGAGCTCTTCCTCGAACCAACAGCTTCTGGGATTGGTGGAGATAATTCGTGATCATATAAGTGGATAAATTTTAAACGAAGATCACCTGTAATCAGCCAATTCGTCGATTTCTTGGAAATCAATTAATTGGCTAAACGGCGAAATCCCTAGCCGATACATCTCTAATTAATTTTCAATTAAAAAAAACCTAAAATAATAGTGACTTTAATATTTCTGTTCGAAAAGAATCATTAAATAATCATTAATATTTATTTCAGTGGAAGACAACTATCATGAAATTTGTAAGAAATTTAAATATAAAATGAATCGGAAATTAAGTCTTATCTGTTTTGATTACGAACAACTTGTAAATGGTTAAAATTTATTCAGTTATTGGTAATTACCATAGATAACAAAACCTGCTTCTGGGTGCAAATAACCATCGCTAACGATAATAATTATTTTGCTTACGAATAACCATTATTGATAACGAAAATTTTATTCTGGTTATGAATAACTATTATCAATGATGGAGATTTTATTTTCGTTACCAGTAACCAATATCAACGAGGGAAATTCTATTTTCATTGCCGATAACCATTATCGATAAAAGAAATTTTATTCTGGTTACTGATATACATATTTAAATAATTCGATCAGCTTTTGGGCAAAAAAAGAAAATTCGGCTATCAGTTACGAATGCACGCGCATGTGAATTGATTTTTTAAAGATCATGTTACCAAACATGTCCTTTTTTATTTTTTGTTTTATAAATTTTCATCCCTTTATTTTGCTGAATAAAGTATATGAATTTTATAATCAATTCTATTTTATTGGTGTATACGTACTTACTAACTATCATTAATATTAACCCTTATCACTCTAACCGGCAGTAATACTACCAACCTTAAGGGAGCGTATACAATTAGGACCTCCAAAAAATCAATTTTTTTTAACGATAGAGCTACATTTGTAGAATGTTTTTACAAAATTTCAAAGCAAAATTTGAAAAACAAAAAATGTCAGCTCCGTGAACGCTGCATCTCACCGTTCAAGTTTGCAGGTGTGAAAACTTTAACTTGTTTATCTGAAAACTACATTTTCCAAACTGGCGTGCACGATAGCGCGAAAACTATCGAACCGATCGACTTGAAACTTTGTAAGAAATTGTTTTTTTTAAATTTTAAAAGAAAACTATTCTTTTATCTTTTCCTTTAAATGCAGGCCGTTTTTAAGAATTGTATTATTTTTATTTTCGCTGACAATATATTCAAACAGCATATGTTCTAAATATAATAATATTGTTTTTCTGTTGAAAATCAAAGACTACAGACAGCTAAGTTGCACGCCAGATTTGCAACTGCCTTTATAACTTTGTGCGACAGCTCTGCCACTTTGAAATTAATTTAAATAAAAAAGATGTTGCTGTATACCTGAATACATTATTTCAATGTACCTGTAATTTCATAGGCGTCGAATAATTATTTTTTATTAAACAAAATCCTCCGAGATTGACTAATTTTGTGCCGTCTAATTGTATATGTCCCCTAAACCAGCGTTCAAATCGTACTTCTGAAAATATTATATCGCCATTTACAAGTAAAATGTTCAATTTTATTTTATTTTTTCTATCAGTTTTTTGTAAAGTATAAAGTTAAATAAATACCGTTTAAGAATGAATGAAGAAATGGACAACAGTAACGATGAATTTTATATAAAAAAATTGCAAAGTGATATTAGTAATTCCGACAGTTGCATTAGTAAAGTTTATTCGAGTAAACGGAAAACGGTACTCCTAAATTATTCAGATGAAGTCAGCGATGAGAATAATTATCCAATGAACTGGAAAAATGCATCGTCAGACAGTGAAGAAATACCGTAGAGGATTTCCTTTTCAATTGGCAACAGGAGTGTTGGACCACAACTCAGAGCAAATATTATGGAACCTTTTAAAATATTCAAATAATTTTTTACGGATGAACTGATTAAGGGGACAGACCAGTCTAAATGCAAGGCTTTGGTAAATTAATTATTACAAAAAAAACGCTCAATGCACAAAATTGAAAAAATTATTTTTTAACATTTCCACAACATTACCCAACATTTTAAAGCTTGGAATGTTGTTAAAACATTATTGGCAATGGAAGTTGGTCTTATTTGTTCTAATTTTAACAATAGACGTAGAACGTCTACGTATCTACGTATTCGCGATTGTTTGTCAGTATCACACAAAGGAGGAATATAAACAATCAGTTAAATGTACAAATGAAAAAGATTTACGCAAACAGTTTTGATTTTTGTATTTTATAGAAATTACACTCCAAAATCCGTTTAAAACTAACATTCGTAAAAGAATTACGTAAAAATAACAATGACGCATCAATAAATTTATATACTTTTATTTTATGTTCACTTAACGTTTATAAATATTTTTACAAATAAAAGCTCATAAAACCTCATAAAACATGTGTAACAGCCTTTTTCATAACTTTGAAATTAACAAAGTATATTGAAGTTGATTGAAAATCTGTAAGATTCTTGAAGTGATAAAAATTAATAACAATTAACAACGATCCAATATAATCAAACAAATTTTTAATTAAAGTAAAATTTCTGTCATCCAGAATGGTTACTGGTGATCAGGAAAGTCTTGACCGTTGATAATAGTTGTTCGTAACCAAAATCGTTTAAAGGATATTTATTCTTATACTATAACTTTGTAACACGAAGAGGCGTACTAAAAGCGTTAATGTATATTTTTGTAAATAGTTAAGCGACGTTTTGCCACGTTTGTCGCATACCGAGCCCTTTCCAGGTTTTCAGGGTTATAAAACCTTCACTCTGCGGCCTTGCACCCCCGATAGGTATCCAAAAGACCCGTATAAATGCGGGTAAAATATTGGTAAAAATCCAGTTTAGTCGGAATAGCCAAAACGACACATCCTCACTCAATCACCAGAGCTGCCGGACCTTAGCGGACCAGGCACTCTAGTATCCAAACCTAACCTCAACCTTTGGAGTTGCCGGAGCTCAGCCGACCGGGCACTGCAGACTTTAAAAAAGCTCTCCAACTTCTGGGGCAGCCGGACCTTCGCGGACCAGACACCCTTACTTCCTGGGTTTCTCCTAACCTTGTCGAGCACGATTATTTTTTATATCCGGTGGAACTCGCGAACAACGAAAGTACATCAAGTGCGGAAACTTTACATTCGTTACAACTTTTAAAATTCGAGTTATAACATTTATGGTATCTTGATAGTTAAGTTAATATATTTTAGTAGATTTGAAACTAAACTGTATCACAGCTCAGCATTAAACTAATTAATTAATAGAAATAATAAATATTGATGCATCAAAGCTTGCATCAAAGCTTTTCCAACTAAATCGAGATATTGTGGAAAATGAATAGTCAAATTTGAAAGATGTTTTTGGAAAGGTTTACTGTACGTAAACTACTACGTGCGATTTTCATTTCGTATTGAAAGAAGATAAAATGAAATTTATTCCTTTAATGTGATCGTGAATTTTCTTGTCTCCTGCTTTTATAACAGTAAAAAGACTTTAGTTCAAGAACTATGGTACGTTTGGTTTAAAAAAATGAGTAACTCCGACGCATTACACTTTATGAATTTAATCGTGGCTGTAAAGATGCTGAGGTTGCCCGCAACATGTGTGCCGCTTGCGGAAGAAATATGTTGCCGACAGAATAGCACAAAAATGGTTTTCACGATTCCGAAAATAATTTTACCATAAATAATGAGTCACAGTCTGGTCCTTGGTACGGCGAGAAACGTCGGAAAAATCTTCTTTGTAATGACCCACTACTATCTCATGAATTAGTCAAAAAATTCTTTAAACGCATTTTACTTGAACGACGACGTGGAATTGCTAAATTGGGTCAAACTTTGGTATTCTTGAAACGAGAAATCTAAAGGTTATTAAAGCCAAGAAACTTCATGCAATAGAAATTGAAGGTAATGGTAGAAAATACAAAAAAACCAAAAACTGTATGTTCTACAAAACGACAAAAACGTAACATTTAAATAAAGAATTTTAATCTTATTAGTTTATTTCTGTGTCACAGTGTGGTTATTGTCATTTGTTTGACACATACAGTATAATCGATATTAACAAGAACTAGAAAAAATACAGTTGGTAATATAAAGTTGCATAATTTTTATCGTTATATTGTACACTTATTTCTTAATATTTCGTGGTATAATCTATCATAGTAAAAGGTAACGTTCTCGTGAGAAAGTAAAACAAGTTTATGAAGTATGATAAAGCTTGTTACATTACAACGGCTGGTGTAAATTAGAGTTGTTAATTTATGAGATTCGCGGTTACCCGGGGTACCCGCGAGATACCTGAGTACTCATGCGATACCCGAGTAAACAGAAATTACCTGGATACTCAGGAGACACCGCAATAAATAAAATAGTCAAGGACCTCGATTTGGAAAATGTTGTCCTTTACATATTTTCAGGGTAATAAAGGAAATAATATGTAGATGTCCTGTACACGGTAATGTTCTTTGAGTAGAATAAGGAAAACGGAAACTGTGAATATTCCTTGCTTTGCTATTTCCTTTAATTACGCATAATTCGTTTCTTCCATTGGGACGCCCTTCAGAAAAGCATAACTCTTTTAAAATTAGGTCAAATGACTCGAATTTGTTTTACTAAATAATCAATGAAGGTCACTTATTATCGCTTTTTTTTTGTTTGAACTTTTAATGGAGATTAAAAAATATATTTTGTAGATGTAAGAATTACATCAATACTGAAAACCTTTCAGCACGACAAAATTCCAGGCAATTAAGTTTCAGTATGATGTTTAAACGTTTGTATTTGTCTTATACAGAATACAAGTATACCTAATACCAATTTGTTAATTAAACATATTGAACTTTTAAGAAAGGGATCGTTATAAAGAATGTGATACAGTAAAACCGGATGTTACATTACTTACTCGTTCATTTATGCGCGAAACGCGGTAAAAAATTCATATTAGAAGTAAAAGTTAAAGTATCAGAGTCGTCGATGAAAGTCGTACAAAAAAAATATAGAGGAAAGGGTGAGTGTGGAAAAAAAGAAGGTGACAGGAAGAGAAAAAAATGGATGATGACGGTAATATCTTTCGTATAATCCTTTGCCGTGGGATTCGGGTCAGGAATCTTTAATCTTCGATGAAAGAAATTCTAGAGGCTAGAGGGGGAGAAAGAGCCGAGGGTGCGAGAGAAAGGTGATAGCGCGATAGATCTGGCGAGTGAGAGTGAAATAGATGAAAGTTCATACGAAGTCGAAATCGAGGAAAAAGTTAGGTTTGGAGAGAATACTTCGTTTGAAAATGTTCGCAATAACAAGAGCTTGATAAAAGGACATGCTGTCAAAAAACAAACGACTTTAAGCGTGGATATAACGCTTGCGAAATAACAGAAAGGATATTAATAAATGTGAACCGTAAAGCAAGTATCATTGATGTCATAAATAATTTAAAGCTCATAAAATGCGTTCCAACGTAAACGATTGAAAAAATTCCTAGCTCTGTCCCAACCACTTAACAGGTATTTGCTATTCTTTGATGTGATTCGTCCATGCCAATTTATCGGTAAAGGGTAGGTAACGCCATGCTTTTAAGATACTCCGGTGGCAAAAAAGCTCGGCGGATTTAAATCAGGAGGTCGAGGGAGTCATCAAACCGCTTCAGTTCGTCCAATCCATCTTTCACCGAAGATCCTATATAAATGTTGTCGTGTGCTGAGTGCAAAATGAGCTGAAGCTCCATCATTTGCAAACCACAGTTCCAATTGTTGGTCTTTCATCAAGAGACATTTGGCCTGGAAATTACATTAACGTGTTTGTCGACAAATTCTGATAAAGTACGTCCAACTTTCGGATTATTAAAATATCAAATTTTGAAAATCGTGAAAAATCAAGGTAGCGATTTGTTTATTGCATAACAGTGTTTTGCCTACTTAACGCTCTTGTACCTGTTCATTGGCCTCGAAGGATATCAAGGAACTGATAAGCCGTTGTTTTCGTGCTCCCTAATTCTAACCATATTATTTATTTATATACGAAAGTATATTAGTTTGAAAAAGTTAAACATGCATATTATATTTGTCCACTTTAATAGACATTAATTTTATTATTGTCAGATAACATTGAACAAGGAGGATGGGCATAAAAGAACAACTTCTGTTAAAACACATTTTGTTTCGTGTTTATTTTTGTAAATTATTCATTGTAAAAATATATCAGTACACACTCCTCTTTTTTTATAATGACGGTTATAACAGTCACTTTAGCTTCGTGTCACATTTTCTGCATTCGTTTTTCGTCTTTTTTTATATTTATGCAGTGTGCTGCAATTACACATTTTAATGTAAAGTTGTTATTTTTTTCATTATTATTAACCGGTCCCAGAAGTAATGAGTGTTATAAATACGTATGCTTAAAACACATTAGGCTGAGTAAAAAGTCCGTTCGCGTTTCTTTACAAGAATATAAAGTTTTATTTTAATATCAGACTTACTTAATCAATGATGTATGTACCATTTTGTTCTATGACCTTTTCCCATCTGTTTGGGGACACGAATATTCCTTTTTCATAAAATTGTTGTCTTTTTATTAAAAAATTTAGACACATGTGTTTTTACTTCTTCTACGGTTTTGAACGATATTCGATCAGGGGAATTTTGCAATGTTCGAAATTAATAAAAATCAGATGGGCGCGGTAATACATCCCCACCAAATTGCAGTAGTGTGTGGTCGTGCGCTGTCTTGCTGGAATACTATTCCATTTCTGGCTGAAAATGAATGCCGTATTTTTTTTTGTATCGTTCTTTTGCTCTTTTGGGATTCTACGATTACTATTAGTCGTATGTAATTTGTAAAAAATTTGATAGGTGAATTGACAGGTTCATTTTATGACATGCAATAATAATACCACGAAAAACCTTCTATATTTAAAACACTAAAATTACCAAAGAAGTCAAAATGACTCGTACCACATTTTTTATGTTGTATTACAAAATTTACCAAGACGCGTTTGTCAGAATATAAGCTGATTGTTATTAAAATAAGGAATCATTCTGTATTATAATTCATATTTCATCTCTTATTTATTTCGTTCTCTATTTTATTTTCAATTTAAAAGAAAGTATAGATTAGGCGTCGGTGGTTCTAATGTTAATACAATAAAGGAGTAGGATGAAAACTTGCAAATTTTGCACAGAAACGAAAGAGACCGAAATAAATCTTGCGAGATTTGCTCCAATCGACACACCCTAACCCTAACCCCATTTCCAATATCAACCCATATTAAAACACGAAGAATTAAAACACTCAAAACCTGAATACTTCGTTCACTTTTTATTTAACGAAATAATGATCAGAGAATTGGAAGAGAACCCATGGCACTCAAGTTCGAATCGTGCGATACCCAAACACAAGTCAAAGTTCGGTACGATTGCCACGAAGAAGGTTCCCACGATGGTCGTATCGGTAAGTGGAAGGATCGTGTGGTGACGCCGGACCTTCCAACCTGGGTTAACCATCCAGGGACCCAACCCGCAATGGGACTGTGTGTCGGACTCCGTCGGAACTGCGACACGAGTGGACACTAAAAACGACCACGCGCTATTCGTCCGTACACTTCCATCCATTATAACGATGTTAAATCCTAGTTTGTTAGTACCGTCCGCGTAGTTTGTAAGTATTGTCGGAACCGTGAAATATAAGCGCATTAGGTTACACTAATTATAAGATTCTGCCAATGCGCGTGTAACGAGTTGCTCTTCTCACAGGCAGTACTTGCCCCGATCCCCGCGGTGGGAAGCAGCGATCAGACCAATTAAATTAAGTACATTAACAATCCGATAAAGTCTCCTCGGTTCTTAACTTCAGCCACAACGAACACAAAATCCTGTCAAGTAAAGTATCTTCCTGTCAGCTCCTGGCGGTCTTTTAAGCAATATAGGGTGTAACGTTACAAAACACTGAAGGCTGTTGAATAATTATAATAATTAATTATTGAATAATTAACGGAGTATGCTTCCAAAGATAATTAAGTATTTATTAATATGTTACAAAAATAAAAAAACAAACAACGCGTAAATGTTCTATTGTGGAAGACGCTGTCTACCCAGTAACTGTTTATCGCGAGGATTCGTATAGAACTGAACTTCTAAAGAAAGTGTTTCGGTACATTCCGTACCGAGGGAAATTTCTACCTAAGTATCCTTCTGTAGGGGAAAGCCAGCAAGTAAAAATAGCAAGAAGGGCACGAAATACGAATTGACCACTTTATTAGCATATCCCTCGGCATTGTCAGAGCGTCGTCGAACGCACATTTGTACCAAAGCAAAGAATTCAAAACGGTTAGCACTGCCTCAAAATATCAACTTGTGATTTTAACAAAAATCCAACACAAATAATTGATTTAACCTTTTATACTTAAATTTATGTCACCTGACTGATTGTGGATTTCCTTACCTCTGTGTAATCCAAATTTCCTATGTTTACATAAACAAATGATAAAGTTCCTTTAAAGATACCTATACTTTTAAGTTAAAAAGATTTCAAACTGCAATATCTGTTCAATTATTTTATAATTTGTATGTTATGATACGTGTATAATAGTGTATTGCGGAATATATGAGAAAGATTTTCAATTTACAATAGAAATCTGCTAGGGTACTTCAAACTTACGTATAATTTACCAATTCGAGTGCGTATTCGGTTCGGTACTTCGATAAGGAATCAGATATGTTTTGCTTAGCTTTGTGTATTGAATATAATCTCTTCCCATGTTGTTGAAGATGAATACGGACTAAGTAGATTCAATTTTGCACTAAACCGTTTGCCAACCAAAACATCCATTGTAAGCGCAAGTTGTAATGCGACTAATTATCTTCGAACGGTAAAAGCCACTTTGAGCCGAGTTGCCATTCACGATGTTGAATGAATGCCCCAGAAGGTTAATGCGTCTCGTCAAATGATCAGCTGAATTACTTTCTGATGGTATATGCCACCATTGAGAGAGACTCACACATTGCTGTATCTTACGTACATGATTTTTCACGAACTATCTTGACGCATTAGTTCGTCGATTCTCAGAAATCAGACTTTTATATAAACTTTTTTATAGACATAAGTCCTAATTTCGTCCAATAATTGTAATTATGCCTTGAAAAATACCCATGAAATGTAAATGTTTAATGGCACGGACTTATTTGGCGACATAATAATAAGACTAAGCAATCCTGACAAATTGAACAGTTTTACGACATTTAATACTTTTCTGATTTTATACATTTTACACTCATTTTAATGTATCCTAACCTATAAATATCCTAAAGTTTTCCGTTTGTCTGTGATACTCGATGGCACCTACTCAATACTTCAAAGTCTAATGTGACTCTTCACAACTGTAAACCATGTTAAATGAATCAAGCCATTGAAAATGATGTACACGTCTTTTAACGTTATCATGAAACGTCTACTACAGTTAATTAAACTTTACCAGTTGAAAGTCATCTTCTTCTTTAGCAAACTGATGCTACCAATAAGTTTAACCAATAAGCTTTTACAGGTTCGTTAAAGTACCTATAACGTACATATCACACTTTTAACGTATCCGCGGTGCTAAAGCGGATTACGTTCGTAAACAAATGCTCTTGGATCGTCGGTTCTATGATTAGTACGTCGTTTAATGAGGTACTTGAAAAACGAACGAACCGATGCGCCAAATACTACTCTAACCTTGATTGTTAAGCTATTTCATGTTGAAATGACGTGATGTGGCAAATAGTCCTACTAATCAAATATGTCGGTTATCTACTCGACGATCCGCAACATGAATAAGCGTACTATATCATAATGAATGCTCATAACAATGCACATCAATAGCAGTACATCCTCATCCACCCAGCCTTAATAATCAATACTGTTATAAATATTCTTCAGTATAATTTTGGTTAGTGTTAGATAATTATTTCACTGCTTATTTAAAAAATCAATTTTTCTTTTAAGACCATTAAATATGTTCCACACCTTAATATAAAGTACAGTTGAAGTTTAAGGTGAAATTTTTTTATTGTGTTGTCGTGTGGTACATGTAGAAAGGATAAAAGGTCTGGAAGGAACATATACAGGGTAAACGATAACAATTATAATATCCAATAATAATAATAGTAATATTAGCAATAACAACAAATAGTAAAAAAGTATTGACCTTCTTTAGTCCTAGACCTAATAACTAACGTGCAACACATACTTTGAGAGTTATAAAGGTGTACAAGTTGCGTGGACCGTCCTGTATAACTTAATTCACTTTCATCATCACCGGCAGAATTATTTCGTTATTTGCAAAAGTAGAACGAAACACGTTTAACGAGACTTGTTTTATATCAAGAAGAAAATTAGAGCAAGGAAGTCAAGGTCATCTGCAAGTTATATCTAAAATTTCGAAGCCACTTTGTTTTTAAAATGGAACAGCATATTTTGCATATATGAATCGTTTTTTTAAACATTTTGTTTAAAAAGGAATTACATAAAAAAAATCAGTAGTTCATAAGATATTTGAAATTTTAAGTATCGTGCGAACTATTAACTTTTTCAACACTGTCCCTTAATACTTTTGTGCACAGAAGGTTTTAACACGTTAACTGCCACAGTGAAAACAGAAGTGTGTGGTAAGACACACTTTAATGTAAATTATTAAGGCTTCTGTCGATTAATTTTCAAATGTAACCATTCAAATTACTAGCTTGCACTATTAGTCTAATACTAGCAATATCCACTGTTTATTTTATCTTTTCTTTTATTAATTATTTAATTATATAAAATTTGAAGCGCCGGTCATCAGTGCCCACCATGGCAGCCAACGCATCAAACCATCAATTCATACAAAATTAAATGTAAATGTAAATGTACATATGTATGTGTATTTTTTTTCATTGAGTTGTATTAAAAAAATTGTTATATTATATAATTTAATTGAAATGGATAAATGTCAGAAGGTTTATTAATTTATTAAACTTGTAAAAGAAACCTAGCAATAAAAACTTTCAAAGAGATTTATTCGATCGAATAGTTTTCAAAGTAAATTTCGAAATTTGTCGAAAAAGCAATCTGTCCATTGTACAAAGTTAGAAGTTGTATCTTTTCTTATTTATTAGCGGGGAATCTCCTTCAGAACTTGGGAACTGTTACCTGAATTCTCAATGACGATTGATGCATCATAAATCCCCTGAGAATACCAAACCCCAGTGTACGAGACATGACCTGGTTTTCCAAATTAACACGTCTGCTACGAGCGCTTAAATTGGAAAATTGTCCGTACAGATTTTACATTGAATACACATACCACTATAAATTACACCGGACAACACATATTTGAACCACTTACAGTCGCAATCAATAAACAGGTTTTGTAGACTTTTACACGCTGGATTTGAATTTGCAAATTGTTTCTTTTTTTTTTTTTTGTCAACAGCTTTAATGTTTTAGGAATCCGATTTTGAAGAAAAAGATATATAAATTTGCAGTGTTTAAGTATTTTATACTCAAACGGTAACAATTATTTTAGACGGATTTTGTCATGAAATTACTCTATGAATTCTGCCCGATGAAATGATATAAGATATTATTGCACTGAAAGCATTTAAATGTCTGAACAACAATTGAAATAAAAATGATACGCCAGAGAAATAACAAAAATAAGGCAAAAGCACATTTTTATCCATATTGCAATATGCACTTTTAGCTTTAAAATTTATTATACAAAAGCTCTACAGCATTCGGAGTTTTATAAAATATTTATTTTAATAATACTCGACAATTTTTTCAATTTGTCTCAGTAGCTAGGCTGGCTCAAAGTAAAGGGTAAACGATAAAATGAATAAATCCGAGAAAATTAAGCATTTTTATGAAATACAAATTTACAGATAAAAAAGCTTCTAATTTGAAAAAGAAAGAAAAACAATCTAGCCATAATCTTCATCGAGGCTTTCATCGTCTAGTACATCACCTTCAACATTAAATTGTGAAAATCAGTTAAGTTATCGATCGTGAATTTTAACGCATATGCCCTAACAGATTCGATAAATTTATTTCTGTGTCACAGTAATTCCAACGATAATATTTGACTCGTTATAACTTTCAGTTAAATTATAGAATCTAAATAAATCAATAATACTCTCCGAACAATTTCATGTAACATTTATAAATGCTACGTAAATTAAAATTGCAAGATAGCTTTAAAAATAATAAAATGATAACAATTAACGTTGTCTGTAATTTGGGTCAGTTAATTGAATCTCCATCATACAGGGTGTTAATAAATAATAAATATAATATAAGTATAATAATACATAATAATTATGTTTGTTATATTATTGCAAATGTTAACATCAATGTTGAAAATGTGTAGACACTTTATCGAGACACTCGATAGGTTAACAGTCTTTTATGCAATAACGTATTGTTTGCAATTAATTATTCCGCATGGGACTCTTCAAATAGCTGAATCGTTTACTTTCGTTAATCGGGAAGAGAGTTGGTAAAACAGTTTAATATGTTCTCCATTAATCCATTTGAAAATTGCGATAATACAGCCCATATCGTTCGTTTATTCCTCCGTTTCCCGTTTGTGTTCACGTTAGCATGAAGAAAAAAGTTTGAAATTGTGCCGTCCGCTGGAAATTTAAAGAGTAGCAACCGGCAGAGAGTTTCTTTCTCCATGGGGAAACTCCTTTATCCGTAGTTCGTGTACCTTTTAAACTCTAACGTGGATTTTTCTAGAAGAGCAACCGCAATCGTCGAATCGTTCGCGTTTTACCAAATGAAGTATCCACAGAAGTACTGAAAGTTAAAATGCATCTAAGTGTGAAACGAGGAATCGTGCAATGGCATAGGCAAATAAAAGTGTCGACATAGCGAGGCTTTATTGCTGGCACGCCACTGCTACGGAGCTCGTTTAGTCAATTCAGCATTAATGTGCACGATGTAAATCGAGCCGCGTATTCTTCCTTTCGTTCCTTTTCTTTTCTTTTCTCTTCTTTTCTCTTCTTTTATCGTCTCCTTCAGATCGTTATGCTTTCGGTAGGTCGGTCTACTGAGAAGGTTCTTGTGCCGTCTACGCTGTATTTCTATGTACAGTTCTTTCCTAGGAAGTCACCCGTGAATAATGGCGATTTTATTGTGACGGAGGGCCGTTCTTCTACCCTCTGTTCAAAAATACTCGAATACATTTTCTGTCAGCTTAATCTTCTAGTTGTATCCTTTTGTATTAACATGTTACGTATTACCCACTTTTTCCTCTCACTTGTCGCAAGAAATTATGGTAAATACAATTTTACTTTTCAAAGAATTTTCAATTTAAATCTCGTACGTCATAACCGTACTTATAATCTTACTTAATATATCATAATAGAAATTTTCTTTGTCTCGAATTGAGGGATTTTATAATAAGTTAGAAATATTTTACGGAATTTGACTTTCAAGTTAAATTTTTAAGTCGTTTCAGTACACTGTAGCCAAAATAATTTACTTTTAACTGTGAACTATAATAAGACTATATTTTATAGTTTACAAGTAGTATCCAATTAACGTTCAAGAATAATTTACTCATAAATTTTACTTATTTGTTGTTCCAATTATAGCTTAACTATCCAAAACTTTTTCATAACTGTTTCTGAATTGAAAGATTTCGTGTGTTATGTTGATATTCACAAAATTTTGAATATTTATATAAACGTTCTTAAGAGAAATCGAGTTTGCAATTCATACAAATCAAGTTAATGCCATAGTTTTAACAAATTATTGCTTTACTTTTTCTACCCATTATTCTTTTAAAAATAATCATTTTTGTCTCCAATTCTTTCCTTAAATTCAATAACTTTCTTCTATACATATAATATAATTTCGATTAACATTTTGAAACGAAAAAATGTTACCTTAAAATTTGTACAAACTACAAATTAGATTGTTCTTTCGACATTCAGAATAGAATTGTTTACAGAATTATATTTTAGGGTTTTCATAATCTATAGCGTAAAATTACTAAATAAAAATCAAACCATAGTTAGCGATTGGAACAATAAAATGAGATAAAGTATAAAATAATGAAATAAAAAATTAAGTATTAAGATCACAGTTACTTAACACTGGCCATCAAAGTGTTTATAACTTAAGGATTGATTTAGTAATATTATCTCATATTGTAACATTTTTAATTGCGAATAAATAAAATAAACTAAATATAGTTCTGGAACTATTATGTTTGAAAATTGTACTATTCTTACCATTACACTTGAAAGTTTATTATACAGCATTAACAAAATGTATGAGAATATTTTATTGACTTTTATTGACTTAAAAAAAAAATAGTAGGCAACTATTATAAAAAAAAGTGGTTTGTTAATACCACGATACATCATATTAAAATGCGTAATATTGTTTTTAACGTAATAGTAAATGTTCTGTTAATTATATTGACAACTATTTTACAATTACATAATGTTTCTTTTCCATTTCCTCCACTTCACTTTTCTACTTATCTCACCCCTACAAAAGGTTTCCTTCTTTTCTATTATTTCGATCCCTTTCTTTTATTTCTATTTCAGCGGTTCACTTCTGTGCGAAGACATAATGAAATTTTTTCTACTCCCTTCTTCTGTCTCATTTCACCACTTTCTTTCAATCTCGTTTTCTTTTCTTCCTTTAGCTTATCTTTTGCGATGTAATACTATTTTTTTTTTTTTTTTTACAAAAAATTCATATACGTTACAGTCCTTTTCAATCCCATCCTTTACTATCGTATTTATATCAGTAGATTTTTACGTTTCAACGATTCTTCTTGTTAAACGAACTAAATTTACTTGTAAAATTTACATGCCATGTTATATTTCGAATGTTTACGTAAAATAAAAATTTATTACTCTGCTGAAAACCAATTAAATTTTATATCATTTTCCTTTCTATTCAAATAATAATTTAAATAATTGTTAATAATAGTAATTTTTTCTTAACTTTCAATCGTATTAAATTATTCTTGTTTTCATTCCACATTGTATAATTTATATTTTTATGGTTAAGGTGATTGTTCATAAAAACTCATTAAACCTATGGCAAATATACATATTTAGTAATTGAACAACTGATCGAATAACAAACCAAATGTCCTCCTTTTCTATATGAAATAAACTCCCTTAGTTAAATTATACATATCGTTTAATTCATTTAAATGTATCAATCGTCCATTTATTGTGATTACGCTAACTAACTTTTATTTTTTTAAACCTTTTAACCCGTAAATAATAGTAACAACAATATTCGATCTATCGATAACCGAAGTTAATTTTAACTACTGCTGTACCATCTTTTAAATTTCGTTCAAACACCGATTAAAAAAAAAATAAATAGAGTTCTAAGTATTTATAAAAGATTAATAGGATTTTTCGAAAACATGGCGTACTTAAATTAAGGACGAAGCGCAAGATGTTCATATTAGTATCACCAATTCAAAACTGAATATTCTCTAATATCGCGCGACAATTTATGTCCATGATAAGAGATCGTACAGGAGATTGCAGAATATGTCCAGCTGGGCTTATTACTTGCACCTGCACGCGCGCATGAAGGGCCATACATGTGGCTTCGCAACATGCTGCATGTGCTCGAAGGTACATGTAACACATTTACACACTACCACGAGTGACAGTGTGCGGTTGGCTACATACGTCATGGTTATCGGAATGAGCCACCACGGAATAAAGCATTTCGGTTTTTAGGCATTGTTTCGTGCTATGGGACGTGGGGGGTAGGTGGGGCCAACACGAACCATCCATTTTTGCTTGTTGTTGCAAAATTATCGTCAACTCGATACGTTCGAATGGATGTCTAAATCTATTACGGGAATACGTTCAAAATTTTTACCGATAGCAACTTTGTTTATCTTCTTTTTAGAGGACGTGCGTTATAAACTATTCATGACCTAGCGGACATGGCGAATAGAGCTATTCGAACGTTTTAAATTAAGGTATACATATAACAGTGATGGCGAACCTTTTTCAGAATTGAGTCAAATGTTCATTATTTTTTTTAAGCCCTAGCTCGTGGGTCGCTAAGTCAGTGGATGGTTAAAAACTACTTTTTTCGGTTCTCATAAATAGACATTTTTTTTTATAAATTCGTTAGATATGTATGCTTTATTTGTTTAATACGTTTGATTGGCTGTTCTCTCTTTTATGATATAAAAAGTAAGCTTATGAAAATCAACGAGTGGGTCATTTAAAAAGCCTGCGTGAGTCAGTGTCTGACCAACTGGTATATAATGTTAAAAAATTTGGTTTTATAATATTGAAAATGTTGTAAGTATATAAATATTTACTATTGAATTTTTTGTTAAAATCGGCTGATTTAAAAAGGAAAATATAGACATCGAAAGATATAGGAACCTTTAGATTTCTAGCAGACGTTATCTACGTTATCTGATTTTTATCAAATTTTCACCATATATATATATAATTGTCATAAATCTACAAAATGTTTTTTATATATTTTTTTACAGGCTTAAATAAACAGTGTAAGATACAACCTTCATTATTTTCTTCATAATTTCGAAAAATTGCAATTTTATTTTAAATTTTTATTGCATGTCATATGCTAAACTCATTTTCAAAATTAAAAAAAAAATTCGAATAATCTGGTCCAGTTTAGAACCTTCACTGTATACCTATGTAACAGTAAAATCATTTCTTCTTTCATTAGAAGCTTCAATTATTTTGGAATTTAAATCATTTTGACTATACTTATGCAAGCTATTAAATAATTATACGTTTATAATTACAATTTTAACAAACTACGATTGGAATATTGGTTACAATTATAATATTAATATTTAACGTTTCAAAATTCAATATTTCTCTTTTTCATCGAACATTCAATATGAAATATGCATTTTTCCGATTTTTTCAGTTTTTTTATTTTTCACAGTTGGCGTTTTCAATGGAAACATCTGAAAAATCTTCCTGACATACCATGTGTAAAATATTTTAGCATTTTTTTAGATCTTTTGTATGAAATTAAACAAGGAAAATAGAGCAAAACTTGATAATTCGAATTCACCCTCTCCGTTAGAACAGGGAGCTAAAAATTGGTATGTTATGTTTTCTTCGAAATTGATTTAAAGGGATTTTTGACCATCTTATCCTACTGTATATCCTTTATACAAATCGATTGATACTGTTTTAATACGCAGGATATTTTCATATTTTCTAATATTCACAGAAAGCAACATTCGAAACGAAAAATTTTTAATTATAACCTGTCAGAACCATTTATAAAAATAGAAAATAATTACAGAATTTTAACTTGGAACGATATATTCGACTCTCTTTTCTCTATTCCATTTAGTTTTTATCACAAATAATAACAGTTTCAACTGTAAATATTGATTTATAATATATATATGGAAATTTCTATTTATCGTAGCACACACTTGTAAAATGTAAATCTTGCATTTTATAGCCGATTATTATCAGAGCAGGTGATACAATCGAACAACATTCTTCTGAAGTACAAATATATGCAAATATTTAGTAAAGCTTTTATCGCACGGAACGATTTACTTTATTTCCCAACTTCTCATCGTTTTTAAGCTGTGTCGTATGATAACGTTAGTGATTTCGTATCTCTACTAACAAAATACTATATCTATCCCGCCATCTTTTATTTAGTGACCGCTCTATACGGCTTAAGTTATACAATGTCTTCGTATAATTGTTAAAAAACAAAATACGAGAAGAATAAATTTAAAAATGTTCGACGAACGCGAACGTTAGGAAAAAGAATTGAAAATTTATGTAAACAGTTATGGTGACAACGTAACACGGTTTCATACTAAAATATAACGTCGTATACTATTCAAGTAGAAAAATAACACTTTTACACACGTATGTTTACACGGACATATACATATTGGAACTGAAAGCGTTCAAACGCGTTTAATGTTTTACCGGTATTCTGTTACTTTATGCCCCTAAAAAGAATGAAATTCATTCGCTATTTATTTAGAAATTGTTTAGAAGTGTGAAAAACAACAAATTTAGACATTTACTTTGAGCAAAAATACCAATATATTTTAAAACTCGAGAAAAAGTAAAAAAATTTGTACAACAAATTTGAATAAATTTTTCAAAAATAGTTGAAGGATGAAAGAGAAATAATTTCATATCTTTTTATTTGAAAGAATATGAATAAATCATAAATTAAGAAAAAAATATCTGAAGGGATTTGTTTAAACATAACAAAACTATACTTTCGTATTTTGTATGCATAAAGTTTCTGCACATTTACACTTAAATATTAATTGACACTGCAAATTTAATATAATCGAATAACTGTAAAAAAGCAATTGAATGAAGTTTCTACTACGTAAAATTAGTATTATATTAATTTCACAAACTAGCAAATTGAAATTTTGAAACTCAAAATGAAACGATTATATTTTGAACAGCTTAGCATTAACAGATCAACATTATGATTTTTTAAACTATTATAAAGATGAAAATAAGTACTAATTTTTGTTTCTTTTGATAAGAATAGTCCATAATTTACGGTAATTACAAAATATTATCCTGTAATACCGTTATAACAAGTAGTGTTTATAAAATATTCTTCAGCTACCAGTATGTTATAAGTAGTTAACCCCTTAACCTATCATTTTTCTACCGGATGCGTCAGTTAGAGCTAAATAGGAATCGCTTCAATGTTAAAAACAAATAAAGCAAATCAAAACATTGTATATATTTTACACTTGACAAGCCTTGACTATATAAATTGTAATCATAATTAAATTTCAAATCCTTTCAAAAGGATAGAGGTCACATTTGAAACAGGGGTGCGCAAGTAAGTGACACGATATTGTAAGACAAGGGGTTAATCAAGTTGTATTTAAAAACAGTAAGCGTACAGAAGATTTAGCGAACATGGCCAGCACTATTCGTGAATTCTTATCAGAATTTTCCAACTATCAAATAAGAATCCGGCCAAAAGGACAGAGATCGTAATGATCAAAACGAGAAAGTTCTTCTGCTCCGTAAAGTACAATCTACTACACTCACGCACCTTCGTTTCAGAATCGAAACTCTATCTAATATCAAGTTTTTCTTGAGATCTTATTTGCCGAAGGCTCGGTGGAAACGAGCAAAAGGACGAACGCGAGAACGACGAAGGAAGCATCGACGGGGCGCAATATCATTTTGTCCCCCTCCAATTCTGCCTTGTATCACCTGGCGTCACCCTTGGCGGACCTAACGCTACTAGCCGGAGATCTCCTCGATTTCGGTCAAGGCATCAAACAAGTCCCTAGAGAAGTAGTCCTGAACAAAGCACGATCCTCTCACCGTGAAATTTCCTTTATCCTCGTTCTTCGTATATCCTTCTTGCTCATCGAACACATTCCTTCTACGTGCCTTTTCGCTTCAAGCGATTCATTTCTGATCGGATCAGCTACGGCACACGATTATTACACACTCCCTACGAGATGATTTTGCACTTCAATATGACCAATGATAGTTTCTGGCGTATATCTCCCAGCAGCAACGATAAAAAGGAGCGTGTCCATGGTATTTATCATTCAAATTGAGATATCAGTGGCAATAACAAAGTATAAACTTACTATTACTACCATTAACCTGTGTTCTATTCAAACAAAAATGGTATTTATTACATTTTTCAAAATAAAAATATATATTATATGCCAAATTGAAAGGAGGTTTAATAAAAATAAACGTTTCATCGATATTTTTAATATAAAATCGTTGGTTCTTCCTTAAAACAAACAACGAATCAATCACTTAATAGCTGCACATTGTCCATTAGCAAATACCCAATGTTGTATCAAATTTGACATTCGATATGATATAATACATTTAATAGCTTATAACTTATCGATCAATCTTTTCCGATACAGGAGTGCGAGGGTATTTCTAGTTCATTGTGACTACAGAGCTGCAAACTTTATTGTAAAATATTAATGAATGATAAATTAATTTTGAATTCTTAACGCAATATTTTTACCATTATGAGATTTCACCCACGTAAAAAATTGTTTGCCATAAATTTTGACGGAACAAAGTTACAGTTAGTCTTTTTCGAACGGTAGCAGAGACACGTATGAATATTGGAAGAGGTATACAATTTGCAATATTAGCAATTTGCTGGGGTTTAGCTTGTCGGTTTCCAAATTTCTGTATAAGAGAATACTAGAATCCTCATAGTTTCACGCATGACGTGTTTCTGGATCCTATACTTCGCGGATTCAATTACCTCAGCATTTAGTTAGCAGCAACTACAGGTAATTGTTTCGCAAACAAAGTTTACTGAACAAAGTTTGGCAATTGAGTCTGATAAGCACCGCATAAAAGTATTTCGACGAATGATGGTAACAAAGGAAACGGGAAGCATTCAGACAGCATGTGCCGCACGTCGGAAAGAATATCGCGAGTATCCTTTTCTTCATTCGACCACCGAATTGCCCAACATATGCTAACTGGATGAAAAGATAACGTAGAGATAGAGTATTGATCCTTTTGTTTTAGAAAATATTAGAAAAAGGGAAAGTGTCGAGTTTCTTAGATTTTGGGTGCAGTCAACTTCTATAGAATGAAATAGGAAAAATTGTCTCTTTGATTTAATTATAAGTTAATCATCTTTATTACTCATTGCAATGCTGTAAAAGAAAAATCTATCTTCCTTGATTATCATTGTTTCCTTTCATTTTTCAAGATATTATGAAATGTAAGAAGTTCAATATGTCTTTACTCCTTTAAGCAAAATTGAAATGTCTTACTTTTAAGTACCTTTAATTCATTTGTCTTTACCGCTTTAAATAATGAAATTGTAGTTTTCTCAAACGCTTCTAAATGGTAGACTTTAATTAATTAAGACTTTGTCCTTTGATGCTGAATCGACAAGGATTGAAATAAGAATATTTTTATTTTGTCATGAAGTATTTAAGGTTTACGGCAAATATTTAAGAACAGATTGTAAGATTAAATTCTAATGCCTTATTATAGAAAATTGTGATTGCATTCAGTACACCTTTGTCTTATTTACCCTCCATTCAGACTATTCAAAGTTCAGTCGAAGAATATCTTTCTGTATTTAATTAAAAATATGCTTTTTAATTACTTGTGAAGTATACGAATGTTGTTCTTAATCATAATGCAAAAATCAATTATTATTAACTAATTTTCCAGTAAATATTGTTTGTTAAACAAGCAAATCTCATATTTTAAACATATTTTAAACTATACATAGAATGCAAAGCTAAAGAAGACACGATAGAACAAAATCGTAAAATTCTGGATTTTTAAAGAGATTAACGTGAAAGAAATGACCGTAAGATAACGTACGAGTCGTTTAAAACAATATCAGCGACGGTTGGTACATACTTTTTAACATATTTGAAGCCACAGCACTTGCTCCAAATTTGTTTTTCAAAATTTATTATCAGGTTTATACGAAACCCTGCAGTTACGGCCATCTTCATCTTCACGCTTCAGCCTTCGATTTTCCATTCTCGACATGCCTTTCTCTCTTCAGCTTTATCTCTCTCCAAAAAGAGGTATAAAACCACGTCTCTTAGACACTGCCGACTAGAAAAACTCACCTAAGGTATTCCGTGAAATTTCAGTGTGTTGTGATTTTATTCCATACATATATTTTAGTTCTTCGATCCTTCAGCCAGCACGCTTTTTCCCATTCGATTTGTAACGCTTTTACAATTCCGTGTCTTCTTTTTAGTACTCGCTCCTAGCACGTTTTCACTTACGTGTACCGGTGTTCCTCTTTTTCTTCTTCTACTTTTATCAATCATCCTATCCATTTAAACTTTATTTTGATACACGTTTCCATTGGTTCTGCTCTAATTTAATCCGTCATTCGTTGCAAGTGTTTATTTCCAGTTTATTACTTCCGGTTATATTTAAAAATATTTATCCTGCTTTCTAAAAATAAATTTCAATTAGTATATGTCTAGGTGTCTTATTCAGATATTCAACCTGTTAATTTAAAGCGACTATAAATACAATATTAACACGATATTGCCGCTTGTTGACAGCCTTAGACAGGTCGTTATTTATTCAGTCGTTGGCTCGTACATTGAAAGATCAATCGGAAATGCAGCAAAAAGAAATCAATAAAAACTATTTCAAGAGTTAGATTCAGAGAGTCGGATTTATTGTGTACCTATACTACTTATTTAGACCATATCAAAGTTAGATTAACATTCTGGCTGCCATGTCATTCATATATGGGTGACACTCGAATTTCCATAAAAATTTGTCACCTATATTATTAAGAATTCGTTCACTTGCAGAATTAGAAATATTAGAAATACGCATTCGATACTATACATAATTGAAATAACGAAATACTGTCCAAATAATACTCAAAATTTGTTAAAAATAAAATTACTACGTAACAAAATTGTCAGTAGCTTCAGCATGGCTCTCAACGTGTTAAGAGAAAGGAGCTCACAGCTTAAGGGGAGGGCTGGATTTATAATTTTATAAGTATGTTATTACAGTGTTTGTAATGAATTTTATGAATAGGTTGTTATTACTACTTTATGGCTTAAATTCTTTTCATGTCGATGTACAGGAGTACTTTTCTGAATAATCTCAATTATTTATGTAATATACATGTAAAATATTATAATACAATTATTTGTAATTAAAAGTGTAACAGTAAAATATATTGTGCAATGGATTTTTTTCTATTTTGAACAACTAATAAAGGTACAATGCAGAAAAAAGCACTTTTAACCATTGTGACAATTACTACTGATGCTTGAATGAAATTATTTGCAAATGTTACATAGTGATAAACATTTTTAAGCAACATCCATTTGCAAATATAAATAACCCTCCTATAACACTGTAGATAGACCCCTAGAAAATGCCGTATTATGTGAAACCGTGTTAAACTACAAAAAGGAGGGTCACGTTCCGAAAACTTATTAAAAACATTTTTTTTAACTCCGCCTAGTTGGAATAGAGTTATAAATGAATAAATTATAATTGATTTATATATTTTCATGTAAAGGCACTATAGTTCACTATTCCTTTTCGTCATTACTTTAAGGTAATTTAGTTTTGAAACAAAAATCACGTTATCCAGTGCTGTGTACGTACAGTGTTGTACAAAGGTGTTCGCAGTTTTTTTACCGTGTTAGAGCGAAACCGTGTTATAAGGTGCGGGGTTGTAACAGGGCTACCTGTAGTACTCTTTTTTACGTTAACAAATTAATATAACCAATCAAGTCTCTAGTACAAAATGAATATAAAATCCTGATACACGATGAATAGCACAGGAAAAATGAATTGAGGTTGGTAATACTTACTGATATAAACATTCAACATATATAAAATTCATACTACATTTGTTCAATTATAATCTTGCTAAAACAGTTATCGACAAATAAGCAGGGGTATTGCGTGTATTTTCCGATAAACTGATCAGTTATGTTGATCACCGTCTGTGGACATGCCAACCTCAGTTGATATTTCATTAGACGAAAGCTGAGAATATAAAATCATCTTTTCATTGTGGAATATTATTTTTTTTTTTTTTATTTAAGCATTGCCAACCTCTATTGAGGTTATTTTGCCTGATTCAGATTACAATTGAATTACATATACAGAAGTATAAACAAGAGAGTACATTAGAACATTAGATTAGAATACATATGATAAATTAAACAGACAAATTACAGCTTTTAAAGAAGGATTGAATGGCGCTGCATACAGCTACTGTAGGATTCTGAAGTAGGACGTTACTTGATAGGGGAAGTTGAAAGTTGGAATTGTGAAGTTTGCGGATAAGGTGTCTTCTATGGGCATCAAACAACTGGCATTGCCACAGCACGTGATCGATATACATAATCACCGGATTAATCGCGTTTACCATAACATACCTATCGATTGTATACCACTCTCCGCTACTTGTTTCTTGTTTTTCGATTATCCGTTCAGGAGATTAACTGTATGGGGTATCCCTGGATTCAGAATATTTTAATTCAGCTCTGCCCTCTGTTTTGTAACAATGATATCTTACAATCTATCGTATACACAATTTCTGGCAATCTGTTATTTGCAATTGACGATGACGTGGAGAAACTAGAACGTTTGGGACAAATAGAAACTGTAAACAAGGACAGCGGAATATTTACGTTGTCCCCATTCATCAACTCAAAGTATATTATTCGTACAGGTAATCACCTGCAATATTTGATGTTGAGTATTCTTAAAAGCAATTAATCTTACTACTTTGCTCCGAATTCGTAATTCAATTAACACTCTAATTGCCAAGCCACCTATATACGAAGTGACACTCGAATTCTTTCACTTAAGTATATAATTAAAAATACTCATGGTAAATACTTCAAATTATAGATAAGTATACAAACAAGGAGTAACGTTCGTTCGAAGTTGAAAGTATTAATTAACAAAATTTTCAGCAGCCATCGCGTAGCAGTCAACGTGTTAACTAGAGATGAAATCGGGGTGATAAGTGCTGTAATTAGTAAATGAATCAATAAATATTGTTATGAACAATCGTTATGACATTCAGTAGTGAAAAATGCTCAGGATTAAATTTTTTAAAACAGCAGATGAATAAATTACAAGTACTGCTAAAAATATTTGCCACATTTGAAACACGTGTGTGACATGACGTTGTAAGACAAGGAGTTAACTGTTACCCTTATATTAATTACTGTCTAACTCGTACTTATATGGAGTTAAATTATTAAATGATAAATGCAAAAAAAATGTTATGCGTTCTTCTGGTATTATTTACACGGTACTCGCAGTACCTTACCTTTTATTTTATTTCTTATTTAATTGTTAAGTTTAATAAAATGCTATCTATTTTTTTAAATCAAACTTTTTACGGTTTTCATATCAGGTATCAATTTCTTTGAATACTGAGTAATTGGAATGTTGCTAGAAAAAGGTACCATCAAACAAATTATACCCCAATATGTTTCAATATTTCAAAACAAATGAAAGAGATGCACCCGAGTATCTACCGCGGAGCTTTTCACATGAAAGGTCTTTTATGTTACTGTGTTAATTTGCAAAATTGAAACCATTTTACCACAAAGCTGTCGTTGATCTCTTAATTGAAACTTTTTTTATCAAGATCATGGGTTTTATAAGCTTCTTTTATCAGGGATCGTCTTTTATGTTCTGTAAATGAAAAATTGGTGTTGAACCACTTATCTTATTCGAATTAAAAACTATATTCTACAATTAACATGGCAGGGAGCATGGATTTCTAATAATTAATAAGAATAATTTTCCAATTGATCGAATCGAATTTCAATCCCTTCTTCTTTTTCACCATTTCAGTAACTAGAAGGAACAGGAAAATTTAAAACTGTTTATTTACCGCGAATAAAGTACATCAAATTTTATCATTAATGCATTAATTCTTTTTTATTGTAAACAATTTAAGCTATTAATAATAATTTACTGTTATACATCTGGTCTAGAGAAATCACACGAAGAAAAACAGTTCTTTTTAAAGCTCGTTTTTAATTCGTTTTGGAAAAAAGTACAAAAATATAGTCGAATAAGATGGTCAAAAATATCCTTAAACCGAATTTGACTTGCAATGCAGTATTTGATAGCTGATGGGTTTTTAATTTCAAATGCGTGGAATTTATTTTCAAGTTAATTTAATTAATAAAATATAAAAGAACTACATAACTATAAAATACAAACACGTGGAGCTACTCTATGGCGACGCTATGTCAACTGCGACGGAAGAACGCCACGACGAAAAAAGAACAATTGACGATTGAGGATCGCGAATTTTCCATAAAAAAGGGCGCGCCAATATGAAATTTCTAACAATAGCATATTAAAAAAAAAATGTTACACAAAATTTCAAAAAAAATCAGACATATTGCAAACTTGGTAGAGTATATTATAGAATTTATTCAGATTTTTTTACTGCAAACCTAAGTTGTAAAAGTAAACGCAAAAAAATGAAAAAAAAAACGATTTCCTATTGAAAATATAGTTTCACAACTTTTGTATTACTTAATAATAATATTTTACCAACGGTTGTAGACTGAAAATTAATTAACAAATCTTTCTATTTTTTGGTTTATAACATTGTTAGAATAATGAAAGTCAGGTGCGCTACAATTAAAAGAAAATTGGAAACAAGGACTACTTTTATTCATTAACTAATATTTTTCTAATCGAAATCAGAATCGTTTGATAATTATAATTCAAAAAATGAAAAATAAATTTAAAAAATTATAAACTAAAAAATTAAATTTTACAGAGGCAATAAATTTAATGTGAGACAGTATAATGTGATAAACCTTGTGATGCAGCAGAGAAAATTAAAATTCTGCTTGAAGGAAGAAAACAAAAATGAGGAACAAAATTACGTTATATAGGATCTTTGTTTTCGAGACAGTTTGACTCTAGATATTCACATTCTGAAATACTTTACATTTATTACACAGCATATCGTCTGAATTATTAAAAAACTTTCCAACAATATAGTGCATCTCCAAATTCTTTCCTAGATTAAGAAAGTTTTTGAAGTACTAAACTGATGAATTTTCAATTAATTGGTTCTTGTTTTTGAAGTTATATAACATTCATTTGCATTGTGAAAACGTATTAAGCGTAATTACAATTAAAAGTATAAATTATTATAATATAAAAAAACGTTGATAAAAGTTTAATAAGAAGAGTACAATTATGTATGCAACAGGATGGACATTACTTTCGACAAACTTCAAATTAAAAAAATGTTTGAAAGGCAAACCCTTCAGCTTATATTGAGCCGTGAACGTTTAATCCACTTCATATATCGTATACTGCATAATAGGTATAATGCACACTCGTTAAAAATGATAAATACGTACGGATAATCGACAATCAATACCATTGAATTGATACAAATAAATGTATAATTATCGTAAACTCAGCTGTACATAAAAAAATAATACTTTACATTTTCATCTCATTTTTTCATAACGTCCTGTGTATTTTTAATATCGATAATTCAATTGGACATATTTTATTAATTCTTTCCCTAACAATTTGAACCTTCATTAAATGTAAATTGTTCACCTGCAGAAGTTATTCTCTTTTGCATACGGTATTCAATTTTTATCGGGGTGATAAGAGGACAACGAGCACCTTATTTGCATTTATAGCAACAGGCACACTTGAGATATTTTCCTGCGTTGACAGGCACCCTTACTTGTCACGTCCTCGTTACTTTTTCCACCCCTATTTATCGCTTCTTCGCACTTTACACGTCACTTCTCGTTTCCATCGTGGAATCTGAAGCTTTCAGACGTTTAAAAGGTATAAATGCATCATTTTTTTGAACGCCTGGAAACTAATAACTCTGAAAAAATGAGGACAAGATATTAATTTTCCTTCTAATTCCGCATTTAAATCCTAATCTTATGTCCACCCTGTATATAGTCAGAAAGCTTCACGAAGGTACATATTTCTACAATGAAAAAAGTTATAAAAATCAAACAGTGCAGTTTCTCGCCAACTATCCATCTGCTTTCCTATTTAAGCTGATATTAGGAAACAATCTTATACATATATAGAATTTTATACACTTGAAACAACTTTATCTGAAATTAATCATATACATCACGTTACTGTTTACATATAAAAATGTTTTATCATTATTCTAAAGTTAACTAACAATACACTATACACTATATATTGCTCAGTTTTTAATAATTTAATATCTCGTCGTATCTTTTCTTTCACGTTTAATTTAAACGCTTAATTTCTGTTTGCAATACTCTGTACCTGTGATCAATATTTAATTCAATGTATTAACTGAAAAAAAAACAAATATAATAACATTGCATTTCACAATATAAATAAATACTATGGCATATAACAGGATGGTATTATGATTGTGTCTCTGAAATGCAATGTAATACAATTTAGTGTTCTGTTTCAAAATGCTTTTTATCCTGGAAAAGTGTAATACAATATTTTACTTCAATCAGGGTATGATACATAATATTTTTCGTACGCAATATTTATTTATTTTATATGCACGTATAGATAATCGACTGTATGAAGCAGGAGTAAAAATGTTTTACGTGTTATTATAAAGAATTGAAATTGATTCGTAATTTAATTGTCACATACATTAAATAACGAAATCATTTCCATATGCGAACGTAACTTTGCACAAATTTTATGTGAACATTTTATTAATTAAAATCAGATTTTTACGTAAAATTGTACAATACTTGTTTCATTGTTCTATTAGCAATTATAAGCTTAAGTTTATAGTCGAGTGGTATCGATTAAAATGAATTATTACAAATGACAAACGCATGTAAAATCTCCAAAGAGAAAGGATATAAACGAGCCGATAATTCAATACAGCTATTGTGTCACAACTCAATTGAATTTTCTTCGCTTTATTTATTTATTGAACCCATTTATTAAACAATTTTTAAATAATTTATCATCTTTCAGTTTATGGAGTGATTTTAAGAATAATTAATCATATTGTTAAAATTGTTGTAAATTAATTACTAAACAATTTTTCCCGTAGTTCTTCTAAAATGTATAATACAAAAGTACTTTCAGGTTTTTTATGAATTTGTTAATATGACGAATTAACAAAAATTCTTCGGATTATGATAAAAAAAGTAATTTAATTTCCATCGGTTACAGTAAAGATTCAGTTGATTAAGTTAAATATGACACGCTGTACATTTGTGTCATGACAAATCTTAAATAAGTTTTCAAAATTCAAAGTTATAAATAATATAGAAATCAAATAGGCAACTTAATATACTTGTAAATAGATCAATTTTATTTAGAAACTGACTTTGGGACAATATTTAGTGTTTTTTTCCGTTTTCTTTTGTGGCTGTTAGAACCACTTAGAACCCTCTTTGATCCTCAATTATTATAATCCAATATGTCTTCTTTTTAATACTCTCTTTATTAATAAAATCCTAATTTTATCATTGCAGGTATGTACACGTTGTTCTTGATGTTCAGCTGTCGCTGATAAGTCAGTAAGTAAAAAAAAACCATCTAGTCACACATAACCTACCTCATACTTACTTTTTATAATTCTTCAGGAAGCTTAGGATAAATTTTACAGTTTTATTACTTTATAATTATTGTTTATATATAAATTACATTTTGATGGAAATTAATTTTTGTTTGCATTGTTATTTCAACGAATATGGTGGTCGTACTTCATTTTTTAACTTTCATAATATGGAGAGTGAAATTTAATGTTAAATACACCGTAGGTTACAATTAATCTTCAGAATTCTTCTTGTTTTAATTGTTACTAAAAGAGTTAATTAGACAATAGAAAAAAATATATTGCACTATATTATAATATAAATTTATTGTTCGTAGACAATGCAAAACGTTATATTTTTAGAATATGTTACACTAACATACTGATTATACCCAGATTTTTCGCGACTTCCTGTTTTTATTTCTAAATCTTGAGATATTTTTGAAGATATTAATGTAAGAAAAATTCATTTACACCAAACCATACTTTCTATTTTACCATATAATTTTAATGTAAATAATTTGTTTGTATCATTGATAATTATAAAATAACGGGATTGTAACATTTTAGTTTGATTACTCGGTATTTACGTATATAATAAAATACTAAAGATGTTAAGATGAAACAGCTTTTAACATAAATTAATTACATCATAAATAATGTTTGTTTCGTTTCAATTTATTTTGATACGAACACATTTATTTGTAAATTTATTGATCATGCACTGAACCGATACTTGTAGCGTGTATGAGTTATTTGCATCACTTGTTGAAGTGACTCGAGTAAACGAATCTTCAGACTGTGCGCGCTCGACGCGTGGAGAAGGTTGTTATTTACAGAGAATTATCATGAAGTTTGTAAAACAACCAAGAGCAATCTAATTATAGGTAATTACAGTTCTAGTAGTTCAAGTTTAAGTAATGAGTTTGTTTTTTGAAAATTGATATTCCCAAGAGAGAAATTAAGTAGTTTTTTCAAAAATGCAAAAATGTACAAAAAAGTTGTATAAGGGAAGGTGAATATTTATTTTTCTGTTCGTTCAGTTTTTATGGATAAAAATTGCATTTAGAATCCTTAATTACATGAAAAATTCTGATTCTTATGCATAATATACAGATAAAACGATAAAACTGTTTGAACTGTTTATTTTGAAAGTGGCCTAAGTCCATTTATCAGTTTTTGTTGTTGTTGTTGTTGTTGTTGTTAACTCTAATAATGGATATGACTTAAAATTACCAGTAACTTGAACACATAAATTTGCACAGCTACTATAGTAATTAAAAATATTACTTTGAAAGTGGCCTAAGTCTAATCAAAAAGTGCCGAAAATGTAATAACTTTGTACTAAATTAAATGAACCATATCAAATTTTCTATAAAATATCAACGGATGAGAATGCAGAGTTTAGAATACTAAAATTACCACGTCAGGGTATATCAAGAAAATTCGAAAATATTGTATTCACACCACTTTATGAAAACATAAGACAAATTACCCCAGTGAAATGAAATACAAGGACACGATGGACTTACTACGATATACCACCGGGGTACCATAAACAGTAAATTGTTATGTAATTTATATAGTTAGATTTCCTGTATTGCACAAATGGTGTTTATCAAGTGTTGTAATGAAATATAAAATAAATTGAATATTATTTGTTCAGTTTGAAGCATTTTAAATTATATCGAATGGACTTGGGTTGTTTCAAATTTTATGACAAATCCAGTTGTTAATGTTGAAAGTGGCTTAAGTCCATTCTTGATAAGAACACACGTATTATTCACTAAATAACTACTATTATTTTAATAGGAGTTGTAAATTGAACTCTCTTATATGTACTTAAGGAGTGTGATACATTGGTATCCTATACGTATATTTTTCATTTCATTAAAGTGCAAACTCTTAAATATTTTAATTTACAATTAGATATAAATGGACTTAGGCCATTTTCAAAATAATCGGCTCATTTATACCTTATAAACTATGAAAGACTATGAAAAAGTAACTTTCTTTACACTAAATATTGGCATTATATTAAAGTAGAAACTGCAACCTCGGCACGAGTTACACAGAATTAAAATATTCATTCATTTGTTTATGTAAAATATAGCCAACTTTTCAGAGACGTGAACCATTGCAATTCAAATTTCGCTTAAAACATGGAAATTTGTTAATTTTCTGAATCTTACGAATAATCAGTATACCTTAAACTTACTTTGAAGTACAACCTCCGTGAGGTTTTAACAGTCTTGTTAACTATCGATCGGTTTTCTTAAAACTGCTGAAGCGGTGTACTTCTATCCCCATACCCCGAACTCACGTATCGTATCAATCTTCATGACTTTTCTGGTTTCGATCGTGTTTTGTTTTTGCAGCCAACGTTTTGTAAACACCACAGTTCACTTCCTCAGGATTAACCTGAAACTGGCGATTTCGGGGCGGTTGTCGCTTTGTACTCTTTGTGGCAATATTTGCGATTGACTTAGTCCCTCTATTCCAATTCATCCCTCTAACGAAAGCGTTCTAAAAACAAAAAAGAATTTGTTAACATACAAATTCGTGTTAAAGCAATGTAAACTAATAAAATTGATTAGACATGGAGCATACAGTGCCCCACACTGCCATTAAAATTATATGTTCAAATATTTTTGGGTGAACTTAAAGTTTGATAAATATTCCTCTCCGTTTTAGGATTCAAAAATTTATTTTTTTTATCCATAAATTTATACGTTATATTTTGATTACATTTTTACTTAAAATTATAAGGAGTAAGTAATTAACTAACATTTTGTAAGAAAATAATTAACTAATATTCTATAAATGTTAAGAAGACGAAAAATAATGAATTAAAGTTAATAACCGTTTTCCCATTACCAGTTAACTAAAAAGCTCGATTTGGAATAAGTATTGTTAACTAACTTATTTCAGTGCTTTTTTATTTATTTGTCCTAGATTAAGTATATTTTCAATTTCAATTTATCGTATTGTCTAGAAAGCTTCAAATAGGATATTAACAATAAAGGAAATCCACAACAACTATAGGCTGAATGTACTGTTTGAGACTACATGGATTTAATACGTGTATACAGGGTGAACCACGAATTGTAATTGTTTTTAACCGTCTTCGAAAAGGAGGTAGTTACTCAATTCGATCAGTATATATATATATTTTTTTAAGGTACGTTCGCCGATTACGCCAAGATGGATAGACCAATCGGAACGAAAACTTTTGCGTTTTATAAAGTCAGTCCCCCAATTAATTCGCTAAAAAAAAAAAAAACATTTTGCATTTTTCCACTATTCACCTTTTTTTATTACATAAAAGCGTACAGTTTCAAAGCATGATATTTCAAAGCGTAAAAAGGCTCCAAGTATAAAACTGATAGTAGTGTGATCCAGACATCATTCATTTTGTATCATCATCTTTTTGATCATCTAGCGTATAGTTGTTATTATCTCGGTTTATACAGAATATTTTATTAAAACAAGTTCTATATAAAGTATCGTAAAACCCATGATATAATACATTTAAACAAACTATCTGTCAAATTCTTTGAAATAATCTTAACCTACAACGTTTGAAAATATTATATGAGTTTTTCCAAATTTTTACAAAATTTATTGCTAAATAAAAAATGGATCTAACACGAAAGACCCACATTTACAAATTAAGAGCAACAAGAAATTTTCTGGCTTTAAAACGAATAATAATTTTTAAGATTAAACGGTATTAGCCAGTTAAGTATACGTATACGCGGAAAAGCTACGAAATCTCTCCAATAGATTGCAAGATAAACGTGCACGTGTGAGTTTCAGTAGAGAGAGTTTTATTTACAGCTAATCCATAACGCCAGCCCAGATTTGTACAGATGAGTGTCGTCTGATCTTTAAAAGTGTCTTGTAGAGTTGGATTTTCTTCTCTACAAGCGAACCTGACTTTCTTGCAACCTCTACCGGTTGTCAATATAAATGATAACATCGTTTTTAGAGCCATGAATTCTCAAATATTTCGACCTGCTGTCCAATAGTCGCCTCCATCTCGGAGACAGGTCTCAAAGTAGATACGTGAGAATTGTTCATTAATCCCTTGCCATAACATTGCTTTTGTTAATTTGCCATATCACCGCTTGCTCAAACAAAGAAAATTCTAATGTTATATATAATTTATATTTACCAATAGTATACCATACCAATTGGAAATGGAATTACACTTAAAATCGAATTGTAATAAAAATAAAAGTCAGGTTTGTAAGATTTGAAGCATAAGGCGCGTCACGGGTCCGACTCGTCAAAGTATGGCAGGGGATTAAAAAGCTGACATTTAAGAAAATCATAATTACTTCAAACTCGAATATACAGCCGAGGAAAACTGATTGAATTAATGTAAGTGTCGTGTTTCGGCGTCTGCATAAATCATACCCTGATGTTTTCGCAAACCTCCTTTGACCTCTCACTTTCCTTGATGCGCGGTAGAGATCAAAGTAGCCGAACTCTCAGCACCGAGAGAAGTGCCATTGACTATCCATAAATATGTTATTTCCCTTGAGATAGATCATTGCTTCTCTCCTCGTTCAAGAGCCCCTCTTGAGAACGATGCGAATTGCGAACTCATGATTCGTACTTTACCTACCACCTCCCATTTTCCTCGGGACATGTTCAGCCGGTTTTCGTGAAACCACACGTTTACGCAAACGAGAGACGGTTTATAGCGGCGGAGAGTAATCAGTCGGGGCTGAAATTTACGGAAAAATACGTTGCTCCATCGTAAAACAGCATTGTACTGTTAATAGAAATAAAACGTTAGGAATCCTACACTAATGGTATGTGTGTATGTGTATTTGTATCAGTATGTGTGTGTGTATTTTTGAGTCACAAGACTGTATTTTGTTAACTATTTTTATCTATATGCTGCTTTTCTATCTCACTCTGTGACTATTTCTCTGTTTTTCTACTATTCTCTGGTTCTCTACTATCGTATACTATTCTCTGTAGCTCTAATCCTTTTCGACCCTGTTCGCCGGTTTTAATACCTCGTGCTCTCCCTTCTATTACGCCCCCAGCGTAGTACATTGAGGAAGGGGAACAGAATCTCTCGCACGATGGGCCTGAGTGTAGAAAGCGACTTGGCGGCTTGGAGTATTTCCCAAAATTGCTACGTGGTGACTCGCTGCCACTGAAACCGTTAGGCCTTACTGCAAAAGTGACATAAAAAATGACCGTGCTGATCGCTAAAACTTTCTGTGTGTCATGTAGTAGAAAACTGTTCTCTTCGCTGTATCTCTCACATATTTGTGAAGGAGTCATCCTTACTATCAGTTCCCTTCTCGTCGTAGCACATTTAACTTTCATTATTTTACAGGGTTACGGACGAAAGAATAATAATCAAGAGTTGAATAATCGGTTATTCGGTTTAACAGGCTTCCGGTAGATAAAGTGTTAATATTACGAAATTATGCTCAATCCCAGAGCGGCTAGCATCAATTGTAAAAAGGTAACTTCTAGTACCATTTTGTAATACTAAAACTAAAATATTTCCTAAACTCATGAAATTTGAATATAAGCAAGCAAATAGATTTTTACAGAGAATGATGAGTTATATCGATCAGTTTATTAGAAAATATGTTACGTCGTATTAATAATAAGCTTAAGAAGGTACTCGATTAAGTTTATGAGAGACAGTTAATAAATTTTAACGTACACTACTTAAAAACCCTTAAAAAGAGATTTCGACCGGAAATTGACCAAACCTTCCACCGTCGCCACATATATCAGCTGACCATGTAACTAAATTAATTGTTTATTTATCCATAAGTTCTTACAACTAACAGTAAAATATTAATTTGACACACAACAGGAGTCAGAATTCTATCACCTCACTAAAATTAAGTTAACTTTCATATTTCCTTTACGCCTTCACCTACGAAAGCTATTCGTATTCTGAAATCATATAATTTTTATCTGATATGTTTTCCAGTACGTAACTTTGCAAATATTCAAGGATATTGTTACAAATGGGACACCCTGTATATTGAATGCAATAACCAATCTTACCTTGTTTTCATCAATTTTCTTCTGCAACTGTAACTTACCCAAATGTAATCACTGATATATTTGCAATATTCCATTACAGTAGAGATGGTCATAGCAGTCTTTTTCTTAATTTGATCGATTGTCAACACAATATTAACTGTTAGATAATACAATATAATTGCCAAAAACAGAATGAAAATTTATAGAATATTATTTTTTCCAAAATTTGTATTCATGTATAAACTCGTAAATAAAAAACACATAAATTGCATATTTAAACTATATCTCTGTAACAATTATTTGTATTGAAATTCTACGTGTTTTTTGACCAGATAGAAGAACCAAAAATTTTTCAAAATAGGGATAATGACAGGAAACCTTTAATACACAGTTCTGTAGGGAACAAAGTATTATTAAGTTTTCATTGTAACTATTTTTGTTACTAATAATGGGTGATATTTAGGAGTTGAAGAACCCTTGTATAGAACGAATATTTTCATCACACCTTGTTGCTCAACACGGTTTCGATATATCGTATAACATGGAACGAATCAACCATGTTATAACACGCTTGACTGTATAATCCTTTAAATTATTGATAATAAATGACAACGGTGGTCGTTCGGGTGGACTGCAGGAGTTAAAAATAAATTATACGTTGCATATCCCATCAAATACTAACCGGGAACCTCCGTTGATAGTTGGTCGGTTTCGCTTGTTGCTTGGACGGTTGTCCGGGTCTTAACCGCTGTTTCCGACAATCGACATTACGGGAAAGGACTCATTTTTCATCCCCCATAAACGAGAAATCACGGTATGATAGTCTTGTTTCCTCTGTCCACGATACTTCTCGGACAATTCGCGCTCTACCCGTTTTCCCAGCTGCGGGACTTCCTAATAATTTCTTAATAATTTTGTGATTGTTGATATACAGTTCAAAATAATCCAATGGCTCTCTCTTGTGAATGCAAAAACGTTGGGCATACTATTTTTTACATGCAAAGTGCCAGGTCTTAATTGCTTTAGTTACTTTATAAAACAAGACGAAAGAAGTAGTGAAAAATAACTGAAGTTCGATAAGACAATGTGCATTAAATTATTTCAAAGAAAAATAAATGTATAAAGATTTGAGAAGAATAAAGACTTGATTTATAATAATTTCGTGTCGATATTTTAAACCAGAAAAATAGAAACAAGCAAATCTCAAACCAATATATTATATTTAACAGTATGATATGAACAATAGTTTATTATATTGACAAACACGTGTTTCACAATTGTAAACTTATATTAAAAATTAGATTAAATTATAAAATAAATAATTGTTTGAGTTTAAAAAGCTAATATTTTGTGACATTGTTTCAATTGCTTTATTACGAAAGAAGACAATATGTAACTAGTTATTTGCTACTTTTAGTAAACCCAATATTAATAATTTTGATCATTTTCTTTTGCTTTCAAGTATGTAAGTGAAATATAAAAAAAAATCGATTTAAAATTTAGGCGAAAGAACACATACAAACACCCTAACTGTACAGTATGAACGTAAAATAAATATTTTTCTGTTAATCATTGAATCGTAATTCCCTTTTTCTTAACGTTTTCATTTCTTTGGAGAGTAACTTATATTCTTTTTCCACAAAGATTAAAAATAGCTCTTCGCATCGTAATTAAAAAAGATACGTGTAAAACAATGTTAAAAATTATAATTTCAACTACAATTATCTATATACGTTTTGGTACAGCTAATTTTTGTTTGATTTCGTCGATGTTTTAATATCACTGTTACTTGGTTCGAATAAAATTTGTAACTTTAATTAAAAACTTTGATCGTGATATGATCGCCATATCGCTTACTTATTAGTCCTCGTAAACATGTTCTGTTGCAAAGAAACCGTAAATGTCATACCGTTTGCATACAGAGACGAGTATTATGCAGCTCCGAATGTGTGGAGAACGTGCCTCTCTTTGAAAGGGAAACAAATATCTCGTTCTGTGTCGTGGACAAACGTCGAACGTGACTGGTCGGTCTAGGAAACTAGTTTCTTTTCCCGAACCGTTGTTTATCTCTTATCTCTGAACTGTATTCCGGCTGGCACGTATGGTCAAATTCTCTTCTCATACCCTTCCCGTCGACTTTCCATCTGTCTTTAAATTTCCTCCGTCTTCAAAAGCAACGTCCAAAACCGGACAATTCGGTGCACGTCTGACGGAAGGAAGTGAGGAAGGGAGGAACGGAAAAAGGAACAGGACCCATGCCAAGAGGGTGGCACATCGGGGAAGAAAGATAGACAGGTAGGATACCGGCGAGGTTCCAAGTAAAGTCAGAGCGGAAAGAGGACGGAAAGGCTAACACTAAGACAAATGATGATTGCGACAAACATCGCTAGGTATGGCATCCGATCCCAACACGGTGTTCTTTGTCTTATGGTAAACGTTCAATTTCGTTGTTAAGAACCGTGGCAGGGATGCTACTCCGAGCCAAAGTCACATCGCATGCTTCGCAGGCTACGTAACTTGCTTTATTTTTCCCGGGGTGGAAATAAATTAACGCGTTCTGATTTAATCAGCTGTATTCAAGTTTTTATGAACTGTTATTAAACTTTCTTTCGTGAAACAGGTTGGTTCACCGCTCCCTAACCTTTCATCTTCGCCCTCGCTCTGAATAGGGTGCTGAAAGTTTAAAAGACAATGTGATTTATTGCTATTGTTTTACAAATGAAAGAATTATTATTATCGTAGAAATGTTATAATTTTTTCGGGGGAAAAAATTATACAACTGCTTTTAAACCTTGATATTTTTTATTAACAACGTTAATAATACATTTCAATGATACGTATGGCATCGTTAAATCCTTTTGAAAAGGGCATATATCTTGAGGTTTTGGAATATTTTTCTAAAGCATGCGTTTTTATTTATACGAAATAAACCGTTTATTTTCAAAGTAGGGCAAGTCTATTTTTTGTTATTGCGAGATATTTAAAAGGTTTGCATTTTAATAAATTGAAAAATATCAGTAATCATCGATAGACATATTTTTTGTATTTTGTGGTATTAGATAATGTAAGTTTATTATCCAATAGTGTTTACAGTGCTGCCTAAAAAAAACTGAAGATTTTATTATTGGGCTTGCCTCACTTTCAAATTAATGAATTATTGTAATCGTTAATTAAAGGGACAATAATTCAGTTGTATCAGCGTTTTTTTAATAATAAAAACAAAATACTATTCAATTTTATATAAATATTTATTCATTTGATAAAAAGCGAAATAAAGCAAAGAAAACAATTTGTAAATATTACAGTAGAAAATATAACATAACAAGAAACAATTCATTTTTATTAAGAATTTCAATGAAATTATACATATTCGTTAATCATTTACTTTATACGTATAATTATATTGAATTTTACTTAGGATTTAACATTGTAAAATATTCATGAACCACAGTCCATTACTAATTTTCAAATAAGAGTGAAATTGTTAAAGGGTTTGTGCACCTAACCTGAAACCACACAATGTCGACTTTGTCGAGTATTTATTAGAAACTGAATTACAATTTACTTGCAAGCTGATAATAGAAGTCGAATATTATACAAATTACAGTTTTGCGCAGTGTTGCCAATATTAGTAAAATTTTCCAGTGTTGCAAGTAAACATATCATACAAATTATGATATATGTATGTACGTATTATTATTCTAAATTCTGACGTAATATATTTAGTTAAAAATAATTTTAACCTAAGATTGACTTGCATCACTTTCAAAATAAACATATTTACAATACCGTTAATACCATATTTACTTCCATCTCCCAAATATTAGAGAATCTGATTCTTTTTTACTATAAATTGTTTTATATATAATTATCATTATCTTCGTTTTTTTTTTCAAAATGGGACATGCCCCACTTTCAAAATAAACGGCTCAAATATTGGCGGTACAGTAATAAACGAAGGATGATTACAGTAGATTTTTATTGATCCGTACGTGTTTTGCTTTATCGTTCCACTTAATCACGAAACTGTCCGTCACATGCAATTACGAACTTCAATGTACACGCAAACAATGTCAATGATACAGTTGCAATTTTTCAAACTGTGATAAGTGATATGTTCGTGCGACTTACCGCGTGCGTGACTTGAACTGTGATCATCCTAACACCTCCTCGCCGTAAAATGTAATTAAATGGTTTGGTCATTCAAATTCTAAAGTACAAAACGTGGTCACATTTGGCGAATGTACGAAAATTCGCTTTAGAGCTTATCGCGAAAAGCTCTTCAACAAAGCATAATCCGCGGAATAGTTATTACCTTTGTGCCATTAATCACTGTACAAAAAGCTGTTTTCTAACATTTCTTTGTACTCCTAAATGTTATTAAACAATCATGAAACATATTACATAATACTGTAATTCAATTGTTCGCTACCAGTGGAGGACCTAGTCTAATTTTATCTGAGCGCACCGACGACGTAAACTTCACTGCCTACATTTAATCGCTATTTCGATAATAATGAAGTAACATTATAAATCGATACTTTTAATGATATTAACACTAAAACTACCGACGTTCAATCTACACTTTCTGTTAAAGTAAAAATAAAATAGAAAACTAAGTAAACAAGAGTTAAAGTATAAAATGATTCATTATTAGGGTTATATACCCCCGAAGCTTGCTCGCTGCGTGAAACAGTGTTTCCTTAACGAAGTCATTTTTAATTTGTTGAATACAAAATTTTTAATTTCTACTATTGTTGTTAAAATCGGTCATTTAATATGCGGTAACCCGATACTAATATTTTATATTTTAGCTGTTCTTTTTTCTTTTTTTTTCTTGTATTTGCAGAATGTTCTTTCCTCTTTTCAAAAATTCAAATAAAATTACGATATGTAACTATAGTAAAATAAAAATTGAATTTTAATCGTTTGTTCTTATTTCAATAGAATTGAACTTATTGTATGAAAACAGGATGTATTTGAATAAAGAATTTCACAGAGCTTCTCTATATTAGTGGAAAAGCATTAATCTCATTTTTAGAATATCTTCGCGTTAATAAAGTACTTTAATTAATACAGTGGTTCACGAAAGAATAAAGCTTCTCAGATTTGTGGCGATGATAATCCCGTTAGAAGCATTCTGCGTTATAGGACTTTTTACGTAATTGTATTTTAAATTATATGCATGAAACTAGAAGTGCTTAACTTTTTTTCTTGCATTTCAAACTACTAAATCCCCATGTGACTACGTGTGTCACCTTGTCTTCATTTTTTTCATCCAATATGAGATATACTTTAATTTAGATTAAAGAAAGCAGAAAAAGAGCTTATTATTCTGAAAAGTATCTGTTAATATTACTAAAAAGATTAAAATTTTCCTTAAAGAACATCGAATTATTTTAACTCAACATGCCTAAATAATTTTCACACCAAAGTGAAATTCGAGAAGATTTAAATCATTTTTCTGGTTCTGAATTGGCTTAGCTGTTATCTACTTTTATAAAAACTGGTTATAGTTATTTTTTATTTTAATTCAGGAACTTCAACATATTGCAATAATATTATTTCTATTAGAAAAATGATTTTATGATAACATCTAACTAGCAACGAATTCTTATTGTGTAGATTTTTCTTTGAAAACATGAGCGTAATTTAATTTCTTAAGTTTTGTGTGCAATTTAATTTCTAATCAGTTTACATTATTGAATTCCGTATTTTAACTTTTACGAACGAGAATTTCGGAGATCTACTTAATAATTTTTTGATCACTGTTTCTTCCTCCTTCCAAGTCCAGTAACCATGTAAACTTGTAAAAGATTAAAGTGTTTACACCATTATGATAAACAACATTATTTTTTATTCATAAAACTTTTTTTTGTAAAGGTATCCGTTATCTGATATAACACAGTTTTTTGTATCTCGATAAAACAACATTTAAGTTACTTTATATACGTCTGCAATGTTTTATTAGAGATTAAATATCGCGACAGAACTTTTTACGATAAATTTTCTGCTTTTTCCTATGTAAATTTATGAAGAATAAAGAACATTGTGTGTAAAGGTCGCATTATTTCAGTTATTGGTTTTTAATGAAGCAAAGAACTGTTATACCGTTATGATTTATTATACCTACACAAGGTTTCCTATCATTTTTACCATAAATATGAGCAGAAATTACATTAAACACACTGTGTACCATATAATATTATACAGGGTGTTTCAAATCGAAACCGACTTACTTCGCAAACATGCTCAGCATTCTGAGCAAAGAATGTCGATTCGTTTTCGCTTTCGAAATATGCTTGGAAATACAAATAATTTGTCGAAACTGTACGTTACTCTGATGTTTATATTTCGTATTGGTCTCTTGATCTAACTCCTCTAGATTTCTTTCTATAGGGTTCCACGAAGCCGAAGGTGTATTTAAATCGAAAACCTAATACACGTGATGAATTGTTAGCAAAAATCGAAAATACAGCTTTTGCTATTAACAGTAATCTTTTAAACTCTTCAGGAGTGGCATATGGTATATATAACATTTTTTGCACAGAATGACTTCTCGAGCATGTTGGCGAAATGTGTCGGTTTCGATCTGGAACACCCTGTACATCAACACGAAACTTATCCTGTCTTCATTTTATTGCTTCACACATTTCTGTTTCTCAAAATAATCACCCTCCAGCAGAGATACATTAACATCCCGCTTTGAACTTACGTAATCTCAGTATCGGTGAAAATTGCCTTTAATAAATAGGTTTGCTGCAGTTGGTGTAGCTGAATGTAGTTATCGGGAAATAATAGCGGCAGAACAAAGCTTCCAAGGTGATTCCAATAGACCCATTCCGGTGAATCTATCAACGACTGGGGATACCGTCTGGAGAAATCACGGCGTACGGTCACTATATTCCCGTATAGAAGGAGCAACATAAAGGAGAGATTATGGTACTCTCGGGAGTCTAGTTAATACATCTTTACTTGACGAGATGTTTACCTGTTTGTCATTGCCTCCCTATATCACCATTTCCCCTCCAGTTATTTATTTGGCCCCCGTATTCCGTACAGTCGCACCATGGGCGTTTTAGTTCCACGAGCACACCCGGAAATCCCACGCACGTACAGCTGATTTCATAATTTCGGCATCTTGCCAGGAATGAGGTACGTGACCGACTCGAGGAATGTGCTCAAGAAGTCGTAGATCGATCCAAATATCGTGACGAACGCCATATCGGCCAAATGGATTTCGGATGTAAATTGGAGTCAGAATGTATGGCCGTCGGTGTTCACTCGAGCCGCGTGATAAATCGGCTTGAATGATTGCCCCTGCTATTGACCTACGTAGATCGTCGTTTACGAATCAGCTAAAATTCGTTAAATATTGAGTAACGGCATTACCAGATCGTGACTAAACTGCGAGTTGTTAATAAGAAGGGTTTCAAGTCTTCGCTTCTTCATAATTTACCGAAAGAGTCTGGAATGATATTAAGAAACGTTTTATTACCAGTTATTAGGAACAACCCCACTGCGACGATTAGTAACTATAACTTGTTTCAAGGAACGTTTTAATTTCGTCTCTATACAAACAACGACGTATTCAAAAATCGAATGTCGCTTATTCTTCCTAAATTGTAGGTCAAAAGCTCAAAACTACTACAACAAACTTCAAACATTACGGTATAGATACAAAATGAAATAAAATATTATTATTTCAAATAGTAAATATTTTTTCACTCGAAATACACATTTTAAACATTAAATGATGTGCAGTACAAATAAAGTGTCGCGTATTAGGATAAAATGTTAAACTGAAAAAAAACTGTACAACCGACTAATCATAAACCCATCGGACATATCTGAGGGAGCGACGCTATTACGACAACCCCTCTGTCATAAAATTACAGCTGACCCCGAATTGGCTGCAACGTCAATCTCATAGCTATAAAGACAACGGCAAATTGTAATAATACCAGAATCAAGAAATAAACCTAGAATTGTTCACTACGAACCACAACTCTCAATCAATCAATCAACCGAAACTTATCGACACTTATATGTGTCGTCTATATCGGTGCACCCTTTGAGGCATATCAAGAAGAGCACGACCCAACATAAAGTAATATTTTAAATTGTGTTTAAAACGTCTTTTCTCTAAATTTTACTCAGCTTCGTATGAAAATTATTCTTGTAGAAAGTTCAGGATCAATTTAGAAAATGAATGTGTAGATATATGGAATGCATTATTTATCGTTTTCAAATAGAATTATATGAAACACACAGCTAATATTACTATTGTTTTGGAGGTGGAATAAAATAGCGAGATCAGTAATATCTTATTTTACAAAAATTGTATGTTATTTATACAAGTGTTTGTAGTTTCACCATAGCCAATCATAGTGAGTCCAAAAATACGGTGGGGAGGGGGTGCTGTCGGCACTTCTCTCTTTACAGGTAGGCGGCGTATGGTGCAGGTATAACATGAAATATTCTAAAGTTCTAAGTAGAACTTTAACTAAATTATAATTACAAGTTTTTAGGACGTAACAATTCATTTTATCATGGCCAATACGATCACCGGAATTCATTGTTAACCTGATTGAAAATTTGTAAAATAATATTGAACAAAATTTTTAATAATATGAATCAAAAGATTTGAATGAACTCCACGCTGAAATTGGAACGAAATGAAATATTTTAAATTTCAGTAGAGCAATGAACAAAACTATTCAATTGAAAGCTGTGAGGATCAACTGCAGGTATAAAATATAAGAATTATTCCACAGACTATGTGCTTTCTAACAAATTGTTGTTATTTATGTTAACCCTTTGCATTTCGAAACTTTTTCCAGATTGTTTACCAGCAACTCGAGAATACTTAACTACAAAATATTGAGCAACATACCACCATAGATAAGATAATACAGTATTAAGAATAATTATTCTGTTTAAATTATATTTGGAACGAAATTTAGAAAATGAAAAATAAATTAGCTGTATTTGTCTTAAAAACCATATGCATTCTTTTCATGTCCCTCGGAGGAGCCAACCTAGTGGAAAGGGTTAATATAAATACTCCTTTTCGAACATATCATCTTTTTAATGAAATGTCACATCAATTATAAGGTGCTTATATTACCAATAAATTTTAAAAGATCAAATTTTTTGAATTTTCCATGGAGTCTGTAATACTTAATACAATTTATAACGAAATGTTCAACCGTCACTATAACAACATTGCACATTTCACACAATGGATGTGGATGCCCTAGTAGAAGATGGGAGTATGTGATCTTGGAGTGGCCGATCCAAACTCGTGATTAATTACGTACTCTCGTCTGGATAATATAGCGTTGGTAGTATGTTTTCCGAAGAAATTCTCAGGAATGTTTGTAATATGGGAAGAGGCATTTTGTCCCACGTAGCATCAATCTATTTTTTTATTCTTTTAATTAACCATCCCTGAACAAGTTGTTGTAATTGATTATATTAGGTTGAGTAAAAAGTCTGTTCGCGTTTCTTCACAAGAATATAAAGTTTTATTATTTTAATATCAGACCTACTTAATCATTGATATATGTACCATTTTGTTCTATGACCTTTTCTTATCTGCTTGGTGACATGAATATTCCTTTTTCATTAAATAATTTAAACATATGTGTTTTTACTTTTTCTACGTTTTTAAACGATACTCCATCAACGGAATTTTATAATGTTCGAAATAAGTAAAAATTAGATGGTGCCAAGTCCGGTGAATATGGTGGGTGTGGTAATACACCCCAACCAAATTGCAGTAGTGTTTGTCGTGTCATCAAAGATGTATGCACTCGTGCGTTGTCTTGCTAGAATACTATTTCTTTTCTTATATTGCTGCTTTTAAGTGATGCAGTTGTTCACAATATTTTTCAGAATGAATAGTCTGGTTATTTGATAATAGTTCATAATACAGTATTCCCTTAAAATCCCACCAAACCGTGAGCAATACCTTTTTAGCGTGCAATTTAGATTTGGCTGTTGTTAATGGTTTTTATCCTGACATAGGCCCATGTTTCCTTCATTTCTTTGCGATCTTTGTAGTGTTTTAACAATGTCAACAATCGCAAGCCGTCGTTGTAGCGAACAGACTTTTTACTCAACCTAATATTTGAAGCGCGCTAGTAAAGTGTCTGTTGCGAAGTGTGAAGTTTGAATAAATACTACGAAGTGTCTCGTTCGAATGAATATTGCGAAGTGAAGTGATCGAGTTTCGTTCTGCTCGTGACACCTTGATTTTTGTTAATTTCTAATCAGCGCATTTTAGCGAACTTATAAAAATTTCTCGACGGCTTTTAAGCAGCCCCTTACCAAACGAGGGTGAGGGCGATGTCGAAATATGGAGGAGTTCTCGAAGACCCAACGGTGCAGCAGAAATTTCCTCCGGGTCGACCTTTGACTGCAATGACCATCACATACGTGTCTTGGCCGACCTCTCGGAAATTCCGAGTTTATGACATGGTCGGTTATTAGAGCGAACGAAAACGAAATTCTAACGCTATTGTATGAAAACCTGAAATCACTTATATAAACTTTACTATCAGGAAGGTTTAAGAAAATTCTGGTTGTAGAAAAATAAGACTCTGAAAGTATTAACGAAAATTAAACACGAAAATAAACTGACCTATGAGAATTCTTAATTACCGCATTCAGCATCGTACAGAACACAGTTAGTTTCCAAAACTATGCTTATTAGTGATTTAATCCCCCACTGTGGCGGATGATAATTCATATTTAATTAAATTATGCTACGTCTAAGTTCGTTAATATTAATGTAGTTCGAATATATTTAACCCTTTCCACTCTGCTGACCCCTCTGAAGGGACACAAAAGGTATTTTTTAAGGGAAACATAAGTAATTTATTTCTCTTTTTCTAAGTTTCCTTCCAAATATAATTTAAATAGAATAATTATTCCCAATACTATATTATCTTATCTACGGTGGTATATTTGTTTACTATTTTGTAATTAAGTATTTTTTAGTTGCTGGTAAATAACCTGAAAAAGTTTTCGAGTGCAAAGGGTTAAAAATATCACTTTAATTGCCGAGTATGTATTTGGAAAAGGTTCCAGCAACTAGTATCTCTTCCGAGTCCAAATCTGCTTAAAAACAGGTATGCCTTCCTTTTCTGCAAGGTACTTAATTTAATTTTAATACACAAAAATTCCACTTGTAATCAATCTGATATGTCGCAAGTAATTATCGAAGCATAATTAGAAAAACAGTAAAGTATCAATGAACATGGAAAAGCCCAGCTAAGAGGTAAATTGAAACAACACTCGTTCTCTGTCTCTACGTTCTACTAATTCTCCCTAATGGCACTCAATACACAGACATGATTAATGGTAACAATGTGCCTGCTTGCTGTTTCCGGCTGCAGTGTATGCGCCGTGGGCTCTATCCAAAGGCGCATGAAATCGGTAACTCGTGAAGCAGCTGAAGTGCTTGACGGTTTGATGGGAAAGAAGAAGATATACGTAATTTGGTGGCAAACAAAGAGGAAGGTTCAGAATTAGAATAGAAATGCAAACTAGGAGAAACCGGGTTTCTTCATTGAACGGGTGCGCTATTCCCGCAACACCCTGTACAGAGAGAGAATGGTGGACCATTGTCGGTAGAGTGCTAGGTCGGGTATCTGAGAATTCTAAAAGCAGATAGGAGATACTGCGAGAGGAACAGAGACACCTGTAGAATTCCTGTCCGTGTACATTCGACGCGGAATACACCTCTGGTGTGTTTACGCCATTCTACGTGCGTGCGTGTGCGAGTTTGCGTTTCTATATGTTTATACGGTAGAGATGGTTCAGATGCATTCCGCTAGCCGCCGTTGTCTCTCGAGAATGCCAAATGGAATCTGAATTCTGTCAGTTAGGCTCGAACCACGGGAAATACCGGTATCAATGCGAACTACTGCTCGCTTCTACGTCCGACCGGATGTGCTCACCTGTCACCAATAGACGCTTAACGCGTCTATTGTATGATCCATAACGTTTCCTTGATCATTATTCCTCCTCCGCCTGCCCTAATCTGTTCAGTGCTTTTAATTGCGCTTCAATGATTACAATGGCCGGTCAACGTGAATTCGATGGCATCACGATCTAATTTTTTGATTTACACAAAGTTAATTGAACTCTTGTAAAGTCCGTTTTTCAAGGGATGTTCTGAATCTGGTGTTAATATTCCCTGTATTAAGAGCTAAAAACGAACTCGTTTCTATTAATTCTCATATTTGTCCATACTTTTTACTCATACCGGAATTTACGGAATTTTTTCTATAGTGTTCGCAACCATTTAACGATAACAGCGGAAGTGCAGCATGATTGGAATAATGTTAGTGATCTTGAATATCGAACTATTTAAAAAAAACTGTTAATGTTATTTAGTTCGCAACCCCATAAATAATAGGAGTAAATGATGATTATAATTTTCTTCGATTAACATTCTATATCTTATTGATGGACTAATAAATCCTATTTATTTTACTATTTATTTAATCTATCGACCACCAACGGTACCGATCTAAAAGAAATAGAGTCTATTTCTTTTAATAGATCTAGGAGGTGAATACAACCCTTAACATTTAAAAGGAAAAAATGTATTCTCGAAACAATTCAAAAACTATTGATTGCAGAACAAAATTTCATGACCGGTGAGATTCCATGTTATGAATCTATTTATTCAAACAATTTCTGCAAGAGTCAGTTCGTTTAAACAATATTTTTGTAAACAATAGTTTGTTTAAACCTATCTTTAATTTGTATAAAGAAAGTGTTTTTTAAACTTTCAATAAACTCTGTTTCTTGATGACATCCAAGGAAAATCCACGATAACATATTCAATGAATTTAAATTATTCAGATATTATCAAATCTTATACGATTTTATTCAACTGTGCTTACGGCAGAGATTAATTGCGTATACGTTGGCGGATTATTTGAAACAACAGTTTTTATACAGTATTTTTTTTTCTGTATAGGAAAATTGCAAAATATTAACAAAGCATTTCAACGTTTGAAAGAATTAAAATGGTATACTGTACCGTGCGTACTTTAAAAGCAACGTGCATACGCGTAATTAAACGCTTGTTCAATGGTATTCGATTGTGAGTATCAGTGAATAACTATTCTCGATAGAATAATCAATGTTTTGGAATAAAAACTATATGACAGATGTGTATAAACGAATATCTTGTAGTGTAGGAGAAAGATTTTGACTTTCACAGCATTTCTTAATTATATAATTATGTGTGGTCTTAATGTTAAAACTATCGATATCTTATAAACATTTATTTTTTAGTTAAAAATAAGAGAAGAATAAAAGAAAATGTATTAGATCACGTACCACCACATACAGCAAGTTTTTATTTTGATAATAATTATATTTCGTTAAAAGCATCACAATAAACTTTATAATTTAAAATAAAGAACCTGAAACCAGTCATATTAATTAGTTTGGTAATTCTAGTGTTAAATTATTGAAAATACATCACTAACGAGATCTCTTCAAGTGATACACTCGTTTATTTCTGAAACTTCACCTTATGTTTTCTCTAATGGCAAAGTTACATATTCATTTATCAATCTATTAACCCTTTAACTATGAAAAACGTACATATATGCTCTCATTAATCTATTAGTATATATATTAGGGAGATTGGAAAGTAATGTCGTTTTTTTACATTGAATTTAAATAAATAAATTTTTAACAAATTCTTATTTTTAATCAACAATGTAATCATTGCTAGCAACTTGTAAAACTCAAAAGCATACAATGCCAGATACGTAACTCTTCTAGTATTTGGCTGACCATTTCACCCAAAATTGCAAAAAAAATAAAAAAATTATATATAAGTAAACAATTCACTTTAACCGTAAAATGTTTTAATACGATTTTGGAGCATACAAAGACCTGACAAATGGCAAACAAACATTGACATGCACAGAAATGGCATTACTTTTCGGTCCTCCTAATATAAAAGAACCTATAAATATTAACATTTCAAGTAAAAATTAACATTGACTATAATTTTCCTTTCTTTGATTTAAACAAATTTTGTTTGTTTTTGTCAAAACACGTCGCAGTTAAAGGACTAATGAAACTAATAAAATTCATATCAGTCATCGGATCAGTCATTTTCTTATTCTATTCTTATATCTAATTGTTCGATCGCACGCGAATCTCGTAAATAAACTCTTGTTTACAATAACAATTCTTATTTTTTAGTCGGCAAAGCCAAACGTTTACATACACAAGTGTTTTGTACGTTGCAATTTAGAATGTAAGGAATAATCAATCTTATTTGTTGATATATAGTTCAAAGATAGAAGTGTTCAGCTGAACGAGCTTTATAAGATGGCAAAGTTTCATAAATAAGTGAGCGTAGCACTGGCGGAGTTCTCCACCTAAGAACAAGACACACATTAATCATTTGTGAGATACGTACATCATTCTAAAAGTTAGAAAAGTTGATTGCTGTGTTCAACAAAAGTAGTCGCCTGCAACTTTCCTAGATGTACAACATCAAACCTTTCGTGACTCCCTTGTATTATTCGTAGCAAGTAGCAGATTCAGAACGCACCTTGACCTTGAGAAAACCCATCATCTAACTTTTAAACACGTTCTAATTTACAGGTATTACTTTTTCTTCGCGTTGAACAACGTTTTACCAGTTTCCCAACTGCATTTATTCTGCCCTCTGTTTGATTGTTCACGAGGTAAAATAATATCTGGCCCAAAAGTCATAATTAATATCATTAACTTTATCATTTCTACGTGTTTGCAATAACATTCTTTAGAACATAAGAAATTTAAGAAATTTAAGATAAAAAAAGTTATTTTTAGTTTGTCCAGAAAAAATGTTACTTTCTTTTTATAAAATGTAAAATTAGAAACTTATACAAGGTGCTCATATTAAGATTATGATGTTTTCACGTACATTTAATACAAGAACAGAAAATACATTTTTAATGGTTTTTTGAACTATGTGATTTGCAACAATATTTAAAACTTTGACTGCCACGTCACCCACATATGTATGAGTGACACTTGAATTTCTATTAGAAACCATCGTTTATATTATTAGGAATTCTTTTATTTATTTGATTCAATTTATAAATATTATTACTTGAAATTATAAATAATAGAAATAAAATATAAAATTTGTCAAAAATAAAATTACTATCAAATGGAATTTTTAGCAGCTGCAGAGTGGTAGTCAAAGTGTTAATCAAACAAACACTTTCCCTTACGATCACGTGATAATGTTTTAGTGATCAGGTTTTTCTTTCCAGATAGACGCATAGGTGACATATTAAGATCTAATTCTTTCATTTAAATATGATCATAACTTTGTAACACAATAGTCAATTGAACTCGTTAACTCAAATCTAGTAAGATGTCAGATTAATAACGTTGTAATTGAAAGATGGAATGACTTCAAGACAATAACCAAATACGACCTATAGAGTTTAAGAACACATCCTTAATTAAACAAAACAATTCTGTAATCAAACTTTGAACGTGTAATAAATATAATCTAATCATAGTTTTCTAATTTTCTATTTATGCCAAGCTTTCAATTTGGCGTGGGGCTAAACGTGTTAAACATTGACCGAAAAGAAAGTAATGTGAGCTTTACATCAATTAGTTCTGGCGATACTGGTACACCTATGCGAATTAGATTTTTCTTAAAGATACGTGATGTGTTTTTCTACAAAATAATGAAAAGTAATAAATTCAATTCAGAATTTTGTATAATCAATCTGCTTGGAAGATACTTCAGATTCTAAACTTAGATGACTTGCGGTATATATCAGGGAAATGATTGAACGGTATCAGATGAGAAGACAGATATTTGGATGAATTGGAGGGTGGTTAAGAAGGGAAAAAAGACAAGATAGTTAATCGTACTTACCTATTTCAGGCAAGATAGCAAAGTATGGCATCTCCTTTTTATAGAACATAACCGTCTTGCAGAAGAACGTTATTACCGTGCGATTCCTTCGGGACAAACTAAAAACTCCATTTCTTTATAAGAGCCCTCTTTGGAATGTATCTCCTTTCTTTTTTGCTCTTTCGTATGTTATTTTTCGTCTTAAAAATACCAGTATACTATATCTTTTTCTCTCTAACCTTATTTTATTCTTACTTTATCCCGCTCCCCCCTCAGTCTCTCGCTCTTATTGCTTCTCACAACTAATATCTTCCTGCCACTTTTCCACGAATCCGTTGTATCCCCGGTTTCATGTCTTCTGCCTCTTTCTTTTTATTTCCTTCGTTCCGATTTTACTTGCCCTCCTTTTTCTATTTAACCCCCGTGAGATTCGTATTACAGAATGGCTATGCTCTTAAGCTCTGAAACTGTCAACAATGTAAAATAAAGATACAAAAGTCCGAGCAAGGTAAAAACAGAAGGACGCGCGATAAGAGATCCTCCTACACCTTTCCCGTGTCCTTCCTAACCCCCGTTTACCGTTGCTCTTTTATTCGTCTGTCTTGGCATGGAACGAGAGATGAAACGAAATCCTCAAGTAATTCCTTTCAAGCATCCAACTCGTTAATTCCTCGACTAAGTCGTGCGAAGTTTGCAAATCACGTTCACGGCAATTAGAGTAAAAATACTTTAGGAATTATATTTCAAATGTTAAATTACATTCTCCCTTAATATAGAACGTGGGGAATCATCAAAAACTCTGACGGATGATTAAACTTTCGAAATGTATTTTAATTACCTTTTAAATTAAAGAAAGGTCGCGCGAATATAAATTTGGAAGCGCACGGTTTTCGAATTATAATTGATATTTACGACATAGCGTTACAGGAATATTATAGCAATGATGTTGTTTAAACCGGTATTCCTCCATTGGATCGTGACATATTAAAGAATCAGAGCAAGTGAAATGAAATATTACCAATATTTCTATATTTACACTATTTTTACCTAAAATAGTAGATACAATTACCAAAGATTATACTGTATACTGTATACTACTGTAAACATATTCTTTATCTTTAATCGATACTTGAAATGTACCATTATTAAGAAAAGTCTTATACTGATAACAAAACAAAAGAAAGATTAAATTCAACATCAATAATTTCTTTAATTTCAGAGATTCAGACGATAACTATTTAACTTTAGGCTTAACTAACATCCATTTGTCACTTTTATGCTTAATTATAATCGAAGTTTCTTATATTCTAGAGTTAATTTTTATTATTAATTATTACACGTATATATGCAAATATATGTATAAGTATTAAAATAATATTATTCTTTTATAACATTCTTTCTACAACATTTCTTGTTAGATTTCTTTTTATAACATTTTTTAAAATACTCAAATACAACAGTTTTCTGTTATTAAAAGGATATTAAATTGTTCGGTTTACTCTTTCACACGTCATGTTGAATATCATACAATATTCTCCGGATATAATGGTTTTATATAAAACTGCATGAAAATTTCTCATGGCATTCACGGTTTCACGAGTTGAATTAAATTGCTCGTATATTCAAATTCAAATTGTGATCATTGTTACACCATTACACTTCTTTATAGAAATTATATTTATCGAAAATAATCAAGCACCCGTCGTGTCAACTTAATAACTCCCATTACTGATTTTTCGAGAATAACAAATTTAAGTTTGCGTTTAACAAAATTAAAGATAAATTACCACTGTTTTGTTGCGAGTAACACGTACGTACTTTCTTATTTGCATAATAAACGTGTCAAAAAATTGTTTACATAATCGAACTTTTAATTAAGATTTTGAAAATTGATCACATTCAAAATAACTACATTAGATTTGAATATAAGAGGGTAGAATTTAAACAATCATCACAACACAAATTTTTATTACGATCTAAATACAGTATCCTTCAATTTGGTTTTTAAAAACATTGAGTTTGAGAGGAAAGTTTCAAATTATTTTACGAAACCAGCGAAATAAAATTATATAAACTAACAAAACATTATAAACTTCTGAATACCTACACTCAAACGACTATAATAAACGAATTTTTCCAACAAATTAAACATTTTGCTTATAGAAAGTGTTACAAAAAGCAGTAAGCCACATTTTATTTTGAATACAGAAACAAGCAAAATGCGCGCTTTTCAAATCAAATTTTTGAGAAAGTAAAGGTACTGACAGAGAATGATATTCAATTTCGTATACAGTGCACAAAATCGGCAAAAGGGACGAAACACGTTAACGGTACTGGACCGTACGAGTTATTAGGTACACACCGCAAAAATTGCGATGTATAAATTTATATGAACGTTTTAGTCCGAGTCGAATAAAAAGAACGTCCTCGTTCAAGCCGTAATAGACACGTGCGATTTTAACGAGGAAATCAATTAAAACGAGCTAACATTTTGGTGAAGCAATTTTATCGGACATCCCATTCACGTAGTTTGCAAACCGTTCTTTTTTTTGTTCTTTCTTCCTCTGGTTCTCCGTTGCTACAGCAATTTATCTTTCTTTCTGTTCCACGCGATGTTGCCCTCGATACCCAGACTTTACGTTGCCACGGTATGCACGCGAAAGCACCATTACATCATAAAACGTGAGGTGATCCTTTGAAAATACATGATGCATATTGGTGATCTTATGTCTTTATCGACTCGATTCTGTAATTACGAAACCATCATTTCTTGGTATCTGGCTAAAAAAATAGCGTTCACGATAATGACTCGAGCACGATGCGGCTGAATTCCGACGAGTAAAATTTACATAAAATTGTTTAAAAAATAAATCATCTTTAATCAAGTTTTTTTTTATTTATTTGTATCATTTGTAACAGCCCTTTGACCTTTTATTGTGAAAAAGATTGCTACTATTAGTACTTTAAGCTATTTTACGGCAATTTACGTTTCTTTTTTGTACAAAAAAATGATATTCTGTAATTGATACGTAATGCGACGCATCAATTCTAATATAAAATGTTACATAACAAAGTAATGATCACGTCACACTTGCAGTCACAGTGCTACATAATAGATTAAATGAATTAATATTGTCACCTAACATTTCCATACCGTAATTAATGTTACGATACAATTACGTGATTTCTGGATGCTTTAATAAAAGTTCATTACATAAAACAATGGGCATTGGATATAGTTTACTGTGAGAACTGTTCGTTGCCATGTATCTGTTGATATATTTATTTGTAAAGTGACTAAACGAATTGATTTAATCAATATATTGCTGATTTCCCTGTACCCACTAAAATTGCCTATTATATGTTACCAATTATTTCATTCACTTCAGAAAAGGATATCGAAAAATTTAAATAATTGGATACCTTTCAATTACTGTTGGTACAAATCGATTAGTTAAAATAACAAATAGCAATATATTTGTTTATAAATTAAATTTAAGGAGCTGAGAAATATTAATTCTATTAATGCTTGATACCTATAAACAAATATTTATTGCAACAATAGTCAGTTTTCACAGAAGTTTTAAAAATTAAAGAATTATTGAAAACATTTTCTTTCTTAAGTAAATATATGTAATTGTTTTTATACTGTATTTTAATATTGTATTAAACAATTGTTATATTTAATGATAACAATATAAAAAGTTTGATTTGTTCATTCTCTTCTAATTTTTCAAATAACATGAATTACAATTCTAGGTTTTGCTGATGAATTTTCTTTCAATTTAACTTTTTAATATATTTACATCGTAAAAATAAAAAAAGTATTCAAATCATGTTTCGTATTTTACTTTTACACAAACTTTCGGTCGTTTCGAGGTTAAAACTCGATTTTCTCAAAAACGAAGCTCCACAGGAAAAAGGTGTTTTCTAGTTAATTACTATGCTCACTTGTTTTCTGCGCCAACCCAAATGTTCTTGTGTTATTACTTTCCCGCTTGAAATGCAGAAAAAGAAATAATAGAAGTAAAGTGTTTATGCGCGCTTTAATTAAATTATGGTCGGTGCAAGTGTAATAAATGCGGAGCAAGTTTTCTTTACATTGAACGTAATTACAGCGAATCGTAGCTAATTCGTTGCAATCTTATCTGCAATCGAATTTTTTAATTATAAAACAATTATGTTAACACCTTTAAAATGTCTGATATTAATTACTACATTGTAACAAGATATTTATATATGTGTGTATACAATTTTGTGATCAGTGTACCACACTCAAAAGTAATCATTCGTTTCAATCTTTAGAAAGCAGAATATCATAATTTTTAACATTTAATTGTTACAAAATGATTTAACATCTGAGGAACTTTCTTTGTAAGAAACAGCAAAATATTTTATTGGTGCTCTTATGATAGCTATTGGGTCGTAACATAAATAAAATTTTCAAGTGACACTAAAACATTGTAAATAATATTTACAGTTCCCAGGAAATCTATTACGATGAAAGCATTTTAATTGATGGGAAGGAAAATATTTGTTTGCAAATGGTGTCTGGACGGTGAAGGATTAAGTGTCTTATCATTCCAAATATATAAACGAATTTAGTGTTTTATTAAATAAGAAAGCACTTTCTTATTTCGTTCTTAAATTATCTTCAACCCCTATGCCATCTAAGGAATGAACGGCCTGTAATTTCGGAAAATTAAATGTCACGTCCTCCAGCATATTATAAATGGGATTGAGCTCTAGCTTTGAAAGTGGAACACGACTCGTGAGTTTGCGAGTTTTACGTGTATCGTGGGCAGAATTTAAATTGAATATTATCAGTACATCGCTGCAACGAAGAATCCTTTTCACAGTAAGATTAACTATATTCTTCCAATATTTGACACTTAGTAGAGAAATTGTTTAAAGTTTTCCTTTATTCATTCGCTGCTTCAATATCAAATCAGAGAAATAGAAGCTGAAACACTGGTTCTGTTTATTTTCATCTCAAAATTTATACTCGGAAAAATAAAAAGTTTATTTCAAATATTTTACAAATCTAAAGATATAAAAATAATAAATATAGATTCAGTTAAACTTAGAACGGATTAAAAATTACGGTTTGCAGTTTTCTCCCACACTTTTAGAAATATGTCATTATTTCTATTAAATCTTTGCTTAACATATTACAAAAACATCAGCATGATTAATAGTACTTATAATCAGTACATTGAAATTCCACTGATCAATAATATAATGCGATAATTAATCTTCGAAATGCAATTAAAAGAGTTAGTGACCGCATCAGTTTCAGGCAAAACTGATTAACCATAGAAAAACGATTGTTAGGGAGGCGACACAATACACGAATACAGAGTCATTTTGACTCATAAATGAAATGACATTATAAATATACAAATTTAAAGTTCAGTCTGTGTACAAAATTTAAAATATAGTTTCAAATTCCACGTCTTTTAACCTTTTAAATTGTTTAATTAATTGTTTCATTCAAAATTCTTTTTTTGTGATTTTGTTAGTTTGTCTTTAAATAAAAATTCTGTTTTCACATTGTTTACAATTTTTTATTCTTAAATTTAACACATCCTATTTACAATCGTTTGCCTGGGCTTTTAATTATGCGTTAATTAAATATTAATATTGATTAAGATTTAAACCGTGATTTTAAATCGAAAATTTTAAACCCAAACCTATTCCCGACAGTAACCGAGTGTGATTAAAAAATGATAAAAGAAATAATTTTCCAAATCTTTATGAAAATTACCTCAACACTTCTAATTTTTTTCCATTGATCATTATACTTTTATAATGTAAGTCATAATCAGTATGCAACTGTTAACTATAAAGAAGAAAAAAAACATTTTCAATGAAAATTGAAATATTCTAGGCTAGTTGTATAATACTTTATTATTTTGAGAAATGAATAGTATTTGTTCGTCAATTTTTATGATATCGTACATATTTCACAACGGGCGAATACTTTTTAACGATAAAGTATACCATTCCGTTTCATTTAACTTTTCATTTTTTAAAACGAATTTATCCAAGGATTGATTACTTTGCGTTACATCAGGCACAAAGCACCTCATTAGTCGTTATCGTAGAAGGGCTTTACTTGTAGACATCGGTACTTATCCCCGTTGCTAATTTCATCCCTTCAGGATTGATTTCTGGTTTTCTCCGTTTCCTTGGCAACTCATTTAAACCCATCGAGAGATCTAGCCCGGCTAGAGGCAAGACAAAGAGCGACTCACGAAATCGTTCAGAACCCTGTAGGATTGCTAGGACATAACGGATATCAGCGTTAGGAGATGGATACACGGGTGAATAGGAAGAAGACCCGTGAGAAATGTAGGATTTATGCTGAGAGATAGCTATCTGCAAGAAGACGAGCCCAGAGGAGAGATCGCTTGTATACAAGGTACTAATCGGAAGTGGAACGAGGTTGCTTAAAATGGATGAGATTTCGGACCTCTGCCGAATGGACTATCTGATAACAATTCCGTTACCTACAATAAACGTAGAAGTAAATGCGCAAACGACCATTTTTACGCTGAAAATCAACTAATGAAATTTAATTCAAACTTGAGGTTTTTACGAGGAGTGTTAACTAAACGCCCAGCAATTTTGACAACAGTATCGAGCAACAAATCTTTTTAGCGGTGTAGATTCATATACAGGGTGTACCACGCAACTGGAACAGGCTGTACCTCCTAAACGGATGGGAATAGTAGAGGATGTTAGAAGTAAAAGTTAAATGGCATCAGATGGTACATAACATACAATTATACACTTTTGCGCATCGGTGCATCAGAAAATTGCAACTTGGCTGCATCAATCGATGCAGTTTCTTACACTCTACATAAAAGTGCTATACCCTAAACATTCTTATGCCCTAAACTTATCCGTTTGGAAGTTATTGAAGCTAAGACTTCCCTGGATTATTGCGGTCTCTCGGCAAGTGTTCCGGAGTACCTACAATGTTTGTAAACATGAAGCGGCTGCTAATACTAGTCGCTGTAAGATTAGGGTGTCTATCAGTAGTTATTCGCTACCCGCGCACGATGGTCTGCCGACCCAGTGTTTCGAAATCGTGGCATTTACGAATAGTGAACGAGTTGATACGTTTAGTTTGTTTAAGAAGTGCAATCAAAATGGTACTGAGGCTGCAAGGCTGTATCGAGAGACACATCCCAATCGGCATCAGCCCCCTCGTTCGTATTTCCATAAGGAATAAGTTTAAGGCATAAGCATGTTAGCACTTTTATGTAGAGTATAAAAAACTGCATCGATTGATGCAATCAAAAATATAGGTTCCTATTAAAGAAAAAATGCAGTTACCGATGCACAAAAACGTTTACCTCTAACATCTTCTGCTATTCCCAACCGTTTAGGGGGTACAGCCTTTTCCAGTTGTGTGAGACACCCTGTATAGGAGATCTGAATCTACTTGCCAAAATGTCTTGAAAACTTCTTGTAATAGTACATTATTATAAGTTAATGAATAACATGTTTTTGAATTAATAATTCATTTGCATAAACAGTTCTCACCGAACTCAATTTGTTTAATAAAGAAAACTCTTATTCCTGTAATTGTTATATGGAATTTATCTTGATTTTATGGCATCTTGTGTTTATGAGGAAATGCAACCTATTTATTCTTTTATTTTGTTTTCAAGAAAGATAATGTCTTATAACCACATCTAGTGTTATGCTACGGTAGATTGTTTTTGGAAAATAGCGTACCAAGAATTCGCATACATTTATGATACACAACGCAGGAAAACATCCACGACTTCCGGGTACTTGAGGATTTCCTGACAATGCTAACAGCAGGGGATCTCAAACCTATGCATTCAAAACATTAGGAAACTTGTAAATGTGTAAGGGATCTGCTTCTAATTAAAATTCACTGTACGTTTTTAGTTCAAGAAGCTAAGGAACGCTCTTAATACTTTATCTACCGGAAGCCTTTTAATTGGCTTTTCATTACCATGAGCTGTTGATTAAAAACCGATTAAACCTTTACTAAACCGGTGATCATTATTTCTTTGTCTATAACATTGTTTAACTAATGAAAATAAATTAAAAGTAAGATACACTTTTCCAAATTTTAATTGTTTTCAAGTTATAAAGTGACAGAGTTTATTTTATCATTTTAAAATTAATTAGAGAAATATAAAAATGTGTAGAAGTATTAAAAATATTAAAAATGATTAGTTTAAGGTTGCATAAAGTCGCAGTGGTTCTAACAAGCCTTAGGAATACAAATTTTCGTATTTTAAGAAAGTGATAATGAATTTTTACTTTTTTCATCATTCTCTTCCCTGATCGCTTTGCAGTCACCTGTAGCGACCTTCTTTCAAAGGTGGTAGATAATTACGGGTAGTCGTCAAACACAGAGTAAGTGTCGCTGTTAAAACGGTTTTATTTTATAAAATGAAAAACTCAGGAAACACTTTTGCTTTTGTGCGTTTTACACTAATATCTAAAAAACATTATCGTCACATATGTATAAATTGGTTATATAAACTGATAAGCAGTTCCAGCCAATGTATACAGGGATGCATGAATCCATCTCAAATTATATATATTTTTTATTTATTTGTTTTACTTCGTCTTGACCGCCAAAGGTTCTAAACATACTGAGATTTAGGAATATATTTTAGTTTTTGCTAAAATTACAATTTAAATCACAAATGGTAACTAAATTTTACGCATAATAGATATAGTTGTCATGACACAATACAGTCGTCAAACACAGCTAACTGGTTAAAATCTTTCTTCGCTATAGATTACTCTCGAGTTTGATTGACGTATTGAATTCAATTCTTTCTTATTTCGTTACATACGGAAAATCGTATAAATCGTTTGAGCCACCAGTGCCAAGAAATTTATAGTTTCGCCTCTTATTCTATGCGGGATGTACATAAATTTTTCGAATAGGACATTGCTGACGTTTATGGTACTGTCCGCGCCACAGTAAGGAACAAAGAACACGGTAGTTTTAACCCCTCCAGAGCCGAGAGTCCTACTTCTTAGCGGAAGTTTACGGTGATGCAATAGCAGTTCGGTATCTTAAAGCAAGAAAAAATGGGACCCGGGGACGAAAAATCGACGAGCAACCGAGAACGGGAAGCATAAAAATAATAAGAAAAGGGAAAGATGGGACGAGTTGGGAGTCGGTTGGATCTGACAAAGAAAAAAGGGGATAGGGTTAGCGCAAGAAAAAATAGGACAGAAGAAAAAAAAAAAGGAAGAAACGAGACAAGCGTGGCTTATGTCTGCACAGGCCTTTGGGCGTACTGAGAAAACAGACTTACGGAGTTGCGGATACGCTGAGGAGTATGTCGTACTACCTCGGGGCCAATCTTGATAAATATTTACGACTTCAGTGCATATCACGCTAGTGAGGCCGCCCTTGACGTTACCGTCGACGTTCTCGTATTTTCTCGGCAACTCTTCGCGACTACCTAATCTGCCTTCAAAGACAAATAGAGATTCCAACTTCGATGTCTTTCCCCTTCTTTTAGTTTATAGTACCTTCGCTACTTCGGTATAATTTTAAAATTCGATCAATTACAGTCCCCCCACGCTTTATATGCAATAGTACCTTCAAGAACATCAAGATTGTGTCACCGATGTGATTTATGTGACAAATTTTATACCCGATTTGAACTTTGGAAAAAATGTCAGATATCGATTGTAATTATTGCCATAAAAATATTAATTTAGTTTGGTAAAATACTTACTGATCAATGTTAGAGATTACTCAATTAGAGTACAATTTAAATACATATTTCCCGTCTTATGTATACATCATTTTATACGCCTAAGTATACAGGGTGAGGCTAACAATTAAACAATTTAAGAAAAAGTTGAATGGTATAAAATTGTCCATTTTTCTATGTGCTTAGTTTCTATGTAAATACAACTGTGCCTTTAAAAAATGTAAACTCGCTGTCTTTTGAAATGACACTGGCTACTTTTTTTCAACGTAAAGAGAGCATTCTACGTAAAGAAGTATTCAAGTAGGTCAACAAATTCTGCAATTCGTAAGATACTTTAAACTTTACCTCACAATATCAACATTTTTCCAGAATGTAAATCTGAAAGAATACCTGACTTCTAACAAAATGACAATACTTGGAACTATAAAATTAATCTTTGTTTAGTTTCTCTGCCATTCAGCACCCTTCAAATATATCATTTTTTTATTATCAAGGTGTTAAAGATTTACCTGTTATAAAGAAAGTATATTCTGTAACCACAGGTTAATAACTTTATGCGACAATAAAACGGGTTTAAAATTTGATCTAGTTCGTGTAGATTAAGCAAACCTGTTAAAAGTAGTTTTATTGGCAACTGCATAATAAACCTAACGTCAAACCGGTAACGTTGCTAGATTAAATGTCTACTACTATTCAAGTAACTATAACTTCCAAAATTGTTCAACTTTAAGAGATTCTTTTTTCTTTTAAGAGATTCTTAAATTCCGATTATTGAGAATTCTACTGATTAATTTTCAAACGTAACCATTCAAATTGTTACTTTCCACTATTAATATAATACTGGAAATATCCACAGTGTATTTTATCTTTTCTGTGATTAAATATTCGATCATAGAAAATTTAAAACGCTGGTGACAATCATAGCAATCAACGTGTTAAATAAGAAAATTTAGAAGTCGAATAGCCAATTTTGAAAAAGAAAGTCATGAAATGGTAAGAGTACTTTACGGTTTGTTTAAAATCAAAGGAACGACACTTTTTGCCGTATATGCGCAGCCAGTTCGGAAAGCCTTGTATTTAAAATGACTTTTACGTTCTTAAATCAGTGCAATTGAAACATTCTTTTGAAAAGTTCAACGGGTACGGTGGACTATCGAATTAGTAATGTGCCGGAAGGTTCTTAGGAAACACTTTGGCCTGGTTGAAATTTCATTCGTACAAGGAGCCACAGAGTACATCGAATATTTCATAAACGGAGCAACTCTGCCTGAATTCCAAAGTTCCACAAGCGCCGTCTTCATTTTATCTGGCCGTATTCTCTTCGACCCTTCGTTTCATTCTTTTTCCGGCATTTCCGCTTTGCATCTACATTTCTCTATTTCCCTTTATAATGCTATAAGAGCTTTCAAGGTTCAAAGCATACTTTTGCAAATCCATTAAAATGGTTCATTCTATTTTAGTTGTATATATGAAACATTCATTGGCTCCAAACTGCAGACATTTTGCTTCTTAATCGTTAATTCTTAACGTCTTCATAACTTTAATGCCAAAGGGAATTCTAAAAATACTTTCCTGCATCAAACTGAAGATTCAACATTCCGTAACATTCCGTGAGAAAATAAGTAATAAATGTAACATTATATATATTTTTATGTTATTATGTAGTTTCCTTACAACTTACTCTTAATAGAATTATCTCGAATTTTCTATATTCTGAACTTCTTTTTTCATTACCTTACCCATTAATTAAACCACTATGTACAATTATAAGAAGAAACAACGCAGTTTCTTCAAGGTCATTAAAGAATAAATTATATTACTTGAATACATTGTAACCACTGCTGCTCTTATCAAACAGAAAATTTATTGCTCAAGAATCCGAATTAAATTAGATAAAATTAATACGTATAACTGGACAAAAGAAAGAAAGAAAAATTGCGAATGTTCCTTTAAAATCACTTTTTATAAATATTTGCTCTTGAAGAAAATCCTTTTTTAAAAATACCTTAAAACTGACATATCAGATGCCCTTCGTAAAAAGAATTTAACATTGTCGATTAATACACAAAAACTTATTAAAAAAATGAACAAGTGCAAAAGTAAAATAATAAAAAAATGTGTAAAAAAAAATGAAAAAATCCAGTTTAAGAATTGTAACTCAGCTATAAAATATTGAAAGATAAGATTTTTAGTCACTCTTGCAATTTTTGGTCTAATTTTAATCTATAAATGCAAATTATTCGTACATTACGTGTGATATAAAAAAAGTAGTTCAGATAAGAAATAAACGGTTCCGAAGGAGCCATAATCTGATGTAAGTATGTAAGTGATACGAAGGTGGTATACATTTTTTAACTGCAATGTATATTTTGTAATGCAATAATCGATACAACTTGGTATTCTGTACAAAATAAAATTTTAATCTTCAGATTAGAAATTAATTCGATTATCTAAATATGCATTTGTTGCTTAATAATTGTTTTCGATAGATACACGAAAACGAAAAAATAAAATGTGTGATGGCGATCAAACACAATCTGAATGTATGTAAATTACTGATACTACAAACATATTTCATATTATCGTCTATATCTGTCCCCTGCAAAAACCTCAAACAAGAAGCATGTAACGTTTGGTAATCGAATAAAGGACTAAAACGTAATCAACAACACGTAACCAAAGGAAAGCGATCGCGAGACACGACACTATTGTTTAAACCTTGACCCTTTGGATTTTATTCGAACAATACACGACAGAAGAACATGCAACGATGACTAACTTTCCTGAAAATATGAAAGTTACATTATAATGTTAATCCCTTTAGAACGTCGTGTAGCAAGAATTTTCGTCACAACCAGACATAATTATCTACTGGAAAAAAGTTTGCGCGGATTTATATTACAAAACTTCAGTAGCCTAAACTTTAGTGAAATATGATCTCGTTTATAAAAGTACCGACAATTTATTTCTACAACTATTTATCAACATTCTTTAGACTTGCATAATTCGTTGATACAAAAATCTTGAGCTATACTTGAAAAAAATGAATTAATCGCTGTTTTAATTACGTCAACACTTTTGCATAAGAATTTGTTATAAACGGAAATAGATGAAGCATTTTTCAAAAATAAAAACTCATTTTTGACTAGTTGGAAAAGCAATATGGGGCAATGTTGTCGTCTAAAAGAAATACGTTTTTTCCGTTAAATTTTTGTGAATTTTGAGTAGATTTTATCGATGCTTTCATAGTAAATATCTGTATTGATAATACAATGACGTGGAGGGAAATTTATGGCAAATAAATTTGAATTTGTCTCTGACAGGATAAGCGCATGAACTTCTTTCCTGTATCTAATATTATAATCTTGGTACCTGTTTTTACTAAAAACGTGTCGCTAATAAATAATCAAAATCAGATAAGTACATCGCACAATTTGATCGTCGTTTGTAGCGATAGGGTGAAAACAACCGACAAAGTCGAGTTTGCAGGATATATTTAGTCGAATACTTCGAAAATTATATGGTGTAACAGAATTATAACCCTTTCCACTTGGTTGTCCCCTCTGAGGGGACATGAAAAGAATGCAAATGATTTTTAAGACAAATACAACTAATTTACTTTTCTCTTTCTAAATTTCCTCCCAAATATAGTTTAAATAGAATAATTATTCCTAATATTATATTATCTTATCTACGATGGTATGTTACTCACTATTTTGTAATTAAGTATTCTCGAGTTGTGGTAAATAATCTGAAAAAAATTTCGGAGTACAAAGGGATAAATGTGTAAAACAGTTTATTTCATTAAGGAAATTTACAACAATGTGTTATTTGTTATTGTATTTTTTAAAATAAATTTACTCTTTTAAAAATGTATCATTCCAGTGTAAATAATAAATCGATTTAGGAATTTATTATTCGAAAATACAAAATATAATACTCGTCTACATCTTTTTTCTACGATAAACAATTTCCATGATATTAGATAAAATGTTGCTATCTCCTTAGTATGAACACAAAAAAAGTTCTTTTTGATATTATACATTATAATATACTTAAAAAAAGGAAAAATATTTGTGAAACGTTATTTGCTAATTATCGTAACTTTGCAGATTATTATAAATTGATTGAAAAATCACATATTATAATCTTATAGAATCACGTAAATAACAATTCACTTACCTTGGAATTATACGACTATGTTTATTTATTAATCGAAAAATTGTATCTTTCCTACTACTAATTGAATAGATTTTGTTTTAAAGGTATAATGTTCACTGGTTGTGAGTTTAACCTAAAAAAAAGTTCAGTAACGAGTGTTCTATTTTCCGTACACAGAAGCACTGATAACAAAGCACGGTTCTTTCAAGCCACAAATTGTTTGTTAGATATTTCAAGAAGTCGTCAGAATTCTGTGAAAAGTTCACTTTTATTTTGTCTCTCGAAATCATTGACGACGAGTATACGCTGTATTTACTTGTTACGAAAGACGAAACAAGCAAAATTACCTACTTATATACATATACAGTCAGTGTAAAAAGTATTCGTACAGTAATTAATTTCAACAAAAATGTCGTGGAACATCATTTATTAACAAAATTTTAAGTTCTTAGATATCTCCAGAAGAATTTTCATTAAAAAAAAATGCGATATCAATTTTTATCGCGAAAATATTAACAAATATGTAGAAAGTTTTTGTGGAAATTAATTACTGTACGAATACTTTTTACACTGACTGTACATACATGTATATTACGACTAAATTCTACGTTTTCATTACATCTTTTATAAACATTTTTTATTTTGTTAATTGCAAGACTAAACTCCTCACATTGAAAGATAGATTCTTAAACTAATTCGATAATTAATTATGTAGAGCAATTTAACTGCTTTTGTAATAAATACTCTGTTGTTTCTATTATTCATATTTTCAAATACCTATTACAAATATTAATGATTGTTTAAACATCCTCAAACATTCATAATATATTATAAATGGGTGTTGTTGTATCCGGGAAAATCTATTTAACCTTCAAATACAAAAGAGAATTTCAGTTTTGTTTCTAGTTTCATCTGAAAGTTTATCGAAATCTGAGAAATATAATTTTCTTCAAAACAGATTTGTAATTACATCATACACGCCAATTAGCTGTTAAACAGTGTTATTAATGAAAAAAATGATATCGTGTAAGTAGAAGGTCTATCCAATTTATTCAAATGAGGTTCATAAATGATTATCTTCATCGCTTTCAAATTTTATGGCGACTAAGATTAATATATTTTTCCACTCAAAGAAATGAAATAAAAAGGAAACTCATTTCCATTTCGATCGATTTTCATAAAATGATTACATTTATTCGTGGTTCTAATTCCGTATATTGACATTACCACGTATCATAGGTATACTGAACACGAACCACATAAACAGGGTAATAATTTCAAGTAGCACTATATGTGTATACTCATATGTAACATATGTGCATCATATATGTATATAGATAGTATCAGACTGTGCATTATTAACCTGCGTGGAACGATAATAGCAACACGTCTCCAAACCGTTGACAACACGAACACCCATAAAATTTTATATAACGTAAGGTTATTGCGCATATTATCAAACCCGAAAAATATAAAATCTAACTAAGTGCTGTAGCAATAAGTTACAATTTATTGTTATTCGAGTGAACGAAACAGAAAGCGACATTTTTCTTACTACTAAGTAATTGTTTCTCATTTTTTAATCATACTACCTCGAAGCTCATAATATGAACTTTTAATTCCATAATCAGTATATAATATATATTCTTCAGTTACTATTTTTTATAATGAACGAATGAATAGCAACAATATATGCTGTCAATAAATTTAATACCTTCTTCGGAATTTTTGGACGTTTTAGCATTTGATGCTATCATTATCAGCTGTAACAAACCGACTTCCTCGGTGTATTCTTATTTCAAATTTTGTTACGCTTATTCAACAGTTTCGTATTTTATTCATTTCAATTTATGAATCAAAGTAAAGGCGTATAAAGGAGTTATTGAAAAACAGAAAAATAATTATACATATTTTTTCTTCGCTTATATTTATCTGATGTTTACACACTGTTTTGTAAAATATCGTTCACATAGTAGAGCGTAGACAGGATATTTTCTACGTAAAACAAACATAATAAAGGATTGAAAAGTTAACAGAAACGGATGGGGTAGGTACAAAGCGATCCAAAAGAATTTGCGTGTAATGCAACGTTTATCATTGATCGCAGATGCTACCGCGCAGTCCGTTCGATTGTTAACAGGACATGAAAGGTACAGAAAGAGAGATACGCGACAAAAGGTATAGTCTCTCAGCGAAGTCCAGATTGCATGTCAAACAATCATGCTCACATTTAAATGCGAAACGCGGAAATTGCTTCTTTTCAGTTATTGTTCTGTTTTTTGTTCGACCAACATCTTTGTAACTTTTTTTTGTTTCAAGTACATTGTTTTAGAAATACATATAATTTAAATTAATTCGATCTGCAATATTTGTATTATCAGCCTAATAACATAAAGTAACTTACAAATTCGTACCTATATTCTACAAACGTTGTCCTATATTTTTGACGCGAAGAATAAGTATCCGTAAAGAAAGGAATTATTACTTATCTTATTTAAAATAAATAATATTCCATGTGTTTATTGTGCTAAGATTAAAACGGCTACGTCCTCAAAGGGATAATACTACATGCAACATGCAGATGAGTATCACAACACAGAATTAACTTCATCAGCTTGAGCAACTGATAAATTATGCGTTATATAAAGAAATATTTCACATGAAAGAGGGAAACATAATACGTATGGGCATAATGGTTGTGGATGGAAGCGTAGGATGGAGACGTAGAGGAATATTTACCCCCATTGCAGAAGTGCACCATCGTTTCTGGTTCTATTGAAACTTCGAACAAATATCTGTTTTGAGCTTCAAGCTTCAATTCCAGATAAAAAAAATTATTTTATTAATAATTTTTATAAAATACAAATAAGAAACTTGAAGCAAATAATTATGATGGAAGAAACTTTAAAAGGAATATTTTCTTGTTTATTCGTGACTTTTAACAGTGGGCAGTAGTTATTTTTCATAATGGCATTTGAAAAATGTTATTTTTACTGATTTTATAAATTTGTCGTAACTTATAATAATTTTCCTAATTTGCTTCTTTGCTATGGGATAATCATTCTCTATAAACGTTATTAGATATCGGATATGTTAAAATAACTGTAGTCTGAAAATTTTAACCGCATTATCTATAAAATTGAAGGTTTTAATTTATACGAGCGTACCAATCGCTACGGAATTTTTCACGTAACATTATACACGGATAAGTAAAACAACGAGTTAAGCCAGAAAGAGTAAAGAGCGTATGCTGAATAGGACCGGTTGGGGGTAGGGAAGAAGGACCTTTCGAATCGTAAAAATCCTGGCATACGTCCGTGGTATTTCACTTGGGATCTGGTTAAACGAAAAAAAGACCGAATAAAGAAAAACGAGAGCATGAGTGTAGGAAAACGTACTAGTCCCTCGGGAATTCTAGTGCGGCTAGGAGGGATCTATACATCTTTTTCCCGGTACTTAACCATACTCTATCCTACTTAAACATCTTTCACATCACCACCTAAAAGGAATATAGTTTCCAGTGTTAAATCATTTTACATTGTGTACAAATTTTATTTCATTTAATTTCATCAAAATTATTAACTGTGAATATATTTTTGTCATGTTAAAGGTTTTCACATTAAACAAGTATTTGTGGGTATGCAGGAATAAAATATTTGTACAAAATATTAATTTTATAAAATTATTGTAACTAGGTATATTGTATAAAAGATATTGTAAACAGAATAAAAAAATAATAGTGAAAATTAATCAATACACGTATATAAGAATAATTGACACATAATTATTTAATATTAATATAGCAGATATGCTACATGTTATATTGACTGAATAAATATTTATTCGCAATCAAGGATTAACACACCTGAAATTATTAATATCAACGTTGAACAATCAGTAAATGAAATCGGAACCTTTTATTCATCTTTGCATGTTTTATATTTCTCAATTATTCCGTAGTTTTTCTATTATAATTGTAACATAAGTTTTCTTTGCCAGTGTTACAAATTAAACAATACACTTTCAATCTCCGAAAAGCTTTCCATTTACCTTGATTATTAATATTTTATGTAAAAAATTTTATCTGCGTTTTCATTTAATCAGAAAACAAAGTTGAAATTAGAGAACATAATATTATCCTTCAGATTAATAATTACATTGAAAAAATATAATTCGTATACCTTGATGAAAGAACCAGTACAAGTAATTATAATTTCCATAAAAATAAGTTAATGTAATTGGTTAGCCAACACATTTTCTCGTATATTTTAACAAAATTAAAAGTTAATTAAACACCGTATTAATTATTTCGCCGACCATTTCATCAATTTGGTACAATTATCAATACTTCGTTTGAATCGTTTGACTTGTTAACGTGTGAAAAAGAATTTGTCAGCTCATGCTTCACGTCATATGAATTTTATATGTTGATTCTCTTATCTGTTTCAATAAATAACTATGCAATACAAAGAATATAGCGTTCCTAAGGCTTTGATTGCTTACACGGTTATCGATGACAGGAATTGTAAGTTTCACATTGTCAGTAAATAGAATTTTATTCTGCTCAGAGACTTCTACAAGATTATGTTGTTAATACTTAGAAGACAAGATGAACCGGCTGGCTCCTTTCCTTCCATCAGTTAATCGTGATTTACTCTGATCACGTTTCCATCGTAGATCTCGTCTTCCCTTTACCTCCTTTTTGCTCGTATTCTCGTTTTCCCGTCTATTTGACTCTTCCAGGACTTCTCCTTTCTTTCGAATATTAATAGCTTGATTTATGTATTCCAACAGCCAAAAGTAACAGCTTAATCGTTTCACAAAAAATTAATAGCACCTGGTACGTTTTTAGTATTTTGATGATTAAACGTACGGTATTATTATTACATAAAGATATTTTCTGTTTTTAAGTACTAATAACTCAATTTGTGCGTATTAATAATTATAAGGAATAGTTATAAACTAAATTATAAAAACAATAGTTATAAATTAAACAAAAACAAAACAAAAGGTAAATTAAAAATAAGTAATCGGTTAGTTCGTATGAACGCAAAGCTTTTATTTTAACAATTTTTAATTCCAGAGGTACTTCATTCTTATCTTCTTTGTTAAAATAGGTCGTTGCTTTAGTTAAACATTTTTTTTTTTTTCAGTTCCTTGAAACTCTCGAGAATTTTCGACGGAGGAACCCGAATCTTGAGAAATAAATAATTCATTAGTTCAGGAATTCCCGAATCTCGAGAAGGTAAGACGTTCGGGAAAACACAATCACTGAGATTAAACAATTTGTATTAAAATGAAAAAGAAAGCTTTCTATCCAGTATATTCAATTATACCATCTATTATGAATCGCCGTTTTATCGCGATCGCTTATCGTAAGTGAAACTAATTTATTAACATAATTTCAATTACTTTAAAAGCATTAAGAAGTTAAAATACGCTAAAGAAGTAAAATATGCTAAAAACATAGTTATTCAGGATGAAATAATTTCATTTTTCAATTAAAATTTGTTGAACTCTAGAATTGTTATTATGTTAATGTTATTCAAAAGATTCTTTAATTTTTCCATTTTCTAGTTGCGTCTGTCGCATTAAGGAGGTAGTTTCTTTTGTCCTGGTGTTGCGTGCGTATACTGCCGACTTCGTAGATTCGATCTTTTATCTCGATAATTGCATTAATTAACTTTTTATGAGTATAAAACTTACGAGCATACTTCATTACAGGGTGATCAACAAACAAGGTGACTGCCAAACTCACACTTTATGAAAAATCAGTGGTTTAAAGATAATAGAGGAGAAGAATTTAATTATAGCTGCTGCCGTTGAATGTTGTTAAAACTAAGTTAATATTTTTAAATTAAATATTTTATTACCAACATTTTAAAGATAACCTTTACTGCACAACGCGTGAACAGAAATGAAGAAGGAGAAATGTATTGTATATGAAGTAAGCGGGTTTCCGGAAATTTTTAATTATCAGTGTATCTCACCGTTGAGATTCGTTTTTGTATAAATTATTATATCAACAATCAGGTTTCCCATTTGTTTAAAAGGGCGCTTCGATCGATTTAGAGAAGGCTTCGAAGGAGTCTGCGTTTCAGTCATCGATGACCGCCATGACAGTAACATATGACACGTTCTATGCCATGTAAATTGCCGAGGACCCTATGGCACTTATGCAAATCGTGTCTTCTGCTGAATCATTCACAATCTAGTATTAAATCTATTTTATATCTAGCGGAAACCGTAGTACCAAAGTGACATAATAATTGTGCAATAGTCGCGTACATATTCTACGATAAAAGAATAATGATTATTCATTAATAAACATTTTCCTCCTAATTATTGCATATTAGTATAATAAAAAAAGTTACAATGTCTGATGAAATAAAAATCTATTATAAGAATTTAATAGAAACAAAAACCATTTATTACTCACCGTGCACTATAATATGGACCATTTATTTTGAAAGTGGTATAAGTCCATTTAAAAAAAAATCAGATATAGCATAATTTATGATTAACTTAGTGTAAACTTCATATTTATAACTAGTTAATATTTAATATCTTAAAAAATGCCAATGCTTTGTTCAATTTAAAATTGGCCGATAAAAGAAATTGCGTAGCGATTGATTATGAAAGAGGTGTAAGTTCAATTTTCGATAGACATGAATTTAATAAAATATAATTAAAATTTATATAACAATAATTTTATCAGAATATATTTATTTCAATATTTTATTAATTATAATTTTAATTTCCGTAACCTTTTTAACATTATTGGAACGAAAAGTTATAGGATGCATTCAAATTCGATAAGGACCTAATAACATTCAATTTAAAAGAATTATGCAACCTTTTTGTGATGCAATTAAATTATTTTCTGAAGAATTTTTTTTAAGAAAAATTAATTTAATATATTATTTAATTAGTTCAATATTAATACTTTTAATTACATTTTTATATTGATTTATTTATCCCTTTTATAATAATTTAATTAATTTAAGGTATGAAATAACTTATACTTTAATATTATTAAGATTAAGAATTTATCCTTTTATATATTGAAGATGATCTTTCAATTCAATTTATGTGATATTAGTATGTATTTGAATTATATTTTCTTTCATGTTATTATTTATAAACAAAATTAGATTAATGTAAAATATATTTTAAGTGATATTCTATTTTTCATAATTGAAATTAAACGATTTTTACAATTGACTAATCATGAAAATTGTGTAAATCCGTTTGCAACCCGTAAATATATATTATTTTAGTTAAACTCGCCTAAAAGAAATTTATATAATCAAATTACATATTGATAAATTGTTGAAAACATTGCCGGACTCGACATAATTAATTTATATTTTTGAATTAACTAATATGCTAATCTTTAATTTTCTTAAAACAACAAAGCATGGATAAAAGTTAATCAAACAACGAAATAAAAGAATGGAAAAACTTAAACGTTACAATTTAATTTTTTTACTGCCTAGTGTCTCACGCTTCTCGTAAACTTAAGATTTCACAGAGCACGAAATTTATTTAACAAAACTACTTTCAGCTTCAGAACGTTTCAGAAGCATAAATTTAAAATGAAATACTTAATTTTCTGTGATAAATGTTTCTACCCTCTCGCTTTCGTCGTTGTTTCACATCGTACATCTATGTCATAAGAATAGGGCAGAACACGTATTCATGTGCGGTGCGTACAGTTTTTGGCTGTCCCAGGGGAGAAATGGTGTGCCAATGCGAGGGTGAAAGTAGGATCTCCCTTTAGAATGTAGCCCTATGGATTTTCTAGTGGAATTTCGAAAAGGGAAGTGCCGGCTTTACGAAACTTGCTGGTCAATTGTTTGGATTTTACTAACAAGGGGACTTTGCTATGGGATACCCTTCATTCTTTTATATTTTCATACATACTATATCTCTCGATTTCTCAAATAATCTAACGTCTTAAGTATGATTGTATTTTTAATCAATTTAGAGTGATTAACCATGATAGATAACCAATTTTTATACCAACATTATTTGTTTTCTTTAGGCCAACCTAAGTATACATTGACACGATAACAATATGGTAACAAACTATAAATGTAGCAAGTAAAGATTAAATTTCGCTGGATTAATTTTTTGCTTGTATTTTTGTAATGTATTGTTCAAATTAATTTATTTTTCCACAACACAACGTATCACAGCAGATTTTTAACATGATATTATTATACAATAAAAGCATCATTTGATGCATTAAATGAAAGTATTAACTTCAATATAATTAATTTATGAATTCAATAATAATTATATAAGAATACTAGTTTCTTTAGTTCATAAGTACATTTGTGTATCGATATATAATTTAGGGAAAAGTCAAATAAAAAATCAGTATCAGCAAAATGTGCTTTTATTTTGTGTGTGAGATAGGATGTTTTGTTTAAGCGTCGCAGCACCGTCGGTATTTTCGCGGTGATAGGACGAAGCCGAGGACCTGGGTCAAACTACTTGACCGGTCCTCATCAAATTCTATGGATAGTGGACTGTAATGAATTATTGTTTGCCACAATCGCTGGTGATTAATATGGTTTTAACGCGCACTAGAGGCTACGGACGCACAAATTACTCTCCCAACGGAGAGTTCTAGGTGTTACAACAAGTTCTAAAAAGAAACTAAAAATGTCTAAAATGCGTATGCAAGGAGCCTAAATGTGTCTCAAATGATTCTAAAATGTGTCTAAAGACTGATTCTAATAAAATGTGTCTGAAGTCCCAAGATCAGGGTGTCTGTTAACGACACTCGCGACTGGGCCCAACCTACGCTGATTGGGCCGCTAAATTTCCCAATCAGGCATTTTTGGTTGAGTGGGGAAATTTGGCCAGCCCCCTTCCAAACGGGGGTGGCCAATCTAATAGTGGCTGTCTATGTACTGTGGGGGGTCTCGCAAGGCCCAGAGACCCACGCGAAAGTTTCACTCACAGGTTCAACTCTTGACTTAAGTACTGATGCGCACATGTTTTGGTAGACCTCTTCGGAAATTCCGAATTTATGGAACATGGTCGGCTGTTGAAAACGATCGAACGAAATTATAAAGCCATTGTGTAAAAACTCTAAGAAGTTAAAGAAATTATAACGCGAGGGCCAAATGCCATTGTATAACGAAACTCTAAAGAAATGCATTGACTAAACCAGACGCGAAAACAAACCTGTTTGTCCGACCATGTTATAAACTACTTCGAGAGGCCCTATACAGCCATGTTCCGTTTCGGACGGAACATGTTTATTACACGATCAGTTTCCTAAATTAGGCTGTAAGTGACAAGTGTTAGCGGGTACCCTTATGTTTGAACATATGTATGCGTTGCATCATCAATTCTAAGAAAACATTAGTATTGTCAAGAGAAATTGCACGTAAGTCATTAATTACGCGGAGTGATAACTACTGTGAACGCAATAAGAACTAAATATTTCTAATGGCAAAAAAGAGTTTTCAAACAAGTAGATCACTTCTTTTTGAATTGTGATCGTGATAATTATAAAAGGGAAAAGGAGTACCTAAACGTCTAACATAGAACGATTTAGTTAAAATAATCGCCGCGCCGGTGCTTGGAATATTCAACCATATCAAGTAACTCTTACGAATCCAGAAGATTTATAAGTTACTAAATCTTGTATTAACAACACTTAAACACTACAATGGATTCAATTAATTTTATTAACCTAATGATTCATTTTATTAACATAAAACAAACACTAAATGAACAAAAGAAATGTGCATAAAAACGGAATAAATACAGACAAAATAAAGGTAATAATACTACCGTTCCTGAAACTTAACTGAATATCGAAAGAAAAAACATATATATATTTTTTTTTAATTCTTTATGAATGTTATAGTTGAATCTTATTCAATTATTCCATTAAATTAGGAAATCTGTACTGACATTTACAGCTTTAAAATTAATATAAAACTCCTTTTATTGTTGATTAGCATATCTTTAAATTAATAAAATAAAAATATTACTAAGTTACATAAAAAATATCGTGCACGTAACAAATAAGTTTTATTACATTATTTTGTCAACAAATATCATTGTTTTCCAAAAAACTTTAGTTTTGGCATTTACAATCTCATTTGTTTCTACTCTTCAATTTAAAACGATTATTTAAAATATTATTAGGGTTTATTTATTATTTTATTTCTTTTTTTAAATATATGTTCTATAAGAAAGACTTAATTTTTCATTTATTCTGCGGGAATAAAATTTGCTTCATGTGAAGTTTTAATTTTGGGAAAAGGTAAACATCTGCAAGTGCTAAGTCGAGCAAGTAGGGTGGGTGCACAATCGCTGTCACCTGTTTTTTGACCAAACATTGGCTCACTGCACATGAAGTGTGAGCCGGTGCGTTTGAAACAAAATTTAATAGCAACACGTTGTTCCATTGTGACGAAGTTAGTTTGTTCTCAGTAAAACGCGTGACATTAGGTGTACATAAAACAAAACACGATCAACCACTTACGGGGAACTATTGAGATGTGAATGAAACTATTTTGCACGCGTTTTTGTACTTACTCGGACAAACGGTGTACATGCGATTGATTAGATATGTTTTATGCATTCATATAAAAGTAATAGTACCTAATATTCTCGCAAAGAAATGAATCTATCACTCGATCTAATATGTTAAACGGATGTTGCCGTTTTGTTCGACTTTCATCAGTTCGCTTTTCAAGGAGCAAGGATAAGGCTGTGCAACGTTCTTTCATCGATGATTGGATCGCCTTACCGCGAGGCGAACCTCCTTCTACGTTCTTTTCTACGCATGTACGACGGTCTTACCGTTTCGCTCTTTCACGGGCTTCCCTTTCGTTAGAACTTCGATAAGCTGTCACTTCTCTCTTTTGTACATGTCCGTTTTCTCATCTACCCACCAACGAAACGTGTACCAGTCGCTCGATGGTGACTGCGAGCAGAGTGGTACATCAGGGACCTCGATTCTATCCTAACGTAATTCAGTCTCTGGGGCTTTCCGCGGGACAATGGCTAATAATTGTCGACTACTTGTATAAGAGAACGTGGTGAACACGACAGACGGACCCGTCTGCCAGACGAACATTGCAAAGGCTGGGATAAACGTATCCGCTGAGGAAACGAAGTTTGCGAAACGGGGATGAGTCTTTAGGGTATTATTCCCAGCCTACTCTAAAAGAAATATTGAACGAAGAGAAAGAATAACTAATTCAGGAGATAGAACCGGGAGTAATGTAATTGTTTATTTCGTTCTTACCCGGCGAAGGGTAAGTTTTTATACCATTAAGACGAAGAATGGAGCACGTGAACAATTTCACTTACATTGGGACTGTTTGGGACTATTTATTCATATTGAACGTTTAAAAAATTCAAACAACTTGTGATATCCTTTAAGATGAAGTGATAATTCGAAATTAATTTTTAACTCTGCTAAAAATTTGTAGACTATTAGATTCAGAATAATATTGTATTACATTTATTTGCAAAACTTTTAGAATTACACGAAATATGTATTTTATACTTATAATACTATCATTATTAACTCTTCGTAGACGATCTGAGTCATTGACATTTAGAACAATAGTATAATGTTCTAGGAATATTGATAACTACTTAAAAATTTCTTCAGATTCTCAGAACATTGAAGTATAGGTATCCCTCCTATAACACAGTAGATAAATTCCTAGAAAAGCTAGTACAAAAAGGGGAGTTACATTTTATTAAAAATGTAAATATATGTATAATACAAGACGAAAAGAAAACAGAAATACTATTTTCATTTAATGCAACAAAATAATTTTAAACAAAAATCATGTTATCCGGTGCTGTAGAAATACAGTATTATACAAGGTTTTCGCAATTTTCTTATCGTGTTAGAGCAAAACCGTGTTACAGGATGCCGTGTTGTAGAAGAATTACCTGTAGTAAAAAAGATAAAGATGACCTACCTTGTCTACGAGTGTGTGCAAAAAAACATGTTTACCTGCAAAAAATTAATATTTTACATTTGGTTTGGCAACGTGAATTACAATACAAAGCGATCTTTATGGTACTAGTTTTTAAATTAATTTTGAATTCACTGCGTGACTTTTTATCAGTTCCTTAAAAAACAAGATTAATAGGAAATCTGATTGCAAAATTTTAAAGAAGTTATTCTATAATATAAATTTCATTTTCCACTTCAAAGATCAAATTTTTTTAAATAAACAATGTAGCTATGTAAATGTAAGATATATGTCCTAATATACAGAAACATGAGTAATTAAACTTATAATCACTTAAATATACTTAAAAAAGAAGTCATAAAATATTCATTCGAAAGGCATTTAATGTTTTATCGTTTTCAAAATATTTTTGATAAAAATGCTATGATTTTGTTCAGAATTCGCGGATCCTTATCCATAAAACAAAATCAATACAATACAGTATAATCCTAACCCTAACCTTATTTTACCGTCATTACCTAATTGCTCGCAAAGAAAACGCGATTATTATTCAACCGAAATATTTGACGCCCTATTCGCGCACATCCGTACAGTTTAGAAAGCAATAAACGAAACCCCCTTATCTTTTCTACACCGCGGCTTTGCATGAAACGTATCAAGCTGTTATTGAAAATAATAAAACAAGAGGGAGTTACGCTTAAAAGGGTATGAATGGAAAATGGGGGTGGATATATCCTCGATGTAAGTATACATGCGAGGAAAAAAGCGCAAGAAGGGGAAATGAAAAGAGAAAAAACTGCAAAGAAGAAGAAGAAGGTTGCTGGCGATGGATCATTTTTCATAACGAGACGGCCGAATGAAAGCACGATTCCATCATCCGGGTAGACATGAAAAACGTTCCGTGATCGCTTTAAAATAAGCTATTCTTCGGAGTTTACATATGGAAGACGGGGTACTCCTTTATTTCATGGTCGACCGCCTTGTTCCTTCGGCAAATATATAAATACCGATGCGGAATGCACGATTACCGGGGGTGCACGGTTGCGTACACGTACGCGTGTCCCGTCCGTACGAATATTTATGTACGCGTTGTCCGGCGCATTATTGTCATTTATGTAAACGAGAATTCGCTTGTTGGTATACGTGTATGCAAATGCTGATAAAATGTACCACACACAAACGCTGCCCCGTTTCCACGATGTTCTCCAATCTTACCGGCGCCGGCTAACAGGGGAGAACTTTTGACCCGTTGAAAACTCTAATTACCGCTATAAAACGCTGTAATCTTAAAGGAAATAAAATAGACGCTGCGAGAACGCGGTTCGTACAATTTTCAGAGCAATATTATTCCATATTACAAAGATTTATGCTTAACTTACTTTGACTAAGACACAATTTCCGTAATATACATTCGCTTTAATGAATTTAGAAAAGATGCAAAGAATAGATCAACAATTTTAATACAACACAATCAGTCACGAGCACAAACACCCTAGACTCTAGACTCATCCTCAAGTGAACACCCTCATCTCGGTTCCTAGTTCCTTACTCATCCTGTACTTCAATCGTTGTTCTTATCATTACTCATCCTTGGAAATAGTGAATGGAAAAGCCCAGACAAAGCAATTGCAATCCAGAATACAGTTTTCACTGCCTGGGTGTACGTCGACGCTGTATAAAATAGTCTTCGAAAAGTGTTGTTTTAATTCCTCTACTCTGGAATCCAGCAATGTCGTATTCTTAAATAATATCAAAAGAAACGTAATGTATAATCATTACAATTAATAAACAAAACTATTAACGTTTTGTATCTTACAATTAGATTTATACCTTTTAGGGATTGACAGTATTTCAGTAATATTTTCTTAGTACTCAGAATAAAAAAGACACAAATAATGCATATTTCAACGCAAATAAACGTTCATTTTAATATGGGATTCATTGTAATTATTTAACAACCAATTCGCTCACCATCGTGAATGATAAGTAGATTAACTCTCTTTAATCGTCTGTAAATCATTATTATATTCTCGACGGCAAGGGTAATTACATTCGACTAATGAATACATTAATTAAAAATTTGATTTGTTTACTTATTCGTGTGTAACTATTAAAGTAAAAATGTTGCAATAAAATGTCTTTTCGAATACATTCTATTAAAACGTAACTCGTCGTAATTCGCTTATGTACTAAATATTCAATGATTTGTTTTGAATAACGAAGACTGGTGAGAGAATGAAGTGGTGTCTCCCTGGAAATTGGGCCAATTTACCCCGACATTTCGGAGAGAATCTGTAGTGGGCGCATTATGTACGAGAAGGGTGCAATTTCTGGGAGATGTAAATCACCCTTCAGGACAGTTCTGTATCTCGAGGATAAGGGAATTCATAACCGTTGATAATCATAACCTTGCTGTGACCCCCGAATGTCAAGGTTACATTGTCTACTTCTTCAGAGATACGAAAATTAAACGAAATTTTCTTGATAACATTTCGCGCAATTCAAACTTTTCGAAACAAAAGAAGAAATTTCAGCAAGAGATATATAATGCTTGGGGACAAAATGATGACGTGCCTCGAATAATATAAACAGTTTTAACTATAATTAATAACTTCATCACCTTCTGCCTAATGCCTTCGTATTTTTGAAATAATAACCTGAAGTTGGTTTTCAAAACAAAGCAAATTGTGTATACTATACAAAACAGATAAGACGAAAAGCGTATTCTAGAGAAAATACGTGTTATAGAGAAAATACTCTTCTGTATTTCTAGCTTCGCGGCCTTTGAAATATACCATTTTCTAATCATGGAAGCAGTATCTAATCGAATTTATTTTATTCAGTGGCTTCCCGATACACAACAATCTACATTTTCCCAACAGCCTTTGTGTGTAATTCGATAGCCACTAATAAGCGATGTAAAATTCAAACATTTCAAATACCATCATCACTTTGTCTGTTCAAATTTAGGTTTTATAAGACTTAGTTGAAATATTTGTTATTAAGATACCTTTTAACGTGTTCGTTCCTAGATAAATATCGAATATGTAAAATGTACAAAAGAAGTGTGTACATTTCTTCTATAAATATTTCAAAATAGATAGATGGAAAAAGCGTACGATCGTTTCGTTCTTCAATATAGTTTATTTCATATTTTATATGGATGAAACCGGATTAAAGTTTACATTAAATATCTAAGTATTAGTGTTACTATAAACAACAATACGTATATTAAATTTAAAATACATATGCATATATTAAGATTATCCCAAAGGGAACGAATGAGAATAATGCAGATGACTTTTAAAGGAAATATAACTAATTTATTTTTCTTTTTCTAAGTTTCCTTCCAAATACATATCTTATCTACGATGGTAAGTTGCTTACCATCAGAGAATTTCTGTGTGTAAAGGGCTAAAATTCTTCCTAAACTAATAATATCTTCATACACATAATCAAGTTAACAGATTTTTACATGGGAACATGAGGTACATCGATTGATTAGTTCCACCAAGAACTATAAAGTTGACTTTCGTATGTCCTTTGCCCCTCAACCTACGAAAAACACTATTACCGTCAAATTGTATCTTTCTCGAAACCATCTAATTTTTATTCGAATTGTTCTTCAACATCATGAATAGTTTCTGAAAAGTTTGAAGGGATCGCTTAAATTGGGACGCCCTATATAAATCGCAAAATTAACATTTAACGAGTTATTGAGACGAAACAGAAAATATTTCGTATTTACATCCATTATATTATGCTACACAGTTATTTGAAAAAGAGTCCTACTTACTACCAAAATAGTAGTAGTTATCAACTTTGAAATGATGAAGTTTATAGAAGAATGGATTAAAGTACGAGGACCATTCAATAAGTAACACGGTTTCATGAACCAATACGAAACTTTCCATATTTCAAGTTAGCATCCTTGTAGCGACTTGTGATCAGCTGTTTGACAAGATTTTGTAAACCCAACCGATAATTCAGTCAGTTGAAAATGTCGAGTCCGATTGAGAATTGCACCGCGGAAGAACAACGGTCTGTGACTAGATTTTTAATCACAGAAGGTGTTAATGGTAGTGAGATCAATGCAAGAATGTTAAAAGTGTATGGAAGTAAGTGTTTAAACCGCTCGAACATTTACAAGTGGGTAGAAATGTTTAAAAATGGCCGCGAAAGTGTCGATGATGCACAACAAAGTGGCATAAGAGAATTAGAGGAATGATGGGGCAAATATATAAATGTTGGGGGAGATTATGTTGAAATGTAGCCAAAAATGTATTAATTAAATAAACAGTGTCTCAGCTATATTAATTTGTCTCGTTACTTATTGAATGGCCCTCGTATAAGTCAATTTTTATACATCTAGTGTCTATAAATAACCTAAGTAACTGAAAGCACTGCTTCCAAATAAAGGAATATCGTGTTCTACAGGTTTAATAAGAAATATTCTTTAGTCAGCATGCTCTAATATTTATTTATTTTTTGTTTTAAAAGGGATATATTATTTTTACGAAATCTACGATTCAAAGATGTTGTTATTTTATAAGTAATGTTTCATTATAGAAGAATTATGCTAATTGCAATAACAGTAGAAGCTTTTTCTCTTGCATATTACATTCTTCAGTCCTTTCTTACGAAATAGGTCACCCGCTCAAATATATCTCCCTGCAAAAATTTCATTCGACGGGGTTAGCTAGAGGTAAAACACTATCGACGGCTCCACAATTTTCCGCATCATAGGACGCAAACTAAGACGAAAAGAGCAATGGAAGAAAAATGGACTACGCTTTTGTACGCGACATACCTACTCACGATGACAACGATACCAAAAAACAAACAAAAAAAACACACACGAGATGCGTGCATTTCATGCTCATTCGTCTTTTCAATGTTCTCAATTTTTATACCTTTCTGCCTCGGTTTCTTTTGTTCTTTTCACAGATACTAAAGTCTGTGTCACCGTACTTTATTAAGTTTTTTGAGGATGTCCTTAATAAGACATTTTAATAATGCATCCTGAATATATTACATTTTTACATACGTATGTTAAAACCATATTTGTTAGTAACAAATTCTATCGTACTTATTAAATTCATAACGTTTTGACTTTCCATAAACCTTTCAGCGTTTCGATTAAAACATTAATGTACTTTCCTTGAAAAATTTCTTCGTTTCATTAATTCTCCATAATGCCCTTTTTCGTCTTTTAATACGTGCGCTCTCAATTTTAATCTTCAGAATCATTATCTTTTCAAAGCATCCATTTAGCTATTAGCAGACGTCAGGTAGCCTCTCCCATATAATTTACACGTAGGTAATGGACATCAATAAAATGTCTCATTAATATACGTGAAATGCTAGGAACACGTATTTGATATAATTCCCAAATACACAGAGTCATAAAGTATTGAACAATTCACTAAACGAGCAGACTTTCGTAAACAGCCTAGGCTTTTCAAACTGAAAGCTGCACCTGGAAGGAACATTTATCATTAAAAACGACTCTGCACCGATCGTGATTCGTGTTTTCACAATTCCGTGTAAAGCAACTTATAATGCGTTTCCATGAAAGCAAAAGTTTTTTCGGTGTATCGCACTATGTAATCCTTCTATTTTACATACGACATCCACGTTTCTTTTTTAATAAGTATTCTTGCATCCTTCGTGATACAATACCTGTGTTACAATTTCAAGCAGATTATCATTTGTATCCTCGGTTCCTAGAACCCGCTACACATTATAAAAATTGCTTTGACAACGTGTATATTTTTTGTTGTCTTGCAAAAGACATCTCAGGATCGTTTTAGTAGCAGCGTAAGAAAATTGTTTCAAATTGTAATAAAAGATACTGCCCTTAAATTAATTCAAAAAATACTAAAGAGATTTTACTTATACACTAAAAACTGGAAAATACCCAGTAGTTAACACTGTTTCCGTTATTGGTACTTCTTTTACACTTATCTGATAATAAAACTGTCATTAAACTTTTTACTCGTATCTAAAAAACTTTGGTGCTAATAATTAAGGATATGTACACTTTTATACAAATCTGAGCTTTCTAGAAAATAGTTTCAAAATGTTCTCAAAGAATGTTAATCAAAACGATAAATCCTTAATTTTGTAAAATATATAACTCACTCATTTTGGAGAAATGCATTTAAATTATAATTAGATGCTTTATCCTACTAACTACTTACCTTTCTAAAATTTCTAAAATTTATACTGAAATCGATAAACGCAGCTCTTTTACAAACGTTTAACACTTTAATACCTTAATTACAAACCTTTAACACATACCTCTGCCAAAATGGATACGTAACTGAACTTTATAGAAACATTAATTGTATGTCTATATATAATCACAGAAAAATACTTCATTTTTTTAAATCATATACAATAAACGGCTGCACGTATCATTATAATACACAGTCTATAAGTTTCATTTTTATCCAAACTACTTTTGTGAGAAAAAACCTGATTTTTAATAATAAGTTGTACCTATTTCTTTGAGTATTTTATCAAATCCTTTTCCGATAGTAAAGATATTAAAAGTTCAGAAAATCGCAACTTTTTTCGACTTTCGATACACAACTGTCAAAACCTGGAAATCCTTATATATTCCAATATTCTTCGCTTGTTTACAGATCAACTGATAACAATTAATTCTGCAAATAATTTTCCACTATCGTTTCAAATAGAAAAATGTTCTAAAAACCGATCTTCCGTGCTTTTTTCTACGATACCGACCATTTGCAAATTTGTTTAAACGATGCATACACGCCGTCCAATGAACTAATCCTTCTAGCTTTTTCAGCTAATACCTTTATCCAGGTTGCCAACATTTTTGTTGTTTTTTTTTTTAACGAAAGAGATGACATGACTACGTTTTTGTTACAAGGCAAGGATTACATTCAATTTATAGAAACAGACTTGCGCAATTGATTTGTGCACGTAAATCGTTACGTATAAACAGAAATTTAATGTTTACACAAGCCAAAATGTTTGATCCAAATAAAACCCGTTCTGCCACATAATTTGCGTAAACTTGGTGCAACTAACACAGGTGTTTAAACAGACGTTCAAACCGAACGTACCAATTTGACATTTTAGTATACAAATTGACCAGTCTCGTACACTCTTAAATTCACATTGTTCTTCTCATTTACTAATAATGTCAGTGCAAGAAAAACAAATCTTTATTGCATTTATCAAACGTTATATCTTGTTTTTTCGCCATCAATGAAAAATCTAACGATATTAATTGATATTGGTCCCAATAAATTTAATAGAAAGAAATGAACTAATATTATTTTCTCGTTTGAAATAAGACCTAGTTTAACAGACTAATATTCTTGATAATATATATAATTTGAAAATTATGGACAAAATTGATCGATACTAAATATTCTTCTACACAGAGGTACTCTTTGTTTGTTAAAAATGTTGTACTGTATTGTAGACAAAGTTACAGCGTACAAAATATCTCTAATATTTCATTCTACCGAAATCTATACCAATTTATCAGCGTTGAAAACAGTTGGTAATGAAGCTGCATGGACCATTTAAGCAATTTTATCACGTATTATTACCAATCGTTCCTGAGCACGAAATTCTATATTTACGCATCAAATAACACAACGAATTCATTGAAGTGATAAATTGTTTTCGATATTTCCTGGTACTGTTAAATGATTTTTTGCTCATACCATTTCCAGTTTGAGGACTATTGAAATCATGAAAAATCATATGTTAGATGCTTGTACAAATATCGTTTCAGAATTACATAAAATGAATCTTGAATTCGTTACTGTTTCCTGTGCAATAATCGGACTCAAATTTTTTACAGTATATGATCCGTTTATATGTATTGTAAGTGGTGTAAATTCATTTAAAAAAAGAATGAGGTTAATTCGAAAATTTCCTTCGAATGGCCACTATTTTTCTTTGCGTCAAGCGATCATGATCGCCAACGGTAGCGAAAGTTGAATTCTGTAAGACATTCAGCAAATATAAGGAGCTTTTCACGCGGCCATGTAACATTCTCTTCAGATTCTGCTGCTAGGACCTTAACTTTGAAAACCCTACCGTTCTTTTATTCGCATTGTTCGAACATTTGGCACATGGAGTAAACAACCGTCGCGTCGGTGCCGTTAATTTTACGAGCTTGCTTCCCCTTCTTTCAGTTCTTCGTTCTCGCTAAACGGTCACAATAATAAATAGTTGATTGTTCGATAGGAGGAGCCACTCGAAATAAAGGCTTTTGTGTCATTTGTTCTCGGTGCAGGGTGGACTGCGCTGAAGTGCGGTTTAATGATGCTTATGGTAAGATGAAGGTTGCCCCCTCAAAAGATTCCCTTTATCTGCAAGTGTGTGATCAAGCGATTTTAAATGAACATGAACCTTAACAAAAGTGTGCGCACCGTTCACCTCCGGTAAAGTGTTATTTAATATTGTATAATGCATTTCATACATTGGATCTTTCCTAACGAAGTGTCTTGAATTTAAATCATATCAAATCATCGAAAACGTTTCTTGCCTTTTTAAATTTACAAAATCGAACAGCGAGATGTTAAAAATGTTGTGTTTCATTATTCGTTTAATAATCGAATATAAACTTCTTTTCAAAAAATGATAAAATGTACAAAAGTCTTCCTAAGCCACGAACACTTTTTATTTTAAACGAGGTACTGTAGAAATACTTGATACTTACTGTAAACTGAGGGAATATTGAGAATACTGCGTAACATTGTTGGATGACCAACTACGCCATACCTTATCTCTACCAATAAAAGATTATTTTTCATCGACTTAGTCAGCAATTTGTATCCAGGATTCAAAATTCGTTTTAGTCACTGGGGATGAAGGTCAGATTTTCCCCATTAAACGCAGGTACATCAAGACATTTAGCGCACTTCTCCAGTTTAATCTATAACCGAACTCGGAAACGAACACCACGGACTTCAGTTGTAATTCACTGTTAAGGAAATATAAAGTTTTACTCAAACCCGAGGCAACTTATTTCCACCCGGATTCCAATAACATTGGTTAGAATCACATTAATAGCTGTAGGGTACAAACAGATAAGCTTGCAATGGAACTAATATTCACTTGGTCGAAGTAAGATACGATGAAAAAGAGTTACGAAAAGGAAATAATCTTAGGAAGAGCACTTACAAGTAATATTGAAACTGATCCAACATCTCCTCTTCGTCTGCGAGGAGTACAAATTTCAAAATAAGGTATAAGTATTGATACACTGTTACTGATACTATTGACAAAGCATTATCCGTGATTGATAAGCCGCCAGCAAAAGTTCTTGTATCATTCTTGCTGTGTGTGATCCGGATGTAACTGGTTTTCTCGTAAAATCCCTCGTACAATATCGCGAGGAACGTTTTGCATTTCTAACGTAATCTGTGTCGTGCTGAGTTCTGGATTTTCTTCAACTTGTCCAAGTACATGCTCTTCAACTCCACGGATTCGAACGTGTCTGTTTCATGTTCGGTTAATAGTAGGTGCGAAAGATCCCGCTTCCTCTGAACCGATGATGTACCGGAATAAATGTACTTACTTTTAGAAAAACAGTTTCCGAGCAAAGATTTCCGATAGAGACGCTGAATTTTCTTGACATTCCAGTTTGCCCATCCGTACGTGAAATAAATATCTGCCCACTCGATATTAAAATAAATTATTCTGATAACGCTGTATTAGCTGTGAAACGTTTAATACTTTGACTGCCACGTTGCAACTACTAAAAATTCCATTTGACAGCAATTTTATTTTTGACTTTTATAGTCTATTTCTACAATCTGATGGGAATATTTTCAACCAAATAAATGAAAGAATTACTAATAATAAGGGCGACGGTTTCTATTGGAAATTCAGGTGTAACCCATACATGGGTAATGTGGCAGTCAAGGTGTTAAACCCTGACCAATTTAGTACGATACGATACACATGCTACATATTATTATACCATATTTTATATTTGCTGAAGCATTTCAGGTATTACAATTTTTCATTTACCTTGATATATGATATTAAAGTTAATTATTATGAAATAAAAGATGTAATACTCTTAAATTGTCATCTCTTACCGAAATTGAAAGGCTTCGGTTCAAAGTGGTATTAGTAAGTCTTACATCACAAAAGCTTCCTGTTTTAAATAATTAACGCGAAAAATTAATTATTTGATTTATTGACAGAAACACTTTATTTTAACTCAAATGGAATTGTTTACAGCCGTTACATATTGGAATTATTTAATATCCTTTTACATTGAATGTAACGTAATATTTTGTACGTTATGAATCTTTCATTCGTCAATAACGGAAAAGTATGACAATGGATTAAGTTTATACATGTAAAAAGAATAAATAAGCCCTTTTATCGTTAATCATTCGTGATGTTCGCCATTTATTTTCGAAGTGACGTGAAATTAAAGCTATTTACGCATATTGATAAAAATTCAGATTCTAGATGGACAAAATTCGACGTGTAATCGTTTGATACTCAGTAATTACAATTGTAATATTTACTATGTTATATTTACTTATGGTTTCGTTATGAAAGAAACAGATGTAGTAATTATGACAAAAAATTATTATTTCCGTACATTTATATATTTCTTATTTACACGAAGTGAACTATGTAGAAATAACTAAATTACTTAACTATAAATAAATAACTAATTTACTTGGATGTAATATTTTTATTTTAAGTTTCAATTACGGTTATAAAAAGTTTTATGATTTTATGGTCTTTGACCATATGACCCCAATTTGTTAGAACCGCTTAAGAAACTTAAAACAAAGCGAAATATTCACAAATGTCATCACTCTTATTAACAACAACGGCTCAATAATTATTTATTTTATAAAACTGAATATTAAGGAAAAAATACATAAATAAATATGAAATACTTTATGTAAATTACTCATAAATTTACTTAAATTACTGTCTTATTAATCACTTTACTAAAACACATCAGAGAACATCAACAAAAATATTATTAATTCCATTGAAGTACATAACATTTATTATCTGAAAGTATAAGATAAAAATAAATGATACTTTCAAAATAAATACCTCAGATATTCATATCCGAGATAAAATTACAATATTTCTGTAAATATTAAATTCTTCGCGATATAATATTCTTACCGTTCTAAAATCATACCGAATTAGTCTATTCTCGAATTCTATTAACAGCTTTTCAAACCGTTTTGAAGTTATAGCGGTTTGCACAGATTTTTTTGCCGAGAATGTATAAATTAGCAATGGAGATTGAAAATATTACAATGATAACGTCGTAATTACCTTAAAATACGTGGATCCGTGGAAATAGAAGAAAGAGGGAAACTTTAGAACCACAGTCTGGAAAGAACAGGCGTTGCTGGACCTCGAATTTCGTGGCGCTAATTGCGCGCAAATGACAAAGACTCCAGTTCCTGTAACTTAATTGCATTTATACCCAAGATTATATGGTTGCAAGTGGCTGTAATTTCAGGTACCTATTGTTTAAGACGAAACAACGGCAATTCTCGTTGTTCCCCGCTGGTTTGAGGGTTACACGTTTCCTCGTGGCTCATTGTCAGGACACCCCCTCCCCCTCCCGCCCTCCGCCGTGAAAGAATAACGAAATCAACGGCATTCAATTTTCAACGACTTTACGAACAGCTGTTGGCACTTCATATAATATTAAGTGTGAAATGTCGACTGTTACACGACGATGTTGTTTAAACTTGGTATAAAAGGTGAAAACTTTATCAGGTTCTTATACAAATTTGATCAACAATTGAATCAATCATGCTCAAGGTATTCCTATAATAAAATTACGTATATGAGAATAATTCTGATACGGAAAACATTAATGCGTGCGCTGAAGCTACATTCACCGTAAAAATTAGAAAACTTTTTTATTTCATAACTAACATTCCATTCACGCAGAAGAAATAATTTCATAATCTCTAATTAACAAGTTTCATCACTAATTTTGAATATATTTTAATAAACAATCGCTGCGTCCTTTTTTATCCGCAAATTTATCACCTTTCGCTGGAGTTATTAGTATCTCTATGTTTGCAATTAACAGTAATCAACTATGTCTAATATCACGGAATGTAATTAAAACTTGTTAACTGTAGGAATCTCAAGAATGAGTCAAAAAACAAAAAAATACCCAACCGTGGAATTTCGTGACATAAGTTATGCAAACCGATATTAATGTGGTTTCGCACTTAACAGTAATTATAATTCCGAGCAAAACTAATTAAGTATCGTATTCGTTAAACTAATTGAAGTGTTAATTGACATTTAAAATGTATTGAATTCTAAAAATTTTCTATGAATAGAATTAGTTACCTTTATAAGTGAAGTGCATTATTTTATCGCGTTCTTTCTTTAATAATGAATTTCTAGATGTAAAATTAATTTGAGTAGAAAATATAATATTTGTAATACTTTTTTTAGAAGATCAGAAAATATCTTTCCTTTGGATCGACTATAAAACTGCCAACACCTTTGAATTTTTTTATAATTATTTGATGGTTGATATTTTACATCAGCACGTAACTTTTTACGCCAGTAGTCCTTACTTCATTTTTATTTACTGTGTTATGTACGTGCTGCTTACAATTCGAAAATTTTGTTAACCAGCAAGCGTGTATTACGAGAAACTTTCAGATATAATTCGATCGGTAATTTTTTTTCGTCATAAAAAGAAATACAAAATTTGCAACATTAATCATAAGTGTCTTTTACATGTTATCGTTATTGCATGCGTTATTGCAAAATATAACCTAAAGAAATAAATATCATGTCTTAGAATCTCGATGTAATTTCGAAATATAAATATTTCTAAAAATGTTTCACCATTTCTTTTCATAAACGTAGAAAATTCAGGCTATACAGGATTAATACAATAGTCGTTATAATATTAATAATACAACAATTATCAATGGCACTAGAATATTCTAAAATTGTCTGTAGAGTTCGGACAAATGAATTGGAGAACATCATAATAAACTTCAAAATCCGAGTGTTATAATAAAACAGACTACTTCTTCAAGTGCCTACAGTAGGGTACAAAGAATAACAGCGAAAAAAGGGTGTGAAAATATGGTCATAGAGTGAAAGGCTCAGATGGTCTGCAGGGGTTTGGTTTAAGTGGTGACTCGTGATGACTGGTGGTGAAACCAATGGGGTGATGAAGATCGTACCATTGTACGCAGTCCTGCAGGGACGACTAATCAACCAGACATCGACAGTTGGCCAACTGTTCTCCATCGAAATTATACCAAGAGGTTTATCCCTTGGAGAATTACAACATCTACTGCAGAGCTGTTAATACGATCCACCTTAAAATTTCACATAGAAAAGGGATGTAAGATTAACGTTTCATCAGATAAAATACTCGAAGCAAGATGTGTTGTAAAATTTAAAAAATAGATAGATTTAGTTCTTTTTTTTATTGAAATATTGTTTATCAAACATTTTGTATATTTAAAAACATTTATTAGATTTTAACATAATATAATACATAGTGTACTAAATATTTTATTATTTCAAATTTATATCATTGTTTTTAATATCAATTTAAATTTCACTATGTAGTAATTTTATTTTCAATAAACAATCTTTTGGAGTCACTCTTATGGAGACAACATAGCAATCAATACGTTAAATGAAATAAAATGTTTTATATTGAGTGCAAAACAATTGGTAGCATATTTGAATTATTCTCATATTGTACTGGAAATAAAAGATTGTTAATAACAACGAAAAATTAATATTTTAATAAATACGTTTTTGACATGATGCATTTGTAATATTGGAAAAATGAAAATTCGGATATTTTCAGTTCTGTCATTTTCCTTATCTCGATTTTATTAAACGACACAATATTACTGTAGAAAATATAAAAAAAAGGATAATTTGTAAATATTTCATATTTTAAACATGAAATATTTTACTTTTATGTTTCAAACATCTCTGATGTCGTTTATTTTCTTGATTGATATTAACAAAATTTAAACACAGACATAAAAATTTCAAACATTGTAGTTTTTATTTGAAAAATCTTGATCTAACTGTTATTTATCTCGCAATAATTAAGACAATAACAATTATTTATCCACGTTGATATGCAAATTTATTACGAATTTTAATACATATACAATGCAGCACGCTACACATGAATCATATTTTCGTATACACAATTTGTAACGTTTAATAACTGCATCGTACAAATTGTACAAACATTAACATATTTCCTTTTGCAGGGTAAGCAGTAAATATTTAAATAAAAATGATGGATTTTTGTCCGGTATAAAAAGAAGCAATACACTACATCGTGCATTGTTGTCGTCAACAATTCCTGGCATCGGTGCTATTGGTATCGATAAGAGGGCCGTTTCTGTTGGAAATAGTAGAGGATGTTACGAACAGTGCTACCAGAGAGGCCATCAATTTTCTCTTTACGGTTTACGAATACCCAAATTGCATGGTGACAATAGGAATAACGATGAATGTTCCAAGAGCAATTAGAACTGCAGAATACAGCTTAATTCGGCGTCATTGCAGGGTTGAATTGAGATGTCCCTACCCTGTACTTTTATCTTAACAAAAAGCGTCTTTCTGCTCACAAAAACGAAACGTACGTCTGCGACTGAAACAACTGCATTGTATGTAGGCAATCACCGTTATTATTCACCGTCTCATAGCGGATGAAAAGACTCTGTTCATTGATAATATGAAATCAAAGGACGAGAACGGGCAATGCTTAATAAAGCAAAGAATATGCAGAAATATCTACTCTTAACATTTTTATCCATTATTAAACGCGATAGGTGTGTTGATAATTCCATTATAAATAGAACTTTTTGCACAATTATTATACAATAGTACATAAATTTGAAATTTCCCAAACTATAGCTCGTTTCAAAAACAGTTTTATTTAAAACATTTTTTAACATTCTACTCTGAACTGAAAATATCACTGTTATCAATAGTTATCGTATAGACTATTAAATTTTATAATTTGTAAAAAGGTAAATTAATTGAATAACGTTGTGCATAAAAATATATAGTAGCTATAAAATAATACATTGTGACGATAAAATTTTGAACAAACACTAATAAATAATTATAGAAATTTTATTTTCTTACGGGGGTTTTATCGGGGTAGTGAAAATTTATTATATTATTCATGCTATCTCTTATTTCTAATTTATCCGTCTTTTCATCTCATTAAAAATCATCTCCATCTGGATGACGTCAATTTTTGGATCGTTTATTTTTTTGGCAAATATGCTTGCATTAAAACAACTGGACTTCCTTCTTATTTTATTTTATTTTATTTTTAAGGTAACTACGTTATGGATGATTATCAAACACGATGTCATTTATCGACTGCAATTAAATTATATGAAATGTTTTTACATCTTTGAGGAACGTTCTGGGCTCTTTTATTTTTGCCGGATCCTCTACTTTATACATTTTATTCTGCCTTGTTTCGTTCTACTCTTTTATTTTTTATTCGCTTTACTCGTTATTTGATCGTATGACCAAGGCAACCGGAATCGAATATCGAGCGACCCTATTTTTGCAACTTTTGACTGTATACGTTTAGTATATACGGTTGAGTGTTGCAAAGCCCTGTAACAAAGGTGCTGATACGTTGTTCATATTAGATATCGTAATGGCGAATGATAACTAATGATAGAGTAATTAATGTAAAACTTTGTATTTTAACCCTTTCCCCTTATATGTCTCCTCTAAGGGGACGTGAAAAGAATGCAGATGATTTTTAACCCTTTAACCTATGATTTTTCGAATAGTCGCGTCAGTTAGAGCTAAATATTTATTGCTCCAGTATTAAAACAAATGAAGAAAATCGAAATGTTATTTGTACTTTGCACTTCATAAGCCTTGACTGCATTAAGTATAATTGCAATTAAACTTAAAAACGTGTTGTAATCAAAATTTGTAGAGGAGAGCTCACATCTGAACTGTAATGCGCATAACGAGTGTGACTCGATATTGTAAGGCAAGGGGTTAAGGGAAATATAATCAATTTATTTTTCTTTTTCTAAATTTCCTTCCGAATATACTTTAAATAGAATAATTATTTTCAATACTCCATTATATTATCTACGTATGTTGCTCATTACTTTATAACTAATTGTAAGTTCTTCTCTATATCAAAAAATAAATTAATAAATTTATTTGAAAATAACGATGGATGCAAATAAAATCTGTAATAATTTATTTAAACAATAAGATAGAAATAAATATTTTCAAATGATTTATTTGTCAAACATTTGGTTATTCAGGTATTTATTAAAAAAATATTTTGACATTGCTTTGATAAAAATCGATTTACCCTTAATAATTTGGGTATTAAATCACCCCATCATTTTCGTCTTAAAACTAGTTTTTAGCAGATTAAAAAAATATGTATCATTAATTATTTTATTCTATTTAATGTATTTCAACTTCACAATGTTTCCTTGTAATATACCTTCTGGCAAGAAATCAATTTTAAAACTTTTACCTAGGCTGTTAAATTCTTGCTGTTCAAGGTGGTTAAATGTGCGAGGAATAATTAACTCATACTTTTTATCATTCGTGAACTTACGAAAAGCTTGTACTACATGCGTTGCTCTTAAAATTCTCTAAAATATCGTTTGCATACGAGGAAATTTTTATTCCGATATTTTTTCAAGCATCGTTATACTTGGTAAGAGTTTGTGCTTGCAAATGTTCACGTGTTATTTTTAAAGTAGGTACTTTCTTTACCGTGCTAGAAAGTGGACGTAATTACCAAATTACTTTTAACGCTTGATTCGCTTTTGACTAACGTGGAAAAAATATCAAGGAAAAAACGGACCCGTTTTTTAAAGAAACTCATCAAAATCCAAGTCTGGTTACATATTTGGACAACTTTTCGTCTGGTTCGGAACAACTTTCGAACGGAAACTTGTGACTATCGTCGGATTCGGATTCTAACCTTTAAGCATTAATTTTTTTGGTTTAAGTACAATTTCTGTTTTTTGAGTATATTTAAAATAACTTTTTCTGTACTAATAAGAAGACTTTCTTTAAAAAAATCTGCGACTATAAATAGGACGAAACAACGGAGCAAATAGCAAATAAATAATAGTATTTTATTTGAACGATTATTTGGATGAAAACTTGTTTCGATGACATTAACTCTTGATACAAAATCATATAACATTTTAGAGGGAAATTCGCAATATTCCGGGAACTATTCAGTCAATTGTGCCATCAATGGTATATTTGTCGACCAGCCGCTGTTATCTTAACCATAATTTCATTAGGAATCATTAGAACTGTCAACGAACTAGACACAGTCCTCGGTAATGTCAACATGTGACGTTATTCTAAAGAATCGATTTAAAGTGACAATGGCGTCCTGTCAATCAATCTACCGCGTACCAACGTTGAACAACGTGAAATGAAAACCCCTATGGCAGGAAGGACAGCTCTCGTTGGCGTTAACAAGCTTTTATAAAGCTGACCATAGCATGCAATATAGCTTCTCTCCGTACACGAAACTGATGTGCGTCAAACCTAGCTTGTTAAATCGTTATACAGTCTTGATCAGAAGTATTCACCACCTTCAGTATTATCGAACTTCAAATTATTCATGAATTTATGAATAAACCAATATTTTGTATATCGAATTAATATGCAAATTAATTACGTTAATTAGTATTTTGTATGTCCCGCCTTAGCTTTTATAATTGCAGCAATTTCCTTCGGCAGATATGTATTCCATGAAAATTAATTACTCCATTCTTTCAACGTTTTTGTACGAAAAGATTCAGACAACGAACATTTATATTTGCAGATTTTACTTTTCAGAATTCGCTAGAAATTTTCCATCGAGCATATACATGACAACTGAATCGGTCAATGTAATAACAGGGAATCTGTATTATAAGGAAAACGTATTTTCTTCTTGAAACTTGATATTTTTTTGAATTGCGATGTTGTCGACAACTGGCTGCAGAACTTGCTCCAATATACAAATATCAGCGATTTTAAAATGCCAACAATTTTAATGAGATCGTAATTTTTGACCAAGACTGTACGTACCTTGTTCCAACTTCTTCCACCACTTCTTTTTTCCCTCTCTTGATCGTGCAAAGTGCAGGATTAAATAAGCACTATCGACTTGATCAGGACATTACAAACATGCAGACAAATTAGTGCAGATACTATGTTCCGTGGGTGATTAATGATCTTTATAACTGAGGCAATTATGTATCCAATTTTCTGCTTTCAGCATGCCATTTGTCATTAAAACGTACCATATAATAGCTCTATTAATCTGTTATTTACCTTTATACCGAAAATTACTGCATTTAGACTACTTAAACGTTTTCTTGCTAATATTCCACTTTTTGAACAATTTTTCAGAAACTACTTAATCGTAATTGTGATAATATTTTTTTTATATACATTTCAGTATATAGTACAAGGTTTCTTTTAGTTTTAAAAGACATTAACAAAATTACTACGAGTTAGAGTAATTTTAGCTGTAATACGATTTTTCACATATTTCAGTATTTCCTCGAGCTAATACTGATCCAAAATTAATAGTTAATAACAAGAAGAAATTAGAAATTTTCAAAAATCATTTTATAAATTAAGTAATAAATTAAACACTTAATGATAATTTAAAATAGAGGAATAATAATGATAGAAACTAAACATATTAAGAATTATGTTCAGTTATGCTAATTAGAAAACAATAAGCATTTACGCTACATTAAACTATCAATTTCAGGCACAGAAATCTGATTTTCTTTTGAAATTATCCAACATCCTATAACACGATAAGAAAATTGCGAAAACCTTTGTACAATATTGTACTTCTACAGCACTGGATAACGTCATTTTGTTACATTAAATGAAAATATTTTTCGTCTTGTGTTATACATACATTTATATTTTTAATCAAAATTAAGTCGCTTATATGGAATTTAAAAAAAGAAACTATTTTTAATAAGTTTTCGGAACGTAACCCCCCTTTTTGTACTGGCTCTGGGTCTCATATAACACGGTTTCTACGGAATCCTATATACCGTGTTATATAGGTTTGTTGCGTGTTACGTGAATAATTAGGGAACTAACAAAAAAATAAGGAACATTAAACCAATGTTACCGTAAATTTGGAGACAAAATTACTCAAGTCATAAAAGAATCAATAAGATGAAACTTTAATTCATAATATTAATTACTCTTGTTGTACGTATGTAAGCATGAAAAATATACATACATACCAAAAATACGAGGCTTTGAGATTCAGTTCTTCAGGTAAAAGTTGGATACCGTATCTATTTACTAAGTGAAACGATTGGTGTACTCGAAGGTGTTGCAAACTGCATTGGAAGCATGAAAGAATGAACTAAAAACAATTTTTTCAAATCATAAATAAACATTTTCCGTCTGTGGGCTAAAGTTACCACGATTAAAACGAAGTTACCCAACTTACGGTTTTCTTAACATAGGCAAAGAAGAAGAACACAGAAAGGTACTTTATAAAAGGTAAACAAGTAATTTTTGTAAAATTATGTAGATGAAATGTAAAATTGCATAAATATCAACATTTTTTTCTTCACATCTACTAATTATGCAATTGCAAACAAAATTTTTGAATTCCATCTCTACTAACTGTTTAATAATATGTTAATAGACTTTCTTGTGCTAACGGTTATTAATTGAAAACCAATTAGAACTTTTTGGTCGTTAACGATCCATCAATAATACAATTCTACTGAAACAATAACGTGAGCTATTGGACCATTAACACGTTGACTGCCACGTTACCCAAATATGGGTGACACTTGAATTTCCATTAAAATTCGTCGCCTATTTAATTAAGAATTCTTTGGTTTTTTTGGTTAAAAATATTTCTGTTAAACGTTTTAAATTATGAATAATAGAAGTAGCAAAATATTGTGGAAACAGAATATAAAATTTGTCAAAAATAAAATTATTATCAAATGAAATTTTTAGTAGCTGCAGCATGGTAGTCAAAGTATTAATATGATTTTGGTACTTATTATAGTTTATTCCTCTCAAAGTTGTTGTCGGAAAAAAAACACATAATTGTAACTTGGAACGAAAAAATGATATTGTGGAGTAAAAAAGCAACTATCCAATGATATATGGCATTTAATTTAATTAAAATCACATTGTAAAATATTTTAATAACAAGAAAACACTTACTTATCCCATTATATTAAAAAAAAAAAAATGGTGCTTACCCTACGATTAACAGGTAAGTATAAAAGATAAAATCAAAACGTAAAGAATTTTACAAGTTTTTTTTAACTTTTTAAGCAACCAATTTAAACTCACAGTTATTAAACATGTAATGAAGCAGTTACTTGGAGAACTTTCCACAGGATGTCCCCAACTTTAATAATAATAAAACTTCTGAAGCGTGTAGAAAGTCGATAAACTAAAAAATCCCTTAATTGATGGATTTGCTCACTTGCGCTGAGTTTGAAAAAAAAATCGAAAAACTTGATTTTCGAAATTGTTCCGGTGATATTTGATGCACGGCAGTTATATTTGAACGAAACCCGTTTTCATTCCCTTTTTACAATTTTCTGTAAATGGAACGTATCCGTAAAGGACTTTTTCCCCTGATTTTTATGTTGAAATACGATTTTCACATGTTGATATTTAAATTAAGAACGGCCCGTATAATTTTCAGTTATATTAATTCGACTTAACTATTTCATTTACCAAAAACGTAATAAACCCGCAATTCTTTAACTTCGTATTGAAATTACGAGATCCCTGGCTCGAACAAGTATTAAATCCTTTCTCGATAATGAACCTTCGGCAATATCTGGTATTTATCTTTTTCAAATATCAAAGCTTTAATAGTCTTTATATCGTGAAGTTAGCGAATACCTCTAAGTATTCTACAGTCATTAAGCGAAGTCCAATAATCGGACTAAAAGAGATAGGAATCCTTAACCACCGTTGCAACGCAATTTAACGTTTATTCAGTTACAGTAATTATTACTGCCTTTTCAAAGAAATTAATAGCTTCCAAGAAATAACTTGTTCCATAATTATTGCGATAGTATTTACAGTCAAATTGAAAATTCGTTTATGGAAGAGATCCTTTACGCGACGCCTCAAAGTGCGATCTAGATTTTTTGAAAAAAATTCACATAGTCACCCTGCATGGCAATGACAGAGAAAACGCGTCGAAAGAAACAACGAACGGTCACTCTCTAAATCAGTGATAGCGAACTTATGACCCGCGGGTCAGGCACTGACCCACGCAGGCTTTTTAAACGACCCACGCGTTGATTTTCATAAACTTATTTTTTATACCAAAAAAGGGAGAGCAGACGATCAAAAATATTCAAAAAATAAAGTATATATACATCTAAAGTCGAATTTATAAAAAAATATCCTAACGCTAACCAGAAAAAGTAGTTTTTAACCGTCCTCTCCTCCCCCTTTCCAAATGACGCCACTAACTTAGTGACCCAGGAGTTAGTATTAAAAAAATAATGAACAAAATTTGACCCATTTCTCAAAAAGGTTCGCCATCACTACTCTAGATTTATGTAGATGAAAGGAAGGTCAACTTTTCTCGCCCATTAATCAATTGTTTCATTATTTGTTATAGATATTAGGCTAATAAATTCAATTTAAATGAAGACAAATATTATAAATATCTATCGCAATTGTTCTTATCTTCTGTTTCAAAGAACATAAATCGATGAATTTTTATGTTATCTTTTAATTTTCCTTTTTCGTTTTTAGTTAAAGAGAGAATCTCCTAAAAATAAGATTTGTAGCCGCTGTTGATTCCCTCGTTTTTTTAACAAATTTTTGTGCCAGATAATAGTTTATGACGAGGTACGAATCATAGCAAGCTTTCAAGTTGAGTTGATAATTAGTTTCTAAGATACGAGAAACCGAAGTTCATTAATGCATCAACCCAGGATGTACAGTCCTTCGTATTAACCTTGTGACGTGTTTCGATAAAAGTAAAAAACAGATTTTTTTTTAAATCATAAAAATAGAAATTCTAATCAAAGTTAAAATTTAAAATAATTGTTACTTGAAATCATAAAATTTGGAATTTCCAAATTGGAAAATTTTGTAGTTTCAGAAATTTCAAACATCTATTGTATAATCGCCTTTCGTAATCAAAGGGTTAATAAACTGTTTTTTTGGATTTCTTCAATTTCTAATTACGAATTTGTACATTTTCAAAGTTCACAATAATCGGTTTAGTACAGTAGACTGTATATTAAAAATGTTTTAATTTCTAATAAGGCAGTGGCCTAATATTTGTAACATTAGAAAATATACAGTAAATTTTTGAAACTGAAATAGTACTTATGGTTTTAATGATAATGACTTTTTATTCTTTGGAAGCTTTTCCAATTCGTTATTCTTTTAATTATTAATTTTTGCTATTTAAATGTTCAAGGTGCAGGCATATCTTTTTTATCATTTTTTTTTTTTATTTAAACAAATCCAGTCTGTATGTGAACATTCAACAAAACCCTACAAAAACGAATTGAAAAATGTCAGCGAGAAAAAAAGATGGAACAAGAAAAGGAAGGGAAAAGGAAATGGAAAGAATATTAAATAAGGAACTAAAATAGAAAAGAAAGAAAACAAAAGAACGAATGAAAATAACATCGTCAGAAGGAAACAGTGGAAAAGAAAATATTCCGCATTTGTATTGTAATGGATTATATTTAGATTTTGTAGAACACGATAAGAAAATTGCAAAAATCTTTGTACAGCACTGTACTTCTACAGCATTGGATAACATGATTTTTGTTTAACATATTTCAAAACTAAATAACCTTAAAATAATGAACTACAGTGCCTTTACATGAAAATATACAAATAAATTACTTTAATTCATTTATTGAATTAAGGTTACATTAAATAAAAATATTTTTATCTCGTTTTGTTATAAAAATTAAGTTTCTTATATGAAATTTAAAAAAAACGTTTGTTTTTAATAAGTTTTCGGAACTGAATGTCAATTTCAAATTTTGAGATCGTGCGTTATATTCAATAAAATGATTTCCCACCTTCTTTATCCATTAAGCTTTCTTTCTTTGTTTAATTAATCATCCAGACGCTTGAGTCAGTGATTATAATTGTCAAGCGTGTACCTCGCTGGTTTCTTTAATTGCAACAGTTTACGGCGAAGTTCCCCATTTTAGTGCTCATTAGGTGAACAAAAGTACTTTTCTATCGCGAGCGTTCCATTGTATTGTTGTTTTTATTCCACCGTTTAAAATTCTCACAATACCCAACCTTTTGTTTTCTCTTACAATTTTCCATTGTTCACGCGTATGTTTAAACACTGTCTGATGCTGAATTTAAAAAGTTGATGCGGGACCCATTTTCCGACCTTTCGAATTTTATTTATCGCATGTCAATATCGAAGCACCATTGATTGCTTAATTCCTAATTGTTTTGCAAGTTTCACAATTGATTGAGCTAAATTTTCATTCAACAGCGGTTACAAATTGTCTGTTTTTAATTCTTCAAGTCGTCTGGTATTCTAAAAATAAATCGTCTAGTTTGAATAGAATTAATTAATTATTTATATGCATTTCGACGGTTCTCGAATTAAACTCGAATAACACGTTAGCCCCCGTAATACACAAAAATATGAATTTTTGGATATATTGTTTAAAGGTACACACGACTATTGTCTTTTAATTTCATTTACCAGCAAACGATGAAGACTTTTGCGTATATCTAATACATCTGTTAATAAGTACAGGTAACCCTCCTGTAACACGGTAGATAGGTTCTTAGAAAATGCCGTGTTGTGTGATACTGCGTTATATGAGACCCAGATCCAGCACGAAAAGAGGACTTACATCCGAATACTTATTGAAAAAAATATAATTTTTTAAATTTCATATAAGCAACTTAATTTTTATTAAAAATACAATATAAATGTATGTATAACACAAAAAATATTATTTTCATTTAATGTGACCTTAATTTAACAAATTTCTTCCTTATCGCTTCTCAGTACAATCAAACGAGAACGTTTTTTCGGTTGAACGATATCACCTTCACTTTCTGAGCCTTCTTTTTCATTTAGATTTTTCATTATAATTTATTTATGTATATTTATGTAAAGGCACTATAGTTCATTATTCCTTCCCGTTATTATCTTAAGGTAATTTAGTTTTGAAATATGGTAAACAATAATCATGTTTTCCAGTGTTGTAGAAGTGTAGTGTTTATTCTATCATATTAGAGCGAAACAGTGTTATAGGTCGTGTTGTAGGAGGGCTATTTGTATATTAATACAGTGATTGCCATACAAAAACTGTTGTTTTAATTTCGAATAATTTCATCGATTATTTGTACAATACTTGTTATTTTATTCCTACGCATTTCAAGTATCTAATAAGTCAGTGAAAGAATTTTTAATTAAATAGATAATGGATTCTTACCGTTTAAGTATTATCCGTAGAGATGGCGTGAGAGTCAAGGTGTTAAACAACAATTTTAGGACAACGTTCAGGAAGCTGAAAACGGAATATAATTACCGAGGAATACACCATACAGTAAGTCGATTTCAATTCCCAACATCAGTAAATGCAGGCAATTGAGAATCAATTTTCACCCTCCCTTCGGTTCGCTCTTCCTCTGGTTAACCGGGAAATCGATCAGGTCAGCAATAACATTCTCGAGGAAACCGGATGGTTCGACTTCATGTTTGTGCTTTCACAGATTCCGCCTTGAACCTTCCGTCTAGATTTCATGTTATAAAGAGTTTCTAAAATGTTTATTTTTAAAATACGATATTATGATTCGTTAATGCAGCCAGTATTACTCGAAATTTAAGGGGATAAAAAATTAGCTGAGTTTGTAGCCCTTTAAATGAAATTGATGACAAGTCATTACTTAGTCATTTTTTATGTGTTTACCTTTCGTTAATGACCAAACAAAGATAAAGGATATACAAAATGGGTTCTACGAATAAATGCTTTTGCAACAACTAATTAATTGTAAGTGTAGGGTGGTACGTAATGTAGAAAACTGTAAATGGATGTTAATGGTGGGACGTTAAAGGGTTCGAAAATAATTTGTTTAATGATATTAACAGAAATATATATTTACGCTTAAGGATTACACAGTTTAACGATAATACACACAAGATTCTTGCGGTTGCAAATACCGTTTTTCCACATGGCTCTCTCGATTCTTAAAACACTCAAGATATTTTAAGCTCTTAATCTGTCAAAACTCTCCAACATCTATCAAAACTCTTAATAATCCCGATCTCAAAACGTTATAATAATCCCGAATCTCACGAGCGTCTGTATTTAAATTTTGTTAAGGGGTGGCGTTTTTCGCTTTCAGCAATTACGAGTTACTTAAAAATTGACGCTCGTGTTGACCCCCTCAGCTACCTGCGTCATCTATCTGCCTGGTGACAGTGATCGAGTTTATGATGCGTATTTTCCAAAAAAATTAAACGAAGATCGCGATTGCATCATAAACTCCAGGTCACTGTCCTCTAACGGCTCAATGTCGGCAATGCGAGCCCCAAAAATCTGTTGAACTGTCAAATTTGCCTTTATAAGTTACTTTCAATTTTAAAACTGTAATTTTGACACTGCATTAATCATTGGCATTCCCAGCTTAAATATCAATCCATAAGAACTGAATGTTAAATTGTATTATCTTTCAAATATATATTTATGTCTTAACGTGGTAATGTTAACTTAACTGGCATATTTGTTTTATCAAATTGTTATAAAATTATTATATCTCTACACATGCGTACGATTCTAATTTCCCTGCCAAGTATGTCAAGAATTAACCTCCACTACCATATTTCATTCTTTCCATAATATATTTTGTAATTGAAGATCTTTAATTAAAACGGTTACTTTATTTTATTTCTTTATCGCTATAAACTCCTAAATATTTGCCCCTTTAAAATAAGGCTCTAGCTTAAAGTGCCAATTATTGTATTTAATATAGTTTAGTCTTATAAGTCAGAAAATAATTAAGATACGAATTTGAAATTATAACTAAAAATTTTAGTACTAAAATTCCTAAAAAATGTTCAAATTTTATGCGATTACAAAAAAAATAGACATTGTTTGTGGTTGACGTTTTAGCTAGGAAATTAAATTTATAATTTAAATATTATTGAAATTTATTTGAATTTAACTGAAATATAAGAAACTATTTATGATAATATTCAAAGTTCAAATATTATAGAAAAAATATGGCGTGAAGATATAAAGCCAAGGAAAGAAAACAAAATCAAAACTTTATAGTTTGTAACAGAGCCAAAAGGATAAAGATAACTTAATTATTTATACATCAACGAAGAAACGTTGATGTTTTTCTTCAACATCACTTCTTTACCCTCCATAATCTTTAATTTTGATATCACGAAATTGTATTATAAAAATTCAACATCACTGAAACATTAATCATTATGGATAATTTGTTGCTTATCATAAACCCCAAATATACTATAAACATATCTGCTTGCCTCCTTTATTTAAATAAACACCTATTTTTTATAATACAAATAAAATATTCCGAGTTTTTTTTAATTTTCGTAGAAATTTTATATTAGGTACCAATATGTTCATTTAACTCAACGCTTAATTTTCTTTACATTCTTTTTTAGTATAATTACAAGATACTGTTAACATATAAATATATTTTTTTATTAATCTTGTCGTGTTTTTCATTGAAACAAAAAGTGTCCTTATTTTTGGCAAGCTCTTAAACTCAGGTTTTATGGATACAGAGCCGAGCACGCCAGCCCTCCCTAGAGGGAAGTAAGTCCTGCCATACGGAATTCTTAAAAATTACAACGTATTGTATTATGTATTCGATTTAGTTTTTATTTCAAAGCAGGCGGGTTAATTTAATAACGAGGTAAAATAGATGCAGAACTAGGTTAGTTGTCGTATCAAGATACAATTCTGGGTGACTTTTAAGTATACGATGAAACGCGAGAACATCTTCCCCTATATCGCCATTTTCCCTAGGGAAGCCTATCGTGTCCGACGTCGTACACTCCTGTAGTCTCCCCATAAAAGAAAACATATCAATGTCGCCTGGTGGCTACATATTTTGCATATATTATTACCGCCTTTCCTTCCCCATGACTGTCAAGCTTCCCTCTAAAATTGCATGATTTATAACGTTCCGTATGCGTACGATATTTGTGTATATCTCATACTCCGATGCTCGTACAAGCATCCAGATGCACGTAAATTTAAACGACTGAATAGGCACGTTTTCCGTGGTATATATGATCGGCTGTGCAGCCGAGATTTTTTGATGTGGAAAACAGAAATAATCGATGCAAAAATCTCTGTATATCAACGACGCCAACGCATGACCGTTTGCCACAAAACAAATCAATTTTCCCCGTCCCTTCTTCTTCTGCCTCGTCTTTATTTCATACGTTTACATCGTTTCCTCGCCATTTTTGCTCAACCCTTCGGTAAGACGGGAAAAGCCGATGCTTTCACCAAGTACGAGCTTGCATTCTTTTTTTTCTTCTTCTTTTCGGTATCGCCCGATGACGGTACATACCTACAAGAAATCCATCGACGAAGGTATTTCCGTTGCAAGACAATCTATCATGGCGTGAATTTTTACTTTACCTTCGAAAGCTCTGCATCTAGGAACATGTCTGTTCGCACGTTCAGAATTCAAAACATCTATACCTTTTCTAGTGCATCAAATATTTTTCAACATATACAATCTTTAGAAAATCATTTGCGTTTTCATCTCTTTGGATAGTATTTGTAACGAATTTTTATATATTTTAGAGAAAACAGTACTCACAATAAGTACCGATAATAACAAATTATAATGAGGTAGAATGTTGGATTCTTGATTGATACAACACGTTGAAGAATTTTGAAGAACTTTTATTGATACGGCGTAGGTGTTCACTATTGCAGTGCGTGCTGAATTCTGACTTGTCTGTGGTTTTTCGGGTTTTTATATTTAGGGGTGAGTAAGGGAAGGGGACTACGGTCAAGGAACGGTTGAGTCAGGAAGGGTACGAAGTACAGGATGAGCAAGGAACTAGGAATTGAGATAAGGATGTTTGGTTGAGGATGAGTCTGTCGTGTTGATTTTATGATGAGCAATGGAGTTGGTCATCCAACAAGAATACATACTGGTTTCAAACATCAATTAATGTTTTCTATTACTTTTAGAAATTAAAAATAGCGTACATTTGATTCTGCATACCCCTATGTAAAATTGTTGTATTTTTTAAACAAAATTAATATGACTTTTTATTATTTTCATTACAACATACCAGGGCCATTCAATAAGTAACGAGACAAACTGTTTATTCAATTAATACAACATTTTGGCTACTTTTCAACATAATTCCCCCAACACATATACATCTGCCCCATCGTTCCTCTAATATCCTTATGGCCCTAGTGTTGTGATGGTTGATCAATAATAATAAGGGCTCCTTTGGATCTTTCTGATTTATTGTGTGTAACGGTCTTTGTTTCGATGGTGGATAAACCGTTCAATCGATTTTGAATCAACTATACATTAAATGACCCCGGACTAGATAATAGAAGAAATACCGTGATCATCCAAAATGTAACTTTCGTCTCTCGGATTGGTGAAAAGCTGTCGATCGAAACCTCGAGGTTGGATGGCTCGTTCCCGCAACTAGTCCTTCTTGCTCCAAATCTCAGATCGAAAAGAGCATATCTTTCGGGGATTCGCGCCTAGGTACCGCGAATCCCCATCATGCGGTCTTGTCGCGACAAGGCGACATCACAAATTTAATAATAATACAGCGGGTCCGCGCTTAGCGACATTACAATGTAAAATTCTTTCGGTTGCTGTCGGAGCCACGTTTGCACCGGTCGTCCACTTCGCTGCGCATCATCAACACTTTCGAGGCCATTTTTAAACTGTTCTACCCAATTGTAAATATTCGAACGGTTTAAACACTTATTTCCGTACACTGTTAACATCCTTGAATGGATCTCACTACCATTAACACCTTTTGCGACAAAAAATCTATTCACAGCACGTTGTTCTTCCGTGGTGCAATTCTCAATCGGACTTGACATTTTCAACTGACTGAATTATAGGTTAGGATTACGAAATCTTGTCAAACAGCTGATCACAAGTCGCTACAAGGATGCTAACTTGAAATATAGAAAGTCTCGTATTGGTTCGTTAAACCGTTTAGGAGCTATATCAGTTTGACTCGTGACTTATTGAATGACCCTCGTAGTATTTACCAAAAATAAATAAATATTAATATAAAAGCACGATACAAAAAGTGGAATATGCTTCATTTTTAGCAGACACTTACATTATTTCTTTATTTTGTTTTACATACTGTATATCAACTAAACTCTTTGGCTAATTGATTATGAACGTCTAATTTTTAAATCGTGTAACGGTTAGAAATTTGAAGAAACTTTAATTTTAAGGTTTCTATGCGGAGAATTGTATCAAACATTATACCGTTGAAACGTTTAATCATTGTAATTACGTAATAAGAAAATCTATTCCGCCAGTGTCAAAGTTTAACTGTAGAAGGAGAAGGAATCAACATCAAAGAGAAGGAGTAACAGAAAGAGGAAGTATAATAACCGGTCTTGAGCTAGTAGCTCGCAGTCACGATGCTTTATTCAATCTCACGCGGTACGGATAATCCCATCAACCGGTGTTTCCAGCTTAATAAACCTTCGTAACAGGATGCCCGGGAGCTCGCGGCCGATGATATCGCTACTGACGTCAACGGGAATATCCGTCATAATCGGTAAACACCCTCACAAATGTGTAGGCGATAAATTAGAACGAGCCTGATATATCCGAGGCGACGTCAGATTGATTAGAGCCGCTACACGCTTAGGAGGTTGAGCGTTTTATTGCTTCATCCGTAGATGTTTATTCCTGTCGACACAATCAAACCTGAGGAACGCTGTTGTTACAGCTCATGAATATACCGTTAATAATTATCCCTTTGCGCTCGGAAATTGTTTTCAGATTATTTACCAACAACTCAAAAATACTTACAATTACAAAATAGTGAACAACATACCATCTCAGGTAAGATAATATAGTATTGGGAATAATTGTTGTATTTAAATTATTTTGGAAGGAAACTTAGAAGAAGAAAAATAAATTAGTTATATTTCCCTCAGAGGGGACAATCGAGTGGAAGGGGTTAGAAGCAAAAAAAATATTTGACCACCCCGTAAAACATATGAATCTCTCTTTTTTTTAATTGAATTAAATGATTCGAATTGTTTTTTACAACTTTTCCATTTTTATGCAAACATTATGTATAATATCCAAATTTATAAAACTACAGATATGCTTTCAATACTTTTTTAATGTTAACAGTGGAAATTTTGGTGAAACATCCAAAAATTATGTTTATATAATTATGTTACATTGATCCATTTTTGTTTATAACACTACCCTATATAATTTATCATCCAATATCCAGCGTTGATTACAAATCTAAAAACAATTCTCTTCATTTGCCAGTTTTTGAAAAAGATTTCAAGTGAAAATCCATATTTTTCACCTATAAATGAAATTTATATGATAGCTTTAATATTTTATTTAGGTATAGATTCTATAGACTTCTCCAAATATAGATACGAATATTTTTAATATGTTTCGAACGTTTAAATACGTTTAAATAATCATTAATTCTACAATAGTGTATTTGGTAAACATATTTCGCAGATCAGCTGAGATTTAAGCAGAAAAAATTGTATTTTCCCCTCTGAAAATTTAAAATCTTAATAACTCTTCATTTTTGCTGTAATTATCTTTCGTCGGAAGAAAATCCGCAGCTTTTGGAATCTCAATTTTCAGTAGCATGCCAGGTCGATAAAGCTGCCGAAATACCCTTTTTACGTTCGTGCCATTTGTACAATTAATCACCATAGAGTATCTGATAATAAACCATTTATAAAGCTGAACTCATAAATTCGAAATGTCGGATTTAATCAATTAGTTGAAGGAACGTGTCCCTTCTTAAATTAAAATAATCAAGTTGAGCGACGATGCAGATTCAATAAAACCTGGAATATTTAATATCAGTCACCGCGTCGGTGTGGAAGACCATATGCGCTCGCACAAGCATTAAAGCTAGAGTGATATCGATTATGCATTAATTTTTTGTGATAGTTTCCAGTTTACATAAAAAGTAAGGGCCTGGGGTAAAATCTAATTACGTTACATAATAAAGCAGACCTTTTCCCTAAGACAACTCGCAAGAAAGGTTACACCTCGCGTTTGTTTTTAAACTACCAAGCAAAATCGCCCCCCGCGCGATAAGGTATCAACAGTGACGATCAGTACCGTGAAGCGACTATGTACACCTTTCACCACCACCGACATCTCATCACGTGTAAAGCTATTTTTCACTTTTTATTTTAGGCAAAAATTTACGCTGCTATTTTTCAGCTTTTACATGAAAATATTCCCAAAAGATAGCGTGTAATCGATTCCATGCCATCTTTATTGGCGGCACTTGTAATTTTGTACAAGATTGGTAATAGTAAAACGTCTGTAAAAAAAGGAAGTACGGAACTTCCCGGCGACCATTTCTCGTGCGAACGTGTGGCGTAGTTTTTGAGTTAGTAATAGTAAAAACGTGCTAGTATTCAACAGAAACGAATCCAGCCAGTAAAATGAATAAAATATATTTAATTACTTCAAACATTTGATTGACGTTATTACTTCAGTAAATTAACGTTATCATAATTGTGTAATACAAGTATCGTTCCACGGAAAAGTAAAAACGTGCTAGTATTCAACAATCTTTGATGACCGTTTAAACGCATTTAATTGTTCGTGAATATATAAACATTTTTGTTAGCGAAATCAAGGAAATTTTTCTATATAAATCGAAGTTATTTTCAAAACTCTATTTTCAAAGTTCTGTGAGTCCTATTCTATTCATAACCAATCGATGTAAACAAACTTGTTAGTATTCAGTAATTTATCAAATTTTAACCACTAAATGTTGCTTTCGAGAAGAACAAAAGCTGAAAAACTGCTAATCAAAGACAAGAGAAACGAAGCTTTTCATGGATAGACTTCTCTTTATAGGAAATGGATCTCGAGGAGGAACTGATAAATCTTCCTGTCGTTTTGAACGACGGCCGGATCGTTTATCTGGATTTAATCGTTCTGAACACCTGGCATGCATGGATCCATGCCGCTTTAATTTTACCCTCCCGTTTTTACACTTTCCAATTCCTTCGTGCGCTCGTTAATTTTATCGAAATACTTTTTGAACCGGTTCTTACTTAACGTTTTTGATTAAATTACAAACGCGTTATCCTTTGAATTAGAACAAATATAAAATTCAATTTCATTGATGAGCGAAATTTGAATTATTCGTTTCATATAACTTTCACCAAAATGTGTATTTTCATTTAAGAAAAAGTGTTTAAATCGATCAAATAAATATCCGTTATGACAAAACTTTATTGTAAACTCAGGTTTTGCATTTTGGACCCTTTGTTCGTGTAGTCTAGTTATTTACACCGAACACCGTTTAAGATAGGATGACGTTTTTAAAATTGAACGAGGTGGCTTGAGTTTAAAAACTTAAAGCAGCAATTCCTAACCATTCTTACGAGATGTTATCCCTACAATGTAGATGTTACGGTAAATGTGATTAATCCGGCGATTATGTATAATTGCCGGTTATATTATATATAATCACCACCAAGTTTGGTAAATGTGATGAATTTACAATGAAAAATTCAAGAAATGGCTATTTTAAGTGACATGGATGTAGCCTGAACGAAATTTGAATAAGGGACTGTCATGTCTTGATAAATAACATATCTAATTGTAAGTAGAGAAAATAATTTTATTATCAGAACTCATACAAAACAGTTACAAATGAAAAACAAACTAAACCCATTTTTCCAAATAACGTTTTCTGCTACATCTACAAATTATTAAATATTTTAAGTTTACTTATGTAGAAATATTAGACTAAACTCGCCAATTAATTTGATAAATATTCAAGAATTCATCACAATTACAAACCTAGTGTTGATTGTTTACCGTAACTTAGATATTTTTTGTGTTCCAAATAAGAAATCTAAAGACCTTTTATTTTAATCAATTTATGATTCGTATTTCTTTGATAAAATAAAAGTTCAATAGTATTTTATTTATCCTTTTTAATTCTCTTTTACCTTTATTATACTTCATTAAATGGTACTCTAATTATCATTTAGGATTCTATCTTACACAATAAAATCATGATTCTTCCTTTGAATCCGTGAAATTTCCTCCTGAAGGGAAATCCCTTCTTGATCGAAAACTTCTGAGCGGAAAGGATTAGTTTATTGGATGGTGTTTCCGTAGTTTTGAGAGAACTGCAATTAGTTAGAATTACAACTTTAACTGAACCTATAACGAAAATTTAAAAAATACATTTGATGGATTTATATCAGTTATATGCTGATAATTTAATTGAAATCAGTCAAGGTAGATGTAAAAAATAGTGAAAATTGCAGTTTTCCAGTTTTAATAGTAATATCCATTCACATATCTCTCAATAATAATTACTGACTTGTGGATTTTCAGTACACACATAATTTACAATTTATCAACTCAATATGCATATAATTTAAATGTTCAGAAGCAGCGTTCACTATTTTCTTAGCAATGATGATCGGTTAAAATTAAAAAAAAGAAATAGGAACATGTCATCTGGTAAATATAATTTTTCTAGCTTATCAAAAAGATTCAAGTCGTTTGATACAACTTCAAAACTGTTATTCTGTTTTAAAGAGTGGACAAATACTTTCAAAAATACTTTCTTTTACAAAAAGCCAAAAAAACGATTTTTCTTTGAGTCCAAAAAAGAAAAATGGTAGCCAGAATTAAGTTAACTGTCACTAGCAATCATAAAATTAAAAGGTTCTGAAATACCAAAATTTATAAACTTCAGAATTTAAAAACTTCGAAATTACGAAATTTTATTAATTATGTATGTATGCATAATTTGATTATTATATTTCTCACGATAAAATTTTACAACCCAACGAGAATTATAAAGTCATAGGGAGGAGAATATTTGAATTTAAATAGGAAGAAAATGCTCTAATGTAAGAACAATTATAACATTTATCACTACGAATAACAGCGCATGATTGATTTGATGGTAGAACGTGGTGTGTTCTCGTGTACATACACTGGTATCCGTGAATACAAATGTTTCGCCTCTCTTCTAAGGTGGTCTATGCTAATATATATGAATATGCATCGATGAGTCGAGACCCACCAGGGTGAAAATAATTCTGCGGATTTATCGACTCGGAATCTCGGAGAAGTTGAGGGCTGCAAGTGCACTGACATATACCGCCACGGTATGTACATAATGTACGTTAGGTACTTTGCAAGGTTCAGAAATGCGGATCTTTGCCATTTTTGCTCTGTTTTATATTGGACGAAAGGAATTTCTTATCGATTAACAGCCGGGCTGATAATTGAATATCTTCCAGACGTGAAACCCGAAATTCGCAGACGAAAGGAAATAAATTCGTGAATATCTGACACTGAAAATTTATACCATTTTACAACTTGTACCTTTCCCTACTATTTTATTGAGTTAAAATTTATTTTAAATGCTTCCTCGTTTTTCTTTTTCTTCTTTAAGTTATAAAATATAAGGTACCAAGTTGATTAATATAAACATTTTCAATACCTTCTCTAGTAATAAGAATCTAAATTATGTCCTGTACTAGGTTGCTTGAAACAATGTAGAAATAATATGTAGAAAAAGGTTTACATATTTCAAGAATAACAAGTTTTATATTGTCCATTTCCTTTAATTTAATTTAAAATACAATTATTGATCAAATATTTATGTTGACAGTGAAAATTATTAAGTACTTTAATTTTGCCCATATAAAATTCTTTGACTGATTAATATAATTTTCATTTGTCAAAGACTGTTTTCGATATCCTGTGAAATGATGAGATAAAGGATCAAATAATCCATTCGATCCTGAAGAACATTTTATATTATTCAGAAAATTGTATTTCTAATAAAATCAAGTTGATTGAGATAATATGAAAACGTCTCGTGAATATATATTTATTACAAAAAGTGCATGCTGGCACGCAGCGCATCTAAATATATTGCTATTATTATCTAGGTAGATACAGAAAAAGATCAATACTCAATGAAAAAAATAAAGATGAAAAAAGAATTTTGATTAGCAGTAATAAATATAAAATAAATAGAATCGTGTTTCTATTATATATAGCATATGGGATTTGTCACGATTGCATATTTCGAATGAAACCTGTATGTTTGTTTTAAAAATAAATATTAAACAGTTTCGACAATCAATTAAAATACAATTAATTATTACAATTATGATATGGTTCATGATATCGTGGTCTTCAAATAACCGTAATTTATAGAAATAGATGCATAAAATGTAGAAATTCCATCGCCATTTTATAGGTAAAACTCGGTGTTCATATCATATATTAAACTAAATTGTTCATAATATTAATTAACAATCACAGAAAGCGATAAAATGAAATAGTAACCCTTGTATCGGGAAATATGTATGTATAATGCATAAGTACATGGTGTACCAGTAGAATAATTTTACATTAAAAAACTTGATTTATTATATTTATATTTTTGATTACTCAAAAACTTGATTTATGATAAGAAAAGTAAAAATTTGAATCAATTTTTCGTTAATTTAACAATTACTAAGTTTTGTAAAGTAATAAATATAATTATTAATATCACTTTGGCAGCTGTGAAATTGGGAAAGGAGAAGGAAGGTGTTGTCAGTAAGGCATTCTAGCAGACCTGTACCTTAGACTCGGGATGGTTGTTGGATGTACGGAAATCGTATATACAGGAAGTGGAGCCTCGTCGACTGCTAGCAAGAAAGTTGTGCTGTGCGGCGCGTTCTCTAGTGGCGCCAAACGTTGGAGTGAAACTGCCATATCACCATAGTACACAGGGTGTCCCAAAACTTGTGTAAGAATCGGAAATTGGTGGTAACTGAGACGATTTTGGGCAATAATTTCCTATACATTATTTTAAAACAGTGCCTATATTTTTTAAAGAAATGCAACGTTGCGTTGTCTAGCAGCTCTAACTTTTACCACATGTTCCACCAAGCAGTCGATCGTATGGCAAGCCCATTGCTGTGCGATTTGGAGGTATCAACCATCGATGGTTGAGTGTCCCGTTGTTGCAGCTATTTTCCCCAGCCACACGAACATTATGTCCTTGCCATTATCAGAAACGAAACTCGTGTCGGCGTTTAGGGTTGTCGAGGGCAATTAGCTGGACGCTGTTTTGCTTTCGTACCGTTTATGCCAAGTACACAGCGTCCTCGCTTGTTCACGTCCCAGTCTCGAAGCTACGCTCTCTGATTGATAGTATCGTATTCCGATGAGGTTATTCATTTATTTTATATAATAATTTACAACGTGAAGCAGTACTAAATGAAGTTAAGGGTTCAGCAACAGAGTTTATTCGCATGATACAAATGTGACTGCTCGTCCTAGGACGGTCCGGGCTGTTCTCTCTCGCAAAGGGAAATTTGGTCGGTCAAGTAGATTCGGAAAATGGGAAAGTAGGGATTATCTTAGGTTCGATGGTCGGTAAAGGGTGAAGATGACTCGCGGGGATAAAATCATCAGTTATCGGAGGAAGGATTTTGGGATGTTTGCTGCTGCAGTTTAATTTATTGGGTTGCAGGAAGATGAGAAAGTCATTTTATCTTAAACTAAAAATAACAGATTATATAGACGTACAACACCTTCCGCCATACGATTGTTAACTGAGTGTTAACAATTAAATTAAAAAATTTTATGATAAGAATTACGTTAGTATACATAAGTATAAATACCATATAAGTATATAAAACTATATATAACGTTATGTTGACATACAACAATAGGTGCTTTCCTTAACAATTTAAGAACGAAATTCTCGCATTTAATTTAACGCGAGGTGGGAGGTCAATGTATTTCACTGATTCCCAAATCGACAAATAAACGAGAAACTACACCGATTTATTTACAAGTACTATATTTAAGAAAGAAATACAATAAAAGCATGTTGTAATCTGTTCAGTATAAGTTACGACGGTTCGACGAGTATATAATTATAAAATGTGTGGATCTTGTTTGTTCGATGTGAAAGTTGATGATATTCTAATTCGAAGAAGCGAGAATAAAAATGAAGAAAATGGGACTTGAGGGTGGTTTCTAGAAAACGTGTCGCGGAAAGGATGAAATTTAGAAGGCCCTAGTGCCTTGGTTTTTTCCTGACTTTCAAGTACACGAGTGACATCGGCATTGTAAGGGTTGCAGTTAGTAAATCGTTTTATGGATTGCAATCGGGCGACGAGAAATAGGGGTTCATGACTAGAGGGTGACTCGATATTGTCCTTTTAACATTTGTCGTTCAAATTGTGTTATAAAATTGATTGATCGGTTAAAACTCTGGATCCTATGGTTATGACTTTTATAATAATTGTTGCTACGACCCAACAAAATTGTTGTGCAACATCTTCTCAGCTACCCTTCCGATTCTTACACAAATTCAGGAACACCTAGTATATAAAAAGAATATAAATATTCCATTTAAAATAAGTGAAGGTGTTCTGTAGCTCGAAAAAAAGAAATAAACTAACGTCTAGGTGATTACAGGAATGTATCTGAAAACCCGTCTGAAAACTATGCAACTTTGTTTGAAACATTTTTTCCTATACCAAATAATTTACGAGCTTTTCAAAGTTGTTATATCACAGTACTCAGCCCGTATACGTCTGTGTATATGTATAGCAGGATCACTTCAAACACGCTTTGAAACAAAACAATTCTTTTTTTAATTAATCCAAACGATTCGAGTTTCATTAAAAAGTTAGTATTAGCTTGTTAAATAACGCCTTTTTATAATTTTATAAATTTAAGTACACCATGTATATACATACTGAAAATTAATATCAATAAATACAGGTATAAATTAAATTTGGTCTATGACTGTAATAAAAGTAAAGATTCTTATACATTTCTATGCTTATAATAATTCATTTAAATCTGCAAAAGGTGTTTTATAAATTTTTATTATCAGCTCAATCGAAGAAGTTGTAAAACGCGAACTTTTTACACGATTTTGACCAATGCAAATTCTTTAAAATTGCAGACATACGTCATCTATTGATTATTTATTATACAAAATATTTAACTCAGTTTAAAAAAATTTATTTTATTTTCAAGAATAAAATATGATTGTTGTTATGAAATTAATTCATTCACGAAAATAATTTGATTAACAACAAGAAAGGTATTAAACATTTAAATAACAGAATTCCTTTCCCTTCACCTGAATATTTCATTATTTTAAAGCGAAATTACGATATAGGATTTGAAAATTATTTTATGTTCATTTATACAATGGAAGCTGTGAGAAATCAATTCACTTTTTACTTCTATATTTAATGGAAAATTAGAACATTATTATATAAAAAAATGAAGAGCAAATATGTGTTGATTTTATTGAGCATAAAGAACATTTATTTACATTTTTAAATTGTATGTTTTACTTTGAAATACAATTGTTTGCGATCACAAGACCAATATTTGATACTGACTAAAAAATGAAGATTAAATTGAAAAAGTTTTATATTTCGTTTAACGTGTGGTATTTTCCGATTAGTTTTGAATATGATATTAACAATACTGCTTCAATTTTAACAACAAACTATTTTGCTTTATTTGATGTAAAATTTTGCGAAAACCAATTACAGGTAATATTTTGTTAGACTTATTCCCAGGGCAAAATTTGTGCAAAAATTGCGTAAAAACATAGATTAAGATTTTAATTTTTCATGTTTTCATTTACTCTTAACCAAGATGAATTTATTATACATACAAATTGCCAGTGTTTCATTTTAATAGAGACTCCCCTTTTATACCACGTTCGAATACAGCTGAATTACTTGAAAAAAAAGTTTATTTTTTTATAAAAGTATACTGACCTTACTGAAAATATAACAATTTAATATTATAAAATGATTTGGGTATTTAATACTCATCAGTTTTACTTTCAAAGACGTTGAATAGAATGTTTTTTTATAAAATTAATAAATTCATTGATACAGCTTCATGAAATTTTATACACGGTGAAAAAAATTCAGAGTACGTGGCAACTGTGCAATATTAATTTACACCAGTTTTCTTACGATCAATTTTTATGGTATCATTGGAACTCCCCGTCTAGCATAGACACTTCAAATTGAAAGAACTAAAATATAGTAATCAATCAATAAGTTAACTTTAGATCAGTTTTAAGATACAAAAGTTTGACAACAAAAATGTTAAAAAAAATTAATTATTGCTCAACCAGCAAAAGATTGCAACATCAAGTGTAAAATTGAGAATTGTTACCTGCTTGTACTGATTTATAAATAAGAAAATATGTTTAACATTATACGTTTGTTAATTAATTAATTATTCATGTATCGGTAAATAAAATGATGTAAATTATTTTTATTATTAAATTTTGATTTTACCGAGGTATACAAGAAATTTGAAATAGATATTAGAATAACAAAATAATTATAATTCTTAATTATATCATATTGCTTTTAATTATAATTTTCAGAATAACAAAGCGTTTCTGTAACGGATATAAAAACGTGCGATCACATCATACGTTCTAATTAACATTATAGATGATATTAAGACTAGAAGTAACAGATAAAATTGCTATTTTCAATAATTTTATTAACAAAATCATTTTCATCATTGAAGTATGTACGTTAATGCAGTAATAAGAAACACTGATAATTATTTTCAAAAAAGGTGCTGAATTTATCTCAATGTCGTCTGTAGTTCCGGATAAAAAACTGTTGGTATTCGTAGATCCATATGGTCTACTATACATAAGTTGGTGGCACTGCTTGCGTGCTAATGTTCATTCGTTGCATTCGGTTTGTTACAGTAGTCTATTGTCTGTTCTCGCGTCTCGCATCAATCTCCGAATTAATTTAGAATAATATACTTATTTTACTTTAATAATAACATTTCCAATAATCGTTGATAATAAAAAATGAATATCTGTCAAAAACATGTACGACTCTATTTGATATCAAAACAACTGACATTGGACATATATTTGCTTTAACGATTTTATTTGTTAAATTATGGAAAATGTTTAAAAAACCGGGACGATTTTTTATGTTACTGTTAACTCGTCGCTATTGCAAACTTAATAATCTCTGACAAAAACACACATTTTGCAAACATATAAGATAGAATAATTTGTTTCAATCATGACAAAATTTAATTTTCGTCGACGGAAGCAAATGTGTTGTGTAGTAGAATAGGAAAGGGCCCGTTCCGCCCGGAATTCAGCATAACTATTTCCGGTTGCCGTACTTGTTATTCATTGTAGCACGTACTATCCGAGGGAAATTATAAAGGGAAAATTGCTCGAATTAAAACGATTCTATAATCACGAAACTTGAATGATACACTCTGACATGAATCAATTTATAAACATTTAATTATTGCAAAATTAATAAGATTAAATTGATCAAATATACCCTTTAATTAATGGTCGAATTCTTAAAATCTACAGTCAATGCAATACTATGAGTGCGTTAAAGCACTTTAAACGTGTTGAAAAGGTGCTGTTGTGTTCAAAATGAAACATGAGACATATTTGATTTATTACTGCAAAATTAAAGTGGTTAGGCTACCAAACTGAAAGTCCACAGGACCAAATTTAAAATTCGTCCATATATAATGATAATATATCAACCAACTGCCTTTTCATATACTTCGAAGAAATGTGAAGAATTCTACTATACATCTTTCACGTGTATCATAAGGAAGAAGGAAGAGGTGTCCGTACAATTCTCAGTGGTACAATTCCTTCCCTCTAGTATTACGTGAAAAAGTGCTAAAACTAAAAATATTTAAAGTTTGTTATCTTTTACCGACGAAAAGAAAGCTATGACATTATCAAAAATATTCAAAAAATAAATGTTTCAATAGTAAAGCAATATCTTTCTAGTCGTTGAAATAATTTTGTATCAGTTTAATTATCAGTATCTGTACATTTTTTATCATATTTATTGTTTCCCGATAACTTATATGGGCTTTTAATAAGGCAACTTAGATCGTAGATCATTGCACATTTCAATTGTTTACGAATTAGACAAATATTTGTTATAATTTTTTTAATTTCTATCCATAGTATCTATAAAATAATCAACCTTTTTTGTCTTTTTTTTTCCTTATTATTAATAAAAACTATTTAATAACAACTTTATAAAAATTTTCAAACAATATAGAGAAAGTTACACTCAAAATAAACTAATTTTTATATAAAACCGAGTTATAGGAAGCCGTGTTATAGGAGGGCTACCTGTATCTTACAAAAATAAGAATCCGAAAAATACCTGGAAATATAAATAAAAATATATTTGATTTAGTTTATTTTGTATAATATACCATCATTTTTTAAATAATCTTCAATCGAAATTTATCTTTTTTAACAATAACGATTTTTAAATAACGTTTTTCTAACTGTTCAGATCCATAAGCTTTACAAGTTCACAGTTTGCAAAATTATTTACGAGGGTCATTCGATAAGTAATAAGACGTTTAAACGGTTTCATGAACCAATACGAAACTTTCTATATTTCAAGTTAGCATCCTTGTAACGACTTCTGATCAGCTGTTTGACAATATTTTGTAAACCTACCCTATAATTCAGTTCCCTTAATGAGGCTCTACGTGGCAAAATATTCAGCTCCACCGAAAAAGTCAAGATTCAGGTGCAAATTTGGCTCCGACAACAACCGAAAGAATTTTACACCAGAGCCATAAGAGAATTAGAGGAACGATGGAACAAATGTATAAATGTTGGGGGGGATTATGTAGAAAAGTAGCCAAAATATCGTATTAATTGAATAAACAGTTTTTGAGCTATATCAATTTGTCTCGTTACTGTTGGATATCGCTACTTCTAAATATGTTTGCCGAATTGCACATCTCATCCTTCCTTACAAAATTACTCATCCTACCCATTACGCATCCTGATTCACGATCCTTGCTCCTAGAATGCCTATCAGTCCTCATCCCCAACATGTCCTTCCCAAACCTTAAAAGACCAACTTCGACCCTCCATAGCGACATTATTGTAATATTAGAGAAGCGCAAAAGATCGCAACGAATCGAAAACCTGCCGTGACCTACGTGAGATTTCTTTTAAGTCAAAATAAAGGAATCCAACATTACTTACTGAATGGCTCTCGTATGATCAATGGACAGTATGTACATAATAGTGCATTTCAAACCGGACATTGATTAAAGGCTAATACGTCTAATAAATTTTTTTAATCGACTCTCTTAACCAAAAGGGACAACTATGGTTTTATGGTTCCAATTTTTTGTTTTTTTTTTACGTTTACCACATAAACTATCATTTTATTGATAATTAAACCATCATTACAGTAATGATTTAGAAAACCGTAACATATTTTAAGGATATTCAGAACGTGTGAACGATTTTATAGGACTTTCTGCAAGGTCTTGAAGTTTCCTCGTAGATGAAACTATGATGTCCACGTTTCCTGTTACAAAAATAAATACTGATAAGTTGGCATCAGAGGCGCCTAGAGGATACGAGAAAATATGAACGGCGGTTCTACCTCGATATTACTTTTCCAGACTTTTCCGCTCGTATAATCCGGTAGAACTTTATGATTCGTTTCGCTGGCTATTGTGTTGCTGAAACTTTCCAATGAGGCATTTGTCGCGCTGTTGTATTTGTCATGGGCAGCTGTAAGCTGCTTAATGGTATTCACTTGCAATGGATGTGACTCTTTCATTACGAACGCATATAAAAGAATCAGATTTTCCTTTTAAACTTCTTAACAAGTCTGTTACAGAAAAAATATTTTCTTTGCATTTGCTATAGTCTGTCTTACAATCCATATTTTTCTCTTCTTATGTGTATACGTGTATTTGTTTAATGGGCCTGCAATTACTGGAACTTTCACATTAATTTATTGTGTTGTATTCCGCTGATGTTAATAATTTATTGTATGTATATTGAATAATAAAACGTAACGTCGAGCGGTAGTACACGAAGTTTAAGGTTCCAACGACAGAGTTTTATTGGATGATACAAAATGCGACTGCTCGCGCTTAGACTCTGGAAAAAGAAAAATTGAGATGGTTAAATAGATTTGGAAATAGGAAAGTAGGGGTTATCTGAGGTTTGATGGTTGGTAAGGGGTGAGGATGACTCGTGAGGATGATTAGGAAGGATGAAATCATCAGGTATCGGAAGAAGGATTTTGGAGTGTTTACTGCTGGAGTTTAATTTATTCTGTTTACCGGAGGATGAGACAGTCGTTTAAACTAAAAGTTATAGATTGTGAAGGTATACAACAATTGCTGTTGTACTTCGTGAAATGTGAAGTAAAATAATTATTTGCCGTTTTACAAAAATACTTTATTAAAATCAGTAGTGATGTGACCGTGACTGTAGTCAATACAAAAGTGGCCTTTTCCAGGCAAAACGCTAGCCGCGAGGCCACTTATGTCGCCACGGCTCTTGTTTAACCGTTCGACGGTGCTGCCCCCCTTGGAAAAGCCCAAGTCCTTACCACCAAGGCAACTACTTCCCCGAAATGGTTTCCATTTCTTAAGTTTTCCTACATTATATATATTAAAAATAACGAATTCTTCCTCCCTGGCTTGTTTATAGCATATCCATTTATTACAGTTCGGGAATGCTTGCAAACTTCTTAAGTATGTTTGTACCTTCTGTCACCCGCGTTTGCAGGCAGTTCTAACCGTGTGCCCGTCTTGTACACATTATCATTTAAACACCTCAATTATATATTTTCCTTCCATAGACCTTTTTGTACATAATTATTTACACCTTTCACATACCCACCTCTACAATTGCAAGCTTTCTTTATATTTTTTACGATCTGTCTTATAATTCATGCGTTCTCCTTTCTTTATATACATTTTTGTTTAATCAGCTACTTTTTTTATTAATACATAATAAATACTGTAATAAAGCACTGAGCCGTTTAGTTTTAATTCAAATGTGATTATTCTATTCCATCGAAAATTAAATAGTCTTACGATGTTAATTAATTTATTCGTTCATGATTTTATAATTCGTGTCCTCTTTTAAATGTTTTCTGAAGGTTTAATTAAAAGCTAGGATACAGATCAATATCTCAATATCTTGAATTATATGTATGGGATACAAATTTTGATTTATCTTCTTAAGCTGGTTTTTTGGTTCCATTAGATATCGATGATATTTTTAGGTCATCTGGTCGCATAAATGAACGAACATTTTTAATTATACCATTAGTATCATTAGTCTCCCTCTGTCGCTTTTTCGGCGAAATTCTTGCTTAGTGAATTCATGATCGAAGTATCTACACCCTTGTGGTATCGAATATCGTAATTGTATCTGGTAAGCTTAACGAACCACCGTTCAGTCCGATCATTAAAATCTATTTCAAAGGCAAAAAGGTTTAAGATTATTTACGGTCGTTCGTAATATTAAATTTATTTCTAGTACATTTTAAATTTTCAATTAATTAACGAGAAGGATTTCTAACAAAATATTTGATCACAATGGATAAATTTGTCTTCGTTTATCAATTTCGCTTTCGTTAAATTGTACTAGATAGAGGTTAGCTCCCATGAGGAGTTGCGATTTATTAATATTTTGTGAATCGGTATGGAGGAGCTGGTGACAGATTTCTTAGGAGCAGATACCAAATATGGATGGAAGTGGGAGACGTTCGCCTTCGAGTACCTGTCGGCTCAGGTGTCGGCTGCATAGGAGGACGCGTTTGCAGGTAAATTGTCGCCCTCGATATAACGATGTTCTACTAATAAAACGATAAAGCTCACTGGATCCCAAGAGACGAGTAAAGTACACAAAAGAGAAAAAGGGAAAAGAACAAGACACAAAGGAAAGGCCTCGGTATCACAGTACCTTTAACGAACGACTGTGGAAGGCATCCGTTAATCGTTTTCTTTTTCTTTTTAAATACTGAGGAGTAACAACGAAAGTTGGTGACTAGTTAAAATAAAGATTTGGGATGAGCCAGGAATAAGTAATATAACAGTATGAATGCTGATTTTCGACTAGTCCTCAATCGTCTTCATGTTCACCTGGCGTACGATGCGGAGGTCGTTTATCGACCTAACGGTCGCAAAAAGCCAATTGCAGAAAGCAGCGATTCAGGTATTTCCAACGTTTGGAATCTCCATTTGCTTTATACCCGAAGTACTAAAATTATTTCGAACTGCTTTAAAATGTATATAAGTGTTGTTGTAACGTAACATATACTATTCTTAAAATATTTATATTCAACACTTTCAATAAAAGATACAGTATTGGAGTTACACTTCATATACGAATTTTAACAGCTATGATTTGAGAAGGTGTAATATGTCGTCAAGACAAAGAATGAACTGAAACGTAATACAAAGTTACTGAAAACACCTTTAATTAATCTTTAGAAAACCGCAAATATATCGGTTGCATGATAAGAGCATTGTCCAAAATTGATAACGTCTACCTAAATACACTTACCCTCATTAGCTTTCAACACTTGATAATATCTACTGCCGCGATAACGTGGTTGTATAATAATTTACGTCTCAACGCGCGCCTAAATTATCGTCTGTTTGTGGCATTAAATTTAGTAGCTTTATAATTTTATACTTTAGCGTCGAGCAATTGATTCGCGCTCCTAGACGTCTTACTTTTTTCTAATGAACCTAAACAAAAGGCTGTTCTACTGTAAATATCGATTTGGAGTTAAGATCAAACTCATTACTGTTAAGCCATAAAATAAAAATGTAAAAAAGCTACTTATTAGCATAAATTTTAACAGTCATGAATTCGAATTTTATTTATCTTTATATTAGTTACAGTTCTTAATAGTAGTGAAAATGGATATGTGTGATAAGACACGCTTAAATTCTAATTATTACTAATTATTATTAATTCAAATTGGCACTTTGCACGGTTCATTTTACCTTACCTTTGATTAATTATTCCATTATACAAAATTGGAGAGGCCAGTCACCAATGACCACCATGACAGTCAACGCTTTAACCCTTTGCATTCTAGTGGCGCTTCTGGGGCGACATACGTGATTAACTAGAATATTTTCAAATGTCAAATTTACGAGTTATTTATATTAGAAAGTAACAAAGTAATGAAAGAAATAAAAGTAAATAGATCATAAACGTTTCTGTAATTCTAAAAATTAAAATTGATGCTTAAAATTTTTATTTTTTTTTACATTAATAACTGATGAATAAATCTAATGAAACTAAATGAGGTAATGTGAGCTAAACATATTTCAAATCCTTAAAGTACATAAAAAACAGTATATAAACCTAAATATCAAATGATTTGCACATATAATTCTTTGTAAATAAACATTTTCCATTCCAAGTATTCAAAACAGAGATGCGCAAAAGAAAAGAGTAAAAAATTGTACTTAATTCGGCATATGACTTGTACAATACTTGAATCAATCACCCTGCCTTCCTCAATATTCGTCTTAAAGGAATATAAATTCCATAAGATAAATAATTATTTAGATACATTTTTTCTTTTGTTTCTTGCTGTATATAGTAAAATATTATGTAAACGCGTTTGGAAAATATTCGTTCCTAAAATATGTAACAATTTCTGACATTCTCGCATGTGCATAAAAATATACTAAATCGAACACATCGAATATTATCTTTTCCATACAATAAATTTATCGAACATTCTCATTATTTTGTTCTGGCCTCTGATTGAGGCAATTAATGAACCTGTCGGCTTCATTTGCTTTATGACGTGACGTATGTTGAATTTTGAATATAATTCTTAAAATTCCTATTTTTTAAATATTAACAATACTTTGGCATTAGCCATCAATGTTATAGTCTAATTACAAATGTGAAACGTTAAAAATATTTTAGTAAATACATATTTAAAAAATAGAAATCTACATTTTGAAAAATCCAAAGGACAAAACGAAAATTGCCTGTAAGTCGGCTACGTATTTATTAATATAATTTATTTAAACGAATCGTAATTTAAGAAGTTGTAGTACCAAGACGACGGATTAATTCTAACTGTTCATAATTAGATGCTGGTAGAACATTTTAATTAGAACTATCGACACTTGAATCAGTAATTAATTAGCAATTTGTAAGATTTAACATACGAGACTAAAGTAAATGACACAAAGATAAAACACACGACTTTTGTACTTTCCAATTCCACAAATTTGTACGAAACATATTTACATAGCAATCAACGGCTAAACTCTGACGGAGGAATGCTTTCTAAATTGAACTCGTTCGCAGTGACGTTAATCTACCGCTCGAACAAGTAATTTTGTTGTTGAATAATCTACCAGGAAAATTATCTATACAACAACTATTTCACTGAATCGAGTAAATAACGTTATTATTGCACAGACGTCCTGAAAGCATATTACAGTACGGAGTTTCCAAATAATCGAAATTATTCATATTCGCACGATTAAATTAATATAAGTTGAACAAATGTTTTAGTTTTATTCAACTCTCATCTAACAATGATAATTACTGCGACGTAACATGAATTCCATAACTTTTGACAATTTATCGTACTTTTAATTAACCTTTTGCGGTCGATTGACACATATATGCGTCTAAACTGAACAATGTATGCGTTTAACAAATATTGCCCTACGGTTTTGCCATAAACAATGACTACAAACGAGGACAACAGAAACTTGTAACATATGCTTCGAAGTAGGGAATTATTATTTATTTTATTTGAAATATTCCGTCTGTTCACTGTCCCAGATTAAAAGTGCTCCGTCCTCAAAGGGTTAATATATTTGTATTGTAATATTTTAAAACATTATGACCTCCGGTTATCTCTTATAAACCTTTAAAAGACTAATAATTTGTGTAATTTCATGAAACATTTTATATTTCAGATTGAACTTGCAGCAACGTACTTTTTATTCACCACAAAAAACATTTTTCATACAAAAACAAATTCAAAAGCCTTTTAGCATTTTACAACCTGGATAATACGTTAATGCACTTTAAAACAAAGTAACTTATCTTAAAATAAACTCAAACAACTCGGGTTTCTTTTGAAAAGCTAGGAAAATTAGTTTGCTAAATGATGTGGTTTAACAACTTTGGAATAATTTCAAATGCAAAAAAAAATATGCAAATCGCTTTTTACAATTTTTTTATCCGAGGCTGCATTGAAAATATAAAAAATACTTAAGCAAATTATTATAATCGGTTAACGTAGTTATGAATTGTAAATAAACAAAAATAGTGAAAAGTACAATTTTTACGACTTATAAATGTCAGAAATGTAAATCTATAAAATGTATCTTTTTAATTTTCATTGCAGCTTCAGATGAATAAATTAAATTGGTCTTTTATTATTTTCTTTTACGATTCCCATCAATCGTAATTTGTTGAAAACTACTGACAATAATGTACGTTATTCAGCAGACTAATTTGTCTAGCTTCATGAAGAACCCAAGGTGTTTAGTAATATCAAAGTGATTAAATTGAATATTAATTAATATTTAAAACAGTATTCCGTTTTAAGACGTGTTAACTTACTTTCCAGGATGAATATACAGGGTGGTCCACGCAACTTGCACACCTCTATAACTTCCACAGTATGCGTTGCACTAAAAACTTTTATATGCAGAAGTTGCATGGTCTGAAGAGATACATTATGTAGAGTATTTACTTTTTTTATAGGTGGAAGCAATTTAGAAATTTTAAGGTCGGCTTTGTTTTTCTAAACAGAATACTATATTTTTTATACCAAAATACGAAAGAATGTCAAATTCTAAGTAAAAAAGTATTGACCTTCGTTAGCCCTAGATCAAATAACTAACGAATTTCGTACAACACATACTTTGGAAGTTATACAGGTGTGCAAGTGGACCACCCTGTATAATACACAGGGTACCCCAGAACTTGTGTAAGAACCAGAAATGGAGGTAGCTGAGACGGTTTAAACAACAACATTCTTTGCAAAAATGTTGGATGGGACTTCATTTTTGAAAAACACTGACCAATCAGAGCGCGCACTTAACCGCAAGAGTATACACAGCTTCGAGCCGCAACGTTCACTGACATTTCGATGAAACAGAAAATGTTAAGTACAAATAATATCAAAAATAGGAATTTAGAAAATTTCAGAAAATTATGAAACTAATAGTACCTTCAGAATAAATAAAATAATTGAATGACTCGATAATGGACAGAATGAATAATAGAAACTGTGCAGTACCTTTCGTTATTAGAAAAGAGGAAAGCTATGAAAATTGCGTGATCACTCACATTACCGCTCACGCGATATGCGAAAAGGGTTCGAGCGTCAGGAAACGTTTACTTGCGCTGTAAAGAGCGTTTCGGGAGGGTTGAGATCGCGGAGTAAGGATCAGGAGATCAGAGAGCCTAGTCCACGTAGGTCTGGTCTGCTCAGATAGGGTTTTTAAGGAAGCCAGTTCGGGTCTGCTCTGAATGCGTGGCTTCAGAACGTTCTCGCTAGCACTCCTCACACTCGATTGATTTTCCTGTTCCTTTTCGCACTTTATATAGTTTCTTCCAGTGCGAGCTCGTCAGGAAATGCGTTATCCGAACGGGGTTTTTATTATCCTATCTACCTGCGTGCACTCTACCGCTCGAACCCCGGACAACGGTAAACGTCTACGGCGCTGTTATCTTACTATGATTCTTACAGACTGATCATTTACAGTCTGTACATTGTTATACATACTACATGTATATATACAGGGTGTTCCAGATCGAAACCGACATACCCATCCAACATGCCTGGGAGGTGATTTTGAGCAAAAAATGTTACATACACCATAGATCAATTCGTGCTCGTTTTCGTGATTATGAAAGGAAACTAATATGAATCACATACATAACTTTTAAAAACATAATCATTTCTTCGCAACGCAGCTAAGCGTGCTTCCATGGATTGCATCCACTTCATCCCCTGCACTCCTGAAGAGTTTGAAAGATTTGCTGTTAATAGCAAAGGCTGCATCTTTGATTTTTGCTATCAATTCATCACGTATATTAGGCTTTTGATTTAAATACACCCTCGACTTCATGAAACTCCATAGAAAAAAATCTAAAGGGGTTAGTTCAGGAGACCAATATGAAACATGACATCAGAGAAACGTACAGCTCTAACAAATTAGTAGTATTTCCACGCATGTTTCGAAAGTGAAAACGAATCGACCTATGGTGTATACATATAACATTTTTTGCTCTGATTGATCTCCCGAGCATATTGGCTGGGTATGTCGGTGTTGATCTGGAACACCCTGTGTATCGCGTTACAACGACTTTGAAATACTGTTCATAATTTGAGACTCAAAATTGATATCCACTTGAGATGAAAAAAATAATTTCATTTTTTCATATAAAGTAAAAATAAAAAGTAAGCTAACATAATCGATATTTTATGTCATTTTTCAATTAAATCAAAATTTTATTTGCTTTTCATTATTTCGAGACTCTAAAACAAAAAGTTAATTAGTTTTTAATTACATTTTCTGCTCTTATTTTTTATTCTTATGTAAACTGGCATTCGAAATATGCTGCGCTTTCCGTATATATACTTGTGCCCGTTTCTAAGAAATGAAACTCAATTTTACAAATATCTTTGAAAAGGAATGAAATCAGTTCTATTTACGTTTCCAAGTCACTGTTACTCAACTTAAGGCGCAAACTTTTATAACTCTCAGGCAGCGAGTGCCAGGTCAATGATAACTCAAACTTATGAAAAGGATGAAAGGATACTTCAACTAAAATTAGGCGCTTATATTTTTTAACGCAATACTCTTATATTTTAAGAAGCTAATATTCAAAGAAATAGTTTGAGCTTTGAACAATGAACCTTGAAAAAAAGTTTAAAATTAATATCCTGTATTAAATTAAATTAATCTACAGAAAAATACAACTCATCCTTTTAGTCAAACGTCAGCGGTAATTTCAATGTTATTTATTTTCATAATCAAAATTCTTAATATGCAGAACAAAATAGGAAACAAAGAAATTGTCAAGGTTAATTATATCTAGTTTAGTAATTTTTATTTTCTTCTACAAAATTATTGTGTCACATAGAATTCCGATTATGATAATTGAAACATGTTTTTAACAGCAACCAATTCATATGGAAATTATTTTTCTATTCGTCATTGTTTTATTGATTTCAACTTTATGGAACTACTCATAAAAAATTATGTTCATAAAAAGTATAGACAATATGAAACACTGTGTATTTAAAAAAGTAGAGGTTTTTCTAAATACGATTAAATTTTCTGTAGTGAAATAGATTTAATTTGGTAAAAATCAATTTTTGTAAATTTACATTAGTAATGTATCGTAGTAAATTAGAAGAAGCAATGGGTATCTGTTTAATAAATATTTTATTACGTAAAGTACGACACTTTTACATTTATAACATTTTTATTGTTATTTTTGAAAGTATTGTGTTGGAACGTTTATAACGCAATTAATTGTATGAAGTACTACTCATTTCTAATTAGTTTACCTTCATAGTAAAATAACCTATATTTCCATAACCATAATAAGTACTTTAATTAATGTAATTCAATATTAATTAAAAGGGTAATGTGTGAGAGAATGATAAATAATGAATATATAATTAATAATGACTTAGATTGTTATAATATACATCAAATAACAAATATTATTTATTAATAGAAATATGTTGTATACAATATGTTATTTAATCTGATCATGATAAATAAAATACTAACAAACAAATTGTAAAAGAACTATCAAACTACAGCAGTAACATTAAAACTGATTATTACTTTAATAATATCATACAATAGTAAATCACAGCAATAAATGTAAGCTACTGTGAATAAAGATAAAATTCTGACATTCAAGATAACTTTTAAAGGGCACTTAACTTAATTGTATAAAAAGACGCTTTTAACGAATTATGTTGCGTGTTAAGAGACCCATTCGATGGAGGCAATATTATTTCTTTATATTTTATTTTTGATGAGGTATTAAAATGGCACTAAATTTTTTCGAAGTCAATTTTAAGGTCGATTTAGAATCATGATGTTATAGGTCATTGAATACGACATAGTTTATAAGAAAGGTATACTGGCCTTGAAAAATATCAGTCATCTTTTTATCTCAAAAAATATAAAATATATACATAAGTCAAGTTGTGTTAATTCAATGTGTCTCTTAAAATGCAACACGATTCATTTAAAATATTTTTTTTTTTTAGGTAACCAAGAAATAAGTTATTTTACAAGGGAAGTTCGGTAACTCGAAAATTCCGAATTGTTTTAAACTTTCCAGATTTGTAGGGGACCTCAAGAGGTGTGATTACAAATTTTGAAAAGCTTAAAGAATTCCAAAAGGACTTGAAAATTTACTTTAACAAAACTAGCTTTCGTTTCGTTGATTCAAAAGACTAGAGTAGAATTTCATTCGTTATTAAAAAACGATAACAAAATGTGGAGTTTTTCACCCCACCGTAATATACACCTACATACGAGTTTCAATTACGTTAATTAACAAGGAAACTTGTCTGTATGTAAATTAAAGCCATCCGCGAGATCAAGGTCTCTTACAGTCTACCCCGATAGATTTCACGTATATTTCATAATTTCCGCAATAATTCTTCCTTAGCTTCAGACGGTCCGTAAATTATGATGAGAAGGCGTTGTCAATTTAATTTGCTCAGTTAAATTTATGGAAAGCCGTATAACATCTGATAAAATCATGTCGTCGTCGTCTAGCTCGTTAATTAAACCGTAGCTCATTATGCTTCATATTTAAGTGGAACATTGCGTCTTTTGTTACAAAAGAAAAATAATCATGTACCTCTCGGGTAGCATGAACAATGTGCTGACATAAATTTCGAGAAAGAAGGGCTATTCCTTGTGCATCCCATGCTAAAAAGATATCCCTGGATTTCCGACACCCTTTTATCTTCTGCGTTCATTTGTCATGCTTCCGCCGGATTTCAGTTACTTCTTATAAAATCAAAACGAGCACGGAATATTTTTATTAAAAAAAAAAATTCATCGAATTCCGAAAAACAAGGGACTAAACAATTTCGTTACATTCTTTATTAATAAAAGATATATGAAGCTTGTGACGGTCCCGTCATTTCGTTACGTATATAAAAAGATTTTTTTATCAAAAGTTGTATGAAATAAAAGGGCGAATATACTGGCAGAAACGAATTCCTTTACATTAGATGCCTTGATAGAAATTCATTTCTTTTTTAAATAGTGCTGTGCGCCTCGCGAATACGTATAAACTTTTATCACTTTAAATGGCACAGTTTACAACAAATTAACACAAATTAAATAACAAATTAAATAAATAAAAATTAGATAGTGCCAAGTCCGGTGAATATGGTGGGTGCGGTAATACACCCCAACCAAATTGCAGTAGTGTTTGTCGTGTCATCAAAGATGCATGCGGTCGCGCGTTGTCTTGCTGGAATACTATTCCTTTTTTGAATGAAATTGTATTGCTGCTTTTAAATGATGCAGTTGTTCACAATATCTTTCAGAATGAATAGTCTGGTTATTTGGTAATAGTTCAAAATACAATATTCCCTTATAATCCCACCAAAACGAGAGCAATACCTTTTTAGCGTGCAGTTTAGATTTGGCCGTTGTTGACGGTTTTTGTCCTGGCATAGACCAATGTTTCCTTTATTTCACATTATTAAAAATAATCCACATTTTATCACCAGTAACAAATTGTTTTATAAAAGGGCGATCTTTGCATCATTTTAACAATGTCAACAATCCCGTGCCTTCGTTGTAGCGAACGGACTTTTTGTTCAACTTAATAGAATAATCTAAAAGAGATTTGTGTTTGCAAATCTATCCGTTTGTTTTTATCACACAGTTTGCATATGAAGAATTTTTTTGTACCTCCAGTGCTTGAAATGTAACGAGATTATAATAAATTAGCATGGGCACCCTGTATATAAGTATATGAAATTATCTTGTCCGAGAAAATTGTGCTAAGCAATATTTACACCCGTTGTATTGTCTGATTTCCTGGTCTCGGGACATCCGGTCGTACTAAATTCTTAATTACTACGCAAATGAGTTTTGCATCCTTCATGAGACAGAATTTGTAATGAACAGATCTCATACGCATTCCACACAACGAGAAACCCTGACGATGAAATGTTCTTTCAGTTTATATTTCGTTGGCCGTGATTGTAATAATTAGTTTCTACTATCTATTATTTAAACGCGAAAAAAGCAAAATCAGTATTAAAAGATAGTTAGGTTCATTTTCCTAATTAATTCTTTCCTGACAAAAAGTATACTCTTCTTCATATTATTACACGAAATAACTCTGCAATTTGTTTGATAATTTCTACTGTGTTGTAATAACTGTTGCTTTCGATAAACTGATGATAACCGTAAGTAATTTAACACTAGAACTACCGATGCTTAATCTACACTTTCGTTTAAATTGGAAATAAAATGGAAATAAATAAGGGATGCAATATGCATAATAATACAGAATGATTCCTTATCTTAATAAAAATCTGCTTACACTTTGACAAAAGTGACTTGATAAATTTTGTAGTACAAAATAAAAAATGTGAAACAAGCAAGTTTGAAGCACAAAAACAGAAAATAAATACACGGCAATCCTAAAGTAATATTTTTGCCGGCTTGAAAAATATGTTTAATCCAATATTAAATAAATCCAGTTTTAATTAGATTTTATAAAATTCTTTATCTTCTTTCAAAATGCGTGTTATAATACATACGTATTAAAATGGTATAAGTAGATGTTGAAAAACAATAAAAGTTAAATAATCCGTTTTTGTTCGTTACTGTATTTTACTATAAAAAGATATTTAAAATGCGTTTTGAAAACTGCCCCCAAAGTTAAATTTGAAAATATTTGATCAAATATCTGAAAAATTATTAAATGGAAACAAAAGGTCAAAGCAAGTTGAATCTTTTTAAATAAATTTTATTATGAAAATAATCTTTAAAATAGTTTATTTTTTTAATAAACATATTAAAAGTTGAATTACTTTTATAAATTTTTATCAAATAAAATATTAAATAATTTTCAATCTTCAAATGCTGATAGGAATTTTTAATTTGATTTTTATAATAAATATTATTAATATGCATAGTATGCTGCTAATTAACCATAAAACCCATATAATCAAATGAATTATACACATTTTTATATATGAAGCAATTAATAGTTGTTAAATACATATTAGTAAAAATTCAATTTTACTAAGTTTTTATTAGAAACCTTAATTAACCCCTTGCAATACGATATTGAGACACACTCGTGACGCACCCTACAGTTCAGATGCGATAGAAAATATCGATAATTTACCGACACGTCCGAAAACTGAGTTGTTTTTGTTTAGTTTTGTTTCTTTATGCATACTTCAGTTGGCCGATCCACGCGAAGATGCACGCACGCATTTATACATTTACGTTTAGTTTGTTTGTTAATTATAATATATTCAAGTAAATATAATGTTTAATAGTTTATGTGTATAATTCAGTCTTTTCTTACCCCTAAAACCTAACAAGGTGTAACCTTTCCCCTTCAAATTTTGATTACAACTCAATTTTAAATTTAATTGTAATTATAATTAACGCAGTTAAGACTTATCAAGTATGAAGTATAAATAACACTTCGATTTTTTTCACTTGTTTTAACATCGTGGCAATAAATATTTGGCTCCGACCGACGCACCCATTGGATAAATGTTTATACCTCGTATATAAGATTTTAATATTTATTTCAGTTAAAATTTTACCCAAAAACGTTGTAAACAAATCATAATGAAAATAAATTGTAACAGGTGTATTAAAATTATGTTTGTGTTTTTATGCTACAATATTTTTACTCACAAATTCTTTACTTTTTCGTTTTTTCCCCAATGTAGTAACATCAATAAAAACGTTACAATATTCCATAAAACAGAAAATTCGAGCATTGCGATGCATTCGTGTTTCCATAAAAAAATTCGGTATGCACTTCGTTCTCATAATTCCGACGCTGTAAGAAAATTTAAATAGGATGTGCTTTGTGATTACCTCGATCACGCCTCTTCGCCGCCGTTCACTTCGATTAATCAGCCTTAAGGTGAACCTTGATTGCCGGTTTGAAGCTTTGCATGTACACATGCGCACCTACATATACAGGGTGTTCGCGCTACAATTCTACAGTCCCATTATTCTATAAATTATTTATATTATTTATACGGACATCATAAAATGAAAAGCGTGCTTCGGTAGAAACAACTTCTTTTTAAAATTAATATTTCCATTACATAATATTATGATTAAATTATGATCCATTTTTTAAATTGTTTTCAAGGCGTGATAGTTATAAATTTCCTGATTTGCGGAGGAAAATATTTTTCTTGAAAATCAGTGAATTTGTAAACGTCGTCTTATAAATTAATTAAAATTGAGTTATTAAATAAATTCGTTTTTAAAAATACTGTTCGATGTTTGATGAATACTGCAAGATGTTTTACATTTTACAATGCAAATTCCATAGATTTCTGTATTATCAAGAATTATAGAATAACGAGACTAACTCTTCAGCGCTGACACCGTGTAGAGCGTGTAAGCTCGGAGATCGCTTGAAAATCGTCAAACAAACACGCAAATGTAACATAAATCAAATAATTTATACCATTTGACCGAGAAAAATTAATTGTATTAAATATCTTATAATCAAAAGACTACCAGTCACACACTACTGTTAGATTATATAAGGACGTTTATAAATAAAATACACCTTGACCCGTGGACCTTCCTTATGCAATACTAAGTACAATAAGTATCATTGCATTAGTTTTTAAAACAATTCAGCTTATAACATAAACTTCGTGACACATATTTAAACAGTAACCTTATAAATATTTCAGAACTTGTTTCAATATATTATTAGTTACCTCGACATATTCATGCAAGAAATAATATCTAAAGTTCTTTTTTTTTTATTATTACAAAACCTCAAATGTATTTACATCTTGGTTACATTATGGCTTTGTTAATACTTTGCTAAATTTGCAAGTTACATTGTTTTAAGAACGAGAAAACATACATATACGCTTAGATGTTGGATCTGGCCACTATTGCCTCTATGTTGAGGGATATTTGAAATCTCATCTTCAATAGATTTCTGATTAGTATTGCACTTTACGAATATCTAAAATTCTATCGGAGATTTGTAGCCGACACACGTCGAAACATTTGTTAATTATTTGATTACATGTCAGCGTGATAATTTGAATATTCACGAATCGAATTGAATTCCTCCGACATTCGTTTGTGACGTAACAAATGTAATGTTTAGATCAAAAAGACAAAGTGTCATTAATTTAAATGTTTGCCTTACTCGAACCGTACAAATGTTAACGCCTGATCTGATAAATTTGGAAACGTATCCTTGTAAGAAAGACGAAACGATGAAAGGGTAACGGAGGATAGTATTTTCCCATCGTTTTCACCTTATCGGTAATCGAAAATTGCGCCGAACACCTGCACTGTTTCCATGAACGCTTACGACGGTCACTTTGAAGACCAACGAACCCCGAACTAATCGCGACTGTGTGAACCGCCAGCCACGTACATACATACATATCGGCACATAAGTTTACAATGCGGATTCGGTCTAATGTGTGGTCATGTAAACGTACAGCGTAACGACGTCATGAACAATGGATCGTACAATAAACTTCTGACTCCTGTGTTATTCATTATTGAAGTTTCAGTTCATTTAACTTGCTACTTCTGCAATTAAGCACCGCTTAATTGTATCCTAATGTCATTTTTATTCTTATTGTAATTGGAAGCGTCCATTGTTCCTTAATGTACACAATTTGTGTAAACATAAGATTTCATCTAGTAATGCTACTTATTATTCTGACTATCCTATTTGCGAAAAAATTCGATAGCTCAGAATATCTGCTAACTATTATCGTATTACTGTAATTAACAAAGTGCAATACGATACGTTATATTAAAAACGTCCAGAGTAAAAGGTGATGATATTTTTAAAGAAGCTGAGAAATTAAACTTCCTTCTTTGTCCAGGATATTTACTTTACAAGAATCATAACAATTTGATTTTTGATTTTCTTATAAAAACACATTAAAAATCAAGTTTACAATAATTTCACTACTAGGTATACAAACAAATTTTACATTAATTTATGGTCGTTGTTTTAATTAAAATTGAATTGGAATCTAGCAGTAATTTTAATAATTAGATTAATGTTTTGTTTGAAATCCCTGTTTCAGGTTGCTCTTTTTACTCAACTTTCTCTATACAGTACCGTGTAAAAATCTAAATACATTTCCATCTTAATAGATCTAGTAGTTGTTGTACTCGAACATCTGCTCTCACGCTACAAGTCCCGTGAATTTCAGAACTATTGTTTATTCAAACGTTGCGACAGAATCATCAGTTCTAAAATGATCGACAGAAAACACAATTAAAAGTCCAACTCGGCCCAAGTACTTTCTCGAAGCCATTGTTGAGCAAATTCTCGACAACAGTCCAGATTTCCACTCTGCGCATAGCAGGGCACCATCGTGCACTCCACTTACACATTTATGGCAGCAAGCACGCCCGGAATTTTCCCTTTCCTGTTCAAGCGTTACATCGTCAACGCGTATAAATTTGTATTATTCAAGTGTTCCCTTTTAGCATATTGGAATTACAGTGAAACGATAAAATATCAGAGTTATTGAATATTAACGTATCTTTTATCCACGTTGATTGTGCAATCAGCTACTTATTGTCCAATATATTAATTAAAAATTCTGATTAACTTTTCTTTATTTCTGTTAATCTAACAATTTGATACGGAAATTGGGTTAATTTTATCTGAAATCGAGTCACAAATGGTTTTCCCCTCCATAACCTTAAACATTCAATGAATATTAATTATATTTTCAATTTGAAATTAATTATATTTTTCATTTACATAACTTTACAAATTTCGTGCATTGCACAATTTGTACAAAATATTGAAATAATATTCAGATATTTTGTGAATAAATATCTCTATTTTCTCTACAACGCCACTTTCAACAGTTTAGCTCCAATGTTTTGTGCAGCTAATACCACGCACAATAAATTAATAAATCTTATTAAGATAAAATATTATCAAGTTCAAATAATTTGAACACAATTTTAACGACTTTAATGTAATTTTGATTCAATATTAGCAAAGCTGAGAAAATTGACAAAAATGTAAATTATGTTTCCTTGAAGTAACAAATTTTACAGCTTAAGCAAATCTTCAACAAATTCCTTTGTTTAAAAAATACGTATATTGAACGTTAACTGTATTTAATTTAATTTAATTTAATTTTTACATTTTTCATGAACTTCTTCATACATAAACAATAAATCCGGATTAAAAATGTTAATAAATTTAAATATTTTCTTGCAATAAATATTATTATATGCTTTCTTACTCGGTACCTCACATCAGACCTGTGTAATCAACAATGCTGTAAATTTATAATAAAACCTATTACATCAAACTTCAAAGAAAATAATTTTCTTTACAAGTGAAAGCCTTTAAAAATAACAAACCTCATCGGCACCACAAATTTTATTTTTCACCTGAACACAAATATAAACATAGGAGAAAATAATTTTACAATTTATTATAAACTTTATAAGTTTCTTAATATAAACACAATATTTAATAGGAAATTTTTGTTACAAAAGGAACAAAGGGAATGTAAACTTCTTTCGCAAATTAATGATTACTTATCGCTTCTTCTTATAATCTAAGTTTGTTTTAACAAAAATTTTTTTTACGTTTGATAACATTTCTTAATTAAAATACCTTAAAATTAAATATTAAAATTGATTAAAATTAACTTGAGTGTATATGTGTTCCATCGAAATTAATTGTAACTAAATTATCACTGTTAATTAACATTTATTATTAAATATTGGATACTACAATTATTCGTGTAAGTTAAAATGTATTTACAAACACAACAGTTGTTTTGTATTTCCAGTGTATTCGATAATTAAGCTAATTACATTTTGCCCGAACGTAATATTCATTTGCTCTTCGTTCGAATACAAAAAAAAAAACATTTAAATTTGCAGCACCGTTTCATTAATTAGAGAAAAAATGTTGAATGCCAATATAATTAAATCTGGTAATATTACATTCATGAAGCAATAACACGACCTTTGCCACTGATGACTTTAATATTAATGACTTTTCTTGAACAAGCTAGTATAGTTTAGGTGAACTAGGTGTATTTTCCCAAAGTTATGTTGAATAATTAACCGTAGGACGGTCGACCGTCTACCAGTGATGGGGGAGGGGGGTCGACGCCGGGTCATTTACGACTCGCACTAAAATTTTCGTAATCTGTATTTCGGAATTAGTTTCTGCATCAAAATTATATCCTAATGCGCCAGACACGAATTATTAAATGGTAAAGGGAGTGTCTCTACAGTTTACGTATAAAATATTACATTTTCATATTGCGTCTATTTCGCAAATATTAGGTTGAGTAAAAAGTCCGTTCACGTTTCTTTACAAGAATATACAGTTTTATTATTTTAATATCAGACTTACTTACTTTGTTCTATGACCTTTTCTTATCTGCTTGGTGACATGAATATTCCTTTTTCATTAAATAATTTAAACACATGTGCTTTTATTTTTTCTACGTTTTTAAACGATACTCCATCAAGAGAATTTTATAATGTTCGAAATAAATAAAAATTAGATGGTGCCAAGTCCGGTGAATATGGTGGGTGCGGTAATACACCCCAACCAAATTGCAGTAGTGTTTGTCGTGTCATCAAAGATGCATGCGGTCGCGCGTTGTCTTGCTGGAATACTATTCCTTTTTTGAATGAAATTGTATTGCTGCTTTTAAATGATGCAGTTGTTCACAATATTTTTCAGAATGAATAGTCTGGTTATTTGGTAATAGTTCATAATACAATATTCCCTTATAATCCCACCAAACCGTGAGCAATACTTTTTTAGCGTGCAGTTTAGATTTGGCCGTTAACGGTTTTTGTCCTGACATAGCCAACGTTTCCTTCATTTCACATTATTTGAAATAATCCATTTTTCATCAGCAGTAACAAATTGTTTTAAAAAAGGGCGACCTTTATGTCGTATTAACAATGTCAACAATCCCGTGCCTTCGTTGCAGCGAACGGACTTTTTACTCATTGTCAGTCTAATATATTCTTTACATTGCTTAACGAGAGCAATAAAATAAATTGCGCTAAAGCATGTTAATCGATTGTCTGAAGTGTAATACGAACCGTAAATCTACTGTTATTTTTATTTGAAATTAAAATTACGTAATAAACAGAGTTTTCTTTTTATAGCGACTTTGCACGTTCGATAATACTGTCACTACCGGCATTATTCTATAATCACGAAGTAAAGACAAAGTAATGAAAAAATGACGCACACTTCCCTGCACCATCATTATTACAGACAATATCCCCTTCAATTTGCCAATATTGGCGCTGATCCAGATTCACACCATTATTTGCTATCATTCCACCAATATAAACCTTAGACATTCAATAATAATGTCATTAATTTTATGTAATGACAGTATTATTAAACGTAGGTATTATTATTTTAAATTAATGACATTTTTATTGAACATGTAGAATTGTTGTTATTTTAAGTTTTATGTATTGGACACATTCGCCATCAACACTTAATTGAAAATTGGTTCACCATAGATCGCTCCCTTTTTTTTATAAAACAATATAACACAAAGCAGTACAACTTTAGACCATGCACGTCGTTTGTATATTATATTATTATTTAGATTACATAACAAAGTTCCATTTTCATTTGTGTTAAGATAAAAATTGAAAGCATACTAACAATAAGTGTCACTTAGAGTAATAATGGTATGTCTCCAATTTTATGAAAAACAATACTATACCAGATGTATGTATGTTCCAGATAATTTTAAATTTTACAAAAGCTGATTTTTTCATTTTTACACCGCTGTTAAATCACTTAAACATACGTATTAATCAATAATTAACACTTTGACTGCCACGCTGCGGCTACTAAAAATTTCGGTTGGTAATAATTTTATTTTTGACAAACTTTACATTTTGTTTTTACGATATTTTGGTACTTCTATTATTCACAATTTTAAATATCTAATAGGAATACTTTCAATCAAATAAACGATAGAATTCCTAATAATATAGACGACAGTTTTTAATGGAAATTCAAGTGGTACCCATACGTGGGTGACGTGGCAGTTAAAGTGTTAAAATATAATCAGATTAAATGAAAATTAAGGAAAAGTTAGTATTCATGATTATTAATAAGAAAAATGATTATTAAATTGGGAAAGCTTTTAATTAATCCACTTTATATAAAAAGAACAAATAAGAAACATAAAATCGAAGTTAACTCGATTGATATTAAAATTAATAATGATTAATTAGCAATTAATTGTTAATTTAATTGTTATTCTAATCTATGTGAGATTTTTATCCTTGTTCGTCCAAGAGTCTTTCAAACGAATATCTCCAGGCAAGGGAAATCCCGAATGATGTGAAATGAACTGCTCAGGAGTTAGATTAACTAATTTTATTAAACGAGATATATTTAACTAGATTATTATTTGCGTTACACGTTTATCGAATGCTGGGCGATAACTTTCGCTTCTGTGTTTTTACACCGTTGTCATTACCTCATACACACACACTCACACTCGCACTCCTTCACACCTTCGCAATCATTTTATTCTCCACATCTATTATTTTAAAGTGAATATAGTGGTATTTGTGAATACAAACGATAAATCTTCCAGATAAATATGAAGACTTTATATAATTCGTAACGTAACACTTTCAAATGAATTTTGAAGTAATTCACAATTATAACGTATGCCGCAAATGTAAAAAATATTCGCATAATGATTAATTTAAACTAAAGCTTTATATAATTACGTTATTATATGATTATCTGTTTGATTTATGTTAAATATTTAAATATTTTCTTTTATGTAGCTGATATTTTTTTATTTTAATATGTTTATCTTGCAAGAATTGTTTAACAAATGCAATTGTACTATATTTTTACTAATGCCAATATTTAATCACTGTACAAATGCACGCTTCTTACACTTACTATACCTTATAATATATGTATTTGTAAAGAGTATGATTTAACTTTGAAAGATTATTTGGCTTCTCCTAGATATTCGGTCAACATTTAATACTCAGGCAAGTTCTGACACGAGTCGAACTAATTACTGCAATTCTGCAGCTTCTAACTTTCTTAGCTGTCCTGAACATCCTTTATCACTGATATCAAAATCACCACTTCTGAACCTTATAATTCAGTATTTGTAAGTTTTAATTGACGAAGAAGACTTTCTGTACCTTTTAAAGAGTTTTCAGTGACTATTCACGGCTGTTTTTTCTTATTAAAGAAATACGATAACGAATGTCGAAGGTGCTGTTTCAAAAATTCTATTTCACTGCTTCTAAAAATATGACTATTTACGCATCTGCTACTCGAACCACGCTAGATATTAAACTAAAATATCCGAACTTTAACACGCTTGCTGTTAAAAATTGCTGACGGTGAAATTAACAAATGATACACATGCGTTGAGTTCATATATTTTACACTAGACTACCAAAGGAGTCGAAATGATTTGTTCCAGTTTTGTTATTTTATATTACAAGATTTATCAACACACCTACACCAAAATGTGAGTTAAAGAATCGTCTTGTTTTATAGTGTGTTTTAACCCTTATTTATTTTGTTTTCTATTTTGTTTTCTATTCGAAAGAAGATGTACATTAAACGTCAGTATTTCTATATCTTAAAACCAAACACCCCAAGTACATTTTTTTGCAAAATTGGGTTACATCGATACATCCTCTGTTATTTTGCAAGAGGTACAGAGACCTGTTACAGTTTTAGTTTAAACAAAGAAAAGTTAATCGTATGAATTGCTTCAAGTACGTAATAAATAAATGTGCAGCCGTTTCTTACTTTTCTACTTTACTGAAAAGTAATGAAGATAAACTTGAATCTCAAATAAAGAATTATTAACAGGAATTATCATAACAATAACTCAGGGAGTCTAATATTTTTCCAATATACTATATTTTAAATTCTAAAATTACATCTAATCTTGTTTATATGTTTTTAATTAACTATATTTGCAGTTATATTTTAGAAATACAATTCTGATTTGTATCGTTCAGTTTGCAGAACAAACGAAACGATAAAACATTGTTTAATTAACTTTGCAAACGACTGCATGTATTAAAGAATGTTCCTTTTTAATCCGGTAAGCAGTAATACTTTCGCACAGCGTAGTACTTTGCATTTGTTTCAATTAGAATTTCAACAGAGAGACCTGGACAATAATTAAAATGCTTAAAGGGTGTATTCCATGTTTAACGACAATGTTGTTAATTAAAGAAAAAATGCGGACCGCGCGTTTGCCCTTTGAATAAAGTTCATACATTTCCTCTAATCAGGGTTTCTCTATTTGCCCGTAACTTTCGCAAAATTCCCTTGCGTTAAATTCAATGCAATTTTCAATCCTTGCGGGTCTGCGACGGCTTTCAAACTTGTTCCCGTCGACGACGATGCTGGCAATGGTGACACGGTCAAAAGCGGAAGTAAGAAAGTCATTCGAAAATAGAATTTTCATAGGGTTTTTTTTTTCATAGAAACGAAAACAAAGAGCCCGTCCGTAACTTCGACTGTTACGGAGCGCAATGTCACTTGAAGTTTTTCAAGTGGGGCGGTTATTAAAATTCACGTTATTCATTGAAAAATACGAAAGGTTCATCGAAGGTACAAACTTCTGGGCTTTTTCGCCATTTATGAAAATCGTTGAGGCGCGTTTAATATCGGAAATTAAACTCACAAACTCTCGATAACGATTCGCTTTACTTGCCAACTGAGAGACCGATTTCCAATAAAATCTGTTCCGTAATCATTCTGTCTGTCGCGTTTCCTTTCCCAACTTTGTTTTTGTTTCTTCAGCTTTTGCTCACAAAGAGATCGCTCGCTGTACTTATACACAGAATTCTTACAGAACATTGGAATTTCTCAAACGCAATTTCGCTTAATCTTTAATGATGTTATTTGGTATGCAGCCATCAACTGAAGCATCAAATCGATAGTGAAAGATATAAGTTATATTCCGAGTGGAGATTTAAATTACAAGATTGAAGTTTAATAAATCACTATTACGGCGTAAAACGGTTGTTTCGTAACGCAAGCGGTATTTATTATGTAAGCCATTACATTATATTTTGTACTTATTTGAAAGTATCCATTTATTGTATTATTTTATACTTACTTCGTTGTTATCGATTGCATATTTATTTAACGCTGAAAAACCATTTTGTATGAAACTATTTTTTCAACAATTACAATTCCTTGTAGCCATATGTTCATGCAATGAATAAAAAAACTTCCGATTAAATTATAAGTATCACAGATTTAATATGTGGACCGTTTAATTTGAAAGAGGTGTAAGTCCATTTAAAAAAAAATGAGATATTACGTAATTTATGCTTAATTTAGTATAAACTTTTTATTTATAATTAGTTAGTATTTAATATCTTAAAAAATGCCAATGTTTTGTTCAATTTAAAATTGGCTGATAAAAGGAATTGTGTAGCCACTGATTATGAAAGTGGTGTAGGTCCAATTTCCCATAGACATGAGTTAATTAAAATATAATTAAAATTTATATAAATAATAATTGTATTAGAATATGTTTATTTAATTATTTTATTAATTACAATTCTAATTAATCTGTATCACATGATATTGATTTATTGATGAAATATGTATGTAGCTCTTGATTGTACTGTAGTACTGAGCCTGATTGAATAACTTGATGTGTTTCATTTTAAATATATTTTATTTGGTTTAATTTGTGTACTTGTTTGATTCTGCTTGTTTAAAATAATGATTAATAATAACTTATATCTAATGTCGATGTTCTTATATTTATTTTTTAATGCGAGGGTGTATCTTGTCTGGTCGAGAGTAAGAGTGGAGAAAGTGTTGTCGTCCAATGAATGATTGAAAATTGTCGGGGGTTGAAATATACTGAAGTAAAGTCACACCTTGTAGAGAAGGTCCGAAACGTCATGTCAGGTATGAATTGGAATATGCCATTACCGTGTCGCGAGGTGATATCGTTCTTTGTCTATTTCAAAATTGTTTTGCTGGGAGCCTTTTATGATAATATCAGGGGTTTTCCGTGCTTGTAAAATGTAATATCCCTAACTGTAAAAAAACTAATCAATGAGGATGGTAAGGGACCGGCCTGAATAATGGTATGGATCGTAACATTTATCCTTCCTACAGGATGAGTATAATTATGTACGAAGAAGTAATGATTGATTTCAGGTGCAAGTAATACACATTTAACATCTAATTGACCAAATTTCTGTTTAAGGATTAACAAACAGTGTAATATACACAACACATCACCAATACATGTATAATGTAACATAATATCCACTTTTTTCAAATAAAGGTATTTAAACAAAGTAAAGTGTGCTAGTGCCTTTTTGATTCATTATACATTGAACGTAGAAAAAATGATTCTAATACATTGCATGTGAATAAATCAAAGTAATTTTCTACCCTACCTGTTCTTCCTAATCTCATCCTTTTCACTTCTATATTTAAAAATTTATTTTCAGAAATAATTTGCAATGCTTCGTTGTGTTCATAATTAACATCCATATTTTTGTGCATCAGATTCATTGTCATCGAATGAACTATTATTTTCGGTCATTGATGTTTCATTACTATGATTATCCATATTTACGGTCGAACAATTCAGTAAACGCTGCCATATCTTTTTGTTCCGTTGATATAGTGTGTACTATTAACAAAATGCATTATATTGAAGTGTGCTATTAAAACTTTGCTGGCGAATAGCGCCACAGTGGCATCATTTGTGTGCCAATCATTAACAGCCACTGACGCTTCATTTGTCAGGAAAACCCCAGGACACCTAGTGTATTTATTTCTCAATTGATTCTGGCTCCTTACTTTTCAAATTTCACAGTTTAGAGCTAATATCGAAGGGAAGAATTAATAATATCAGTGAAAATTGCATGCATAACTACTAAATCAGTAAAATCACTCCTGCTGAAAATATATTTTCTCTAACAGAAATTCAGACATAGTGAGATTTAGAATCTGTTAGACAGTGTAATTGTCTTCATGTATTCATTATTTGGTAACTCTTTTGAGATACTAATTTCCATTGTTTCATACCTTTGTCAACAAAAAAATGATATTATTAAAATTTTGAGTTAAAGTACAATACATATATGTATGTATATTCAAATAATTGACTTACGGGTAATATATTATTACTAACAGATTATATACAACAAAATAAAAATACAATCTATTTTTTAAACTAAAAATTGCATCGCTTTTTGTTATTTCGTAACAAAAATAAATATATACATAAATAATAAAAATCAAAAATTATTTGTTAAATATTTTTCCTCACTATAGTAGCATAACAGTGTACATGAATGTATATTCAAAAATCATTTTTCCCCAATTTCTGAAGTAAAGTTGTTCTTTCTCCTTCTTTTAATTTTGAAAAATCTCCATCTTGAACCTTATGATTCTGCTTACTACAAACCCACAGGTCTTTAATTTGCTAACAGATACACAAATTTTACTCTAATAGTAATGAAATACTTGAAATTCCCTTCAATCGACGAAAAGCTAAGAATCAACAGAGTGTCACGTATTGCCTAAGGCATAGCTTCACTTCGGTGATTTCATACCTTGTGAACTCACTTTCGACCGGGAAGGTGTCTCTGTTTGAAATTGTCAATCAACGTTCCAGAGTAACATAGGGAATTGCTATCTTGAGAAGCGTAAAACGAGAGTTGAATGAGAGGATGGAACGAACAATCTGTACTACTCCTTTTCATATTGTACGTAAGAAAGCGTTTCATTTTGATAAAAGCTATATCAAAAGAAAATTAAGGTTTTTTCTATCATTCTAATAATTTGTTTTTTACTTCCAATGTTTACTCACAGATGTTTGACACTTTATTTAATTGAATTAGATAGACGTTATTATTACAAACGGTGCAGATATAATCAAGTAAAGAAAAAATAATTTAAATTCGGTAAACTGTCACAGAATTTGTATTTTTTAGAATTCTTCAAAGTAGCAAGTTTGCAGTATGTCTATTCTACATATAAATGTAAAATATCTGAAATTATATACGATTCTCGTTCCACGTTATAATAATAAAAAATATTAAATATCTCTTTTATAAAAAATGTAATAATGCATTAAATAACACACGACACAACCTGTTGTTGAGCAAGAAAGCTATGGAATTAATTTTGACGGCTCCAATATGACCCTGTCATGGTACTTAAGGGTTAGGAGAAAGTTACCTAATATGGGATGAGTTCCGAACATAGGGGGTACAAAGTGTGCCTAAGCAAAAGATGCACTCTATCCACTAATGTTATTAATAAATGTAATAATAAAGTTGTCATTTCTCCTTATACACAATAAACCAAGCGCGTTCTGGTCACCATTACAGTCTATGACTGAATGTTATTACAACATAGCAACACATGTCTATTTGAATTAAGTTTACAAGCTACCAAAAAGGAACCTCCCCTTGTTTAACAATTCCTATTTCATTTGTTCTTACAAATAAACAATCAATTATTAGTAGAATTTAATGAGGCTGAACTTCCGGAAAAGGATTACCTCTGATTCTTTTAAACTGCGTGTACTTACATATTTCGATGCGCTGATTACAAAAACGATAGTTAAAATGGGTGCAAATTTGATTTTCATGGTGAAAACTGTAAAAAACCCATAAAAATTATGATTTTTTATGGTTTCCTTGAGAAATACTAAGAATTTTAAAAAACATTTTAAGTAAAAGTTAAAGATCTTATCGAAATACATATTTTATATTCTATCTATTTTTCTTCGGCGATTGATAGCTTTTGAGAAAATCATTGATGCAGTATGATGCCTCACGCCCCACTGCTTGACTGCAGGCTCTCAATATTAAATACTGTTAATGTATATGCTGTCTACACAGATAAACTGTCTGAGTAGGTTGGGTAAAATATAAATGTACAGTATCACTATACAGGGTGTCCCAGAAATAGTGTAAGAACCGGAAATGGGGGGTAGCTGAGACGTTTCCGAACAACAATTCCCCTTGCAAAAATGTCGGATGGGGCTTCGTTTTTGAATTATTAAGCAAAAACACTGACCAATCCCTGTATATACAATCCTTGACCATGAAAATTTCACTTTTATAGCTATAACATTGTCATACATATACATTTTGCTGTCATCAAAGCAAACGATAGAAACGCAAGATATTAACATGTGTTAATAATGTTACGTACAGTAGTTGTGTATTACGTTATATATTTTAAGTTTACGAAAAAAGTGAAAAATACCGAAAATTTGCAGTGGTCCTAGTTCGATGGCCAGGGACTGTACCTATAAAAGGTTAATGTGAGTCATAACAGCGAAAATAATTACTTTATGAAAAAAATGTATACTTTTTTCGTAGAGCTTTTTAAGTGCTTTATTTTTTGTTTGAAACTTTTTTCTCTAAAATCAATATTTTTGGAGGTATATGATATAAACGTTTCAAACTTTGAGGGGGAAGGAGAGGCAAATGAGGCCCTATCGCAGAAAATCCTCTTAGGGATTTTATTCTCTACTCAGGTATAATCTTTGGTTAAAATTTCATCCAAATTGGGGGAAACCCTTTTTTGGAAGTCTATCCTTTAATGATATGTATTTATAAAGCTGAAGAGCCATTGGATGAGAAAGTGAGGTAACGTAAGAAGGTAAATATTAGAATAAGTTCGCTTGATACTAACTCCATTCACAGTCAGAATATTGCAAGGTTTATAATTATTTCCTAAAACATAAATGTGCGATTTTCACCCTTGCTTGTCCCGAAGTATTTCAAGCGAATGTCTTCCGGCAAGAGAAAACCCCGAATTATAAAGAATAAATTAATCGGGAATAGATTTTAACAAAAGATATTTAATAATTACTTTTAACACTCTTTTTGGCTGCTGGGCGATGACTGACTGTTTTCTTTCTTGGCGTCGTTTTTCTATTCGATTTCGCTTTTGTTTTTCACGCCACCGTTGTCATTCCTTCTACGCACACACACACTCACCCACACTCATACCCGCGATCATTCACACCTTTACGCTTATTTCACTCTCCGCATAAAAGTTCATTGTAAACTACATCGAATTAAGAGATGCTTTTTACATATCTATTTGCAACGAGAAATAAACTCTTTAATTGCAAGAAATATGTATCTATATATACACTTTCGAAAAACAGATGGTTACAAAGAGTGTGTATGCAGATTGAGCCATAAATCGTGGTACAAGTTGAACGAGGGAGATTTTATGGCTCGATACAATTAAAAATGATGGAATCACTTTTTACCATTCGAAGCTTCATTCGCCAGAAAAATAACTTTGAAAATTAATGGAGCACGATAGCTACTTTGACCGATAATTTTACTGCAAATTGCGGTTGCAATTAAAGAATCAAAGGGAAAAATAATCATATGAAGTAAAATTTTCAGGATTCGGAGAACAAACTTTGTTCAAGATAATATTTGCTTTTATAATCTGAACTTTGATCCGATGTTATTTTAGTGAAAAATTGTACGGACTATCACAAGCTTTTCCCAGGAAAAAGAATTCTTTTTCCTGCTGAAAATCAAGACCAGACTGGCAATTATTACAAGATTAATACAAAATAAGATAATAAGAGATATATTCAAAATTTTTGTATTAACGGGTTATTATACTGTTCGGATTATTTTCGGTAGAAAAATGTGACACTGATCGCTCTTCTTCTCACCTAGGATTCTTAATTTTTTGGGGCCAACTTGTTTTTTCCTCTTATGGTACTATACTTTTACAACTTTTCTTAAACTTCAACGCATGATGTTCAAAACGATGTTAAAGTGTTTACTTATAACAATACAGTCAACGAATTGCTAGGAGTTAAATGAATGTTGGTTATCTATTTATTGTAATATGAAATCATTAATAAATTAATGCCTGCTTGTGTGTGTAGATTTACTGTACGAATTAATAAAAAATTTTCCATCGAAGTATATGGTTTACCTTTAGCAACGAATATATAGAAAGACAAAGTAGTGCAAGGTGCTTTACCTGTGAATAGCACCGACTTGCTAAATTACTATACCCTCATCTTATTCATCTTGTTACGAGTAAATTTATATTAGTCAATCACAGGAGCCAACAAAATTAAAATCAATTCAAAGCATTGCTCGCACGGGACCTTTGCACTCAACAAAAACCCGACTCCCAAAGTTTATTATCAAAATTAAGCGGTGTTAGATATCTCAGACTCTGTCTAGATAAAAAATTAAACTGGAAAATACCCATCCAAGAAAAATAAGAACAATCAGAAAAGCTATGTACTGGCTCACAGCGAATAACTCGAAACTAAGTAGAAATAACAAATTACTAATCTACAAAATAATCGTCAAACACATTTGGACATATGGGTTGCAAATCTGGGGTATGGTCACCAAATCGAATATTAAAAAAATAGAAAAGCTTCAATTTATTATTTTAAGATCCATTCTAAACGTGTCGTGGTTTGTCAGAAACGACGATATAAAGAAAACGCTAAACATCTCCACAGTCGAAAAAGAAATGAAACGGCAAACTAAGGCCCATCTAAATAGAATAAATAGCCACACAAATCCACTTGCTAAGAACTGCTGTTTGAATCTCTCCAGAAGACTCAAAAGAAAACACCCCTCTGACTTGCTCCTAACACACCACACATAAACACATATAACACTAACACATTACACCATTGATTGTCGATAAATGTACCGAAATCGTTACGATACTTTAACTGAAAACCCTTAAAAACAATGTAATTAATTGTATACTCAATTGGGAACATTGAATAAAGGTGATAAACAAAATATATTAGCCAATCGAATTTCCTTTACTCAGAAATGAATCTTATATAATGAAATGTTTGGAGTTCAAAATAAAAATAAGGGTCATTTTAAAAAATAATATAATAATTGATTAGAGTTTTAAAAAACTTTTTATAAATACGTTATTTCAAAGGAAAAACCATTGTTTATTATAACATAAAAATAAATTTATATGTTTAAAGTTGCTATTAAATTCTGTTAAATATAAAGGAGAGAAAATGAATGTCTAACAGTATGCGATACCTGTCTGTACACACGATATAGAATGGCAAAGTTTCTATCAATATTTACCAATTAATTAGCTCTTAAGGTATATGAATGGACACAATTAACTCGTTAAGTGGATAATAGTTATCTGTATATAAGCATACTATAAATTAAGTTAAAATTTTTTATGCAAATTATTTCTTTTGCCAACATTTTTAACACTTCGACTGCCACATCACCCACAATTTGAATTTCCATTAAAAACCGTCGTCTGTATTATTAGAAATTCTTTGGTTGATTTGATTGAAAATATTCCTGTTAGATGTTTAAGATGATAAATAATAGAAATACCAAAATATTTTGAAAACAGAATATAAAGTTTGTCAAAAATGAAATTATTACCAAATGAAATTTTTAATAGCTACAGCGTGGCAGTCTAAGTGTTAATAAAATCTTAATGAATAAATAAATAATGATAAATAAGCTCCTGTCATTGTTTGTATTTCTTTAAAAAATAGCTGCAGATATATTTTCGTTTTATGTAAATCGATTATTCAAAACATTCTGCGAAATAATTTATGAAAATATAATGTAAGAAAAATTAACAATTTATGAAATATTTTAGAATTTCGTATGAAATATCTCACTATTCTATTGAAAATATATTAAAATCCGAACGCATCCGCTTTAAAATATCTATCATAATAGCTTTTTATGCGGATTGTACAAAAGAATCGACCTGAATTTAAAAAAATGACTAAAATTTTATAAAAGGATGATTTTTAAAAAAATTTCATCCACTATTGCACAAATCCCCTAAAAGTTACCTTCATTTCTGGGGTTACTCATACGACCATTGATAATGAAGACATTTAAATCCTCCGTCCTGTACATCCGACAAAAATTAAATGGAGGTAAAATACATGAAACCTAATTGCTAATTTCATGCAACAATAATAAGTGTGTTTCCGCTAGAATTTACATTGTAACTACCGACGATCAATGCACACTTTGCATTAAAATAAAAAACAAAATAAATAAGGGATGAATCATGAATTATAAAACAGAATGATTCTTTATGTTAATAAAAATCAGCTCATATTTTGACAAAGACGTCTTGATAAATCTTGTAATATAAAATAAGAAATCTAGAACAAGTTATTTTGACCTCTTTGGTAGTTCTAGTGTTAACCATCACCGTAAGCTTCAAGACCAAAACATTTCGACATATTTTATATTCCACCCTGTATAACAAAGTATTGCTTATTTACTATGCTTAAATTAGTTTTGAAACAACTTATCGAGACACAAGATACATTTCCCTTCACTGTATATATGGAGCATGATACGTGTGCAAATGTTTAAGTAAAACTAAAATACATTTTACAATTCGTGTAAAAATTTTAACATTGATAGCAAAAGTTGTTATGTTTCTAAATTGTAAAAGAATTCATTCATCATAGATCATGCCATAAGTTTGCTCGATTTATACGAGTCCACCCTGATTATCGTGATAGAAGTATACGAGTAACATTCTCAGAATGCAGCTATTTTATATTTTTGTAACATTTCGTGGGTGAGATATAAGAAAATAGTAAAGGGTGAGCACTCCCATAGGAGTTGGAGCCAGGCTAAGCACAGTCATAAGGTTTCTCGACACTGTCTGACCCGCGGATTATCGGCTTAGACCCCGTTACCTTGCTTGGTTGAATTGTTTCTACGTGTCGAAAGAGGTTGGCCAAGAGAAACGACCAACTATACACTGATTCAAAATCTTATATTTTAAGCATTGTAATCGTCCATGCCACTAGTGTAATACGATCTAATCTATACGAAATTTCAAAATCTGTTATGAGTTTGCACAAAGTTATAGCTATATTTGTCTACGTTCTTTTTAACCCCTTAACCAATGATTTTTTTAACGAGCGCGTCAGTTAGAGCTAAATATGTATCGCATCGTGTATCACATCAATAAACTGCAATTAGAATTAAATTTAAAATTGAATTGTAATCAAAATATAAAGGATAGAAGTCAGTTTTGAAACACGGGGTGCATCACGAGTGTGATACGATATTGTAGACTATTGTAGAGCAAAGGGTTAAACAATAAGAATATTGTTGGTATAATGATATTTAATTTATACAAAATTGAATCATGACATTGAGAATTACTGATAAATAAAATTGACTAACGCCAGCACGCTTCATATTAAACAAACCATTTCTTTTATCTGTATTCAAGTTGTATAAGTAAAGTCTATCTTCAAAGCACCATTAAGTAAAATAAATTGAATTAATCATATTAAATAGTTTATGTTCATTCTTGTTTTATATATTTCAACAAATATTATATTTTATTTTTCGAATCCGACTGTACGATGCTTCCATTAATAAAATTAACATGAAAAATAAAAAAGATCCTTTGTTCAATTTGTATACCAAACGTATTTTAAGTATTCATTTATAATATTACGTTTACATTGTAGAAGAGTTTATAATAACAACAAATGAAAGCAAAACGTTAAATTATTTAGTTAAATAAATGAAATCGGTCAAGTCTATTCTAAAATTGGCCAACCTCACGAAAATCTAATGGAGTGAAAACAAAAGGAAATCAATTTTAACGTGGTCTTACAGCTGGCACAGTTATACAAGGTATATAAAAGGTATCCGTTTCCTGGGAAAACCGTTTCTCTCTTCTGTTCTTCCCATATTTCTCTGTTTCCTCCGCAGATATTCTCTCTGATTCTCCTACATTTGACTGGGAGATAGGCAGGGAAGCAGTTCGCTGGAAATAGTGGTTTCTAGAGTGTGAAATTGCAATGAAGTCGCATATTAATTCTGCCGTCAATATCATCGTCGATCTTTTATCTCGACATTCATTAAAACCGATAATCATGTGCGTAATTTTCAATCTCTCGTGCTTTAGAATCGATATCAGATACATAATTCATTCGCATATAACAACATTACAATTTAAGTTACAAGAATACTAATTATTTTACGTACAGATTTTATACACGGTAAAACATTGAACCCCTGGCAATATGTTTGACATTTTTAATATGCGCCAGAAAAAGATAAGAAAGAGATGCGACTTATTTTAAGGCAAAAGAAAGAATATATTTTTATCATGAACTAAATAAATTGATTGAAAATACTGAAAATGTATTAAAATTAATGAAAAAAATAACGTAATTTGTTTATTCTGTTTCTCCGTTACTCCATAGCATTATTAACCACCTTTTATAATTGCATATTTTTTTTCTTCGTTATAATCAAATATTTAAGTTATTAGTGAAAATTACGTTCAACTTGATGTTCTTTTTATCGACCGGTTTGTCCTTTTACCGTCTACTTTATGTTCCCATAAAACCCCATTAAATTTTAAATAGTTTTGTCCGATATTAATTGCATTGGTGTTTTTAATAACATTACTTACAGAAACGTCCACTTACTAACACATACTTGTTTTCAACGCATTTACATACTTTCAGCCACTTTATGCAGCCTTATACGGCTATATTAATGGAGATTAAGATTTCTTCTATTTTATTATTAATTAAATTTTTCTCGTTTACTGAGTAAATTATTATACGAATCGATGCGTTTCTGTTATGAAATTAATAACTTGAAAAATATGAATTTCATAATCTAGCTGATTGGAATCCGTCTGCTTTTATGATAATGAACAATGCCACATATAATAAATGTACTTAAATGTACTGTATAATAAAAGTACTTAGGTCCTTTAATCTTTTTTAGGTACGATCAATATGTCGTTTTATTTACCGCTTTTAACGAAACGAAATGAATACTTCCTCGTAAATGGAAACGTGGTCGCTGACGAGAACGTTTACTTTAATGTATAACAAAATAATCACATCATACGCAATATTCGAAGGCCAATATAACTGTGAATAAAATAATTTCAGTTATTAATATTAAATATAAGGATATAAAGTGGACGTCGTTGCAACGTTCTCGAATTCTCTCCACAAATTTAGTAGTACATGAATATACCATCGCCAGATGCGACACTGATACTAAGCTAACCATCTATGGTAATGCATAATTCACTTCCATGTACCCCTTTCGTACCCCTAGTCGGATAATACAATTGTCCAATGTTCATCAACATAGGGATTTGCTTAATTGGGTTACAACCATTAACGTCAACCACGATCTTATGAATTTTTCATTTCTAATTTAGGCTTAACTTGTTTACAAACAAGTTTTTTTTATATATTTTATAATAATAATTTGTTGTATTACAAATTTTACAAACTTTTTGTAATCAATCTTAGACTCTTTTCGGTTTTTATTTAAAAAAATTTAAAAGCATTCTTTTAAATGTTCGTCCATCCAAAATACTGAAGACTTTTGTTTAAAAATTTGTATGTTTTAACAGTCGAAATACTTTCTAAAGTCAGTCACGTTCAACCCCACTCCTTTGTTGAATATGTAATACACAAACTACCCCAAGTCTTCCTAACGAAAAAAAGAGTTACATTCTTTGAATAAAAAATACAGTAAAAAAAGTGTTTGTTAACAATGTATTATTCATCCCAAAGTTCGAGAGATTAATCATCTTGTTTACAAAGTTTGATGGTATTTATTGATTTCGTAACAATGATTACTAATATTATAATCAGAAACTCTTATTTTTTAGATATTTCATTCAAATATTTGCACTAATAATAAAAAAAATGCTATGTTTCAATAGTTAGTAAAATTCGTTTAGTTTCTTTTTCCATAAGTAACTATACAATCAATGTTTTGTGTTGCAGGACCAACCCTTGCAACAAAAGTAGTTCTTCAGGGTACAGCAGAACTGCCATGTGACATTCGACCTCCACAACAAAACGACTCTGCAATTTTGGTTGTTTGGTACAAAAGTGATATTACGCCTATTTACAGGTGAGCAATTACTGACTTTTAAAAATGGCATTAGAGGACAGTAGATTTTAAAGTTAGTAATCTTTCAGCGTCGAAGATTGTATTAACACTAGAACTACTAACGCCTTATCTACACTTTCTTTTAAATTGGAAATAAAATAGAAAACGAAATAAATAAGGGATGAAATATGAATTATAATACAGAATGATTCCTTAACTTAATAAAAATTAGCTTACACTCTGACAAAAACATCTTGATAAATTTTGTAATACCAAATAAGAAATGTGGTAGTTCTAGTGTTAAAAAGCCGTATAGTAATATGTCAATTTTAACTCTTTAAATAACATTTTATTTCCAACAAATATATCTGTTAAATAACATTTCAGATTTTCATCTGGACTAATATTTTGCTTTTAACATTTTGAAAAAAAATTGCAACTGATCTGAATCGTAAAGAAAATAGTGAAAGGTCGCTATTTGCAACTTTTCTTACCCGAGTATGCAATGGAAACAAAAAATACCTTTTGTTGATTTATGTTAATTACATGTAAATTATATGCATACCGTTTATTACAGTTATTTTCCACGAAAGACGAGGAAAACTATGATTTTCACCGTTTTTAACCGTTTATAGCTGAAAAGCATAATAACCAATTTCGATGAAACTTTTAGCGTGTACAAAATAATTCTTTCCAATTTTTATCATAAATTCAAACAAACGAAAACGTTGGTAGAAGGTATCTTTCAATATTTTATTCGCAATTCTTTTTTTAACGGTGAAACACACATTAGTTAATAATTAATTCTTTTAACTCTCCAAAAAACACAATTTTAAAAAAGTTATTTCGTATTAAATACCGTAGATATCCAGATAATATACAAAATCTTATATTTCAGAGGTAGCTTTTCTTGTTTCCTAAACCGATTTGCAGTTACAACCGGGCCACGAGAAAAGAAATTTATTTTTTATTTTTGTGTTACATTTTTATTTAGAATGTAACTTTTGAATCAGTTACAGAGCACTTTGTGTCTCAAGTAGCACCAAATAATATAACAGTTTCTTTCATTTTTATCAGGAATATTTTTTTATATGGCACACAATATTTAACCCTTTGCACTCTGAAACTTTTTTCAGATTATTTACCAGCAACTCAAGAGTACTTAATTATAAAATAGTAAGCAACATACCATCGTAAATAAGATAATGTAATAGTAGGAGTAATTAATCTATTTATAATTAAAGAAAAATAAATTAGTTTATCTTTTATTAGTACTTATCTTAAAAATCATCTGTATTCTTTTCATGTTCCTTCAAAGGGGACAACCAAATGGAAAGAGTTAAAGTGGTAAAATTTAATCCACATGTAATAAAGTTAACACATATGATAAAATATGCTAATTGTTTTTCCTTCTGTATTGGTACTGACCTACTACGGTTATTTAATTAAAGGTATAAACGTGAACAGTTTTCGGTTGAACTTTGGATAATCATCACTAGCAGCACTTAAAATTTCCAGATACTAATACAATTAATCGATAATCACGTTAAATGCAACTTAAATCAACTAGAAAGATCTTCGTATAAACTTTTCGTATATAAAGATGATATTAATATGTAAGATCATATAACTGACAGCCGTGTTGTTAATAACGAGAAATAAATAATAATTTAGTTTAACATCAGAACTGCCGATGTTTTATGTAGCCTTAAGTACTTTCAAGTTGAAAATAAAATAAAAAAATAAACGAAGATATATTGAAACATTTTAGCATATATGGACTGTTTATTTTGAAAGTGTATATTTGCCAATTAAAAAATATAGATTAATTATGTCAAGTCTGGCAATGTTTCTACTAATTTATCAATATGTAATTTAATTATATAAATTTTTTTTAGGCGAATTTAATTAAAATAATATGTATTTACGGGCTGCAAATGGACTTACACCACTTTCATAATTAGTCAATTGTAAAAATCAGTTAATTTCAATTTTGAAAAATTAAATATCATTTAAAATGTATTTCGTATTAATCCAATTTTGTTTATAAATAATAACAAGAGATAAAATATAATTCGAATACACCTAATATTGCATAAATTGATTTTGAAGATCATCTTCCAAATATAAAAGCATAAATTCTTAATCTTAATAATATTAAAATATAAATAATTTCATATCTTAAAGTAATTAAATTATTATAAAGGACAAATAAATCAATATAAAAATATAATTAAAAATATTAATACTGGACTAATTAAATAACATATTACATTAATTTTTCTCAAAAAACAATTCTTCAGAAACTAATTTAATTGCATCACAAAGTATTGTACAATTTCTTCAAATCTAATTTTATTAGGTCTTTTTCGAATTTGAATGTATTCTAAATCTTTCCGTTCCGATATTATTAAAAAAGTTACTGAAATTTAAATTATAATTAATAAAGTAATTAAATAAACATATTCTAATAAAATTATTATTTATACAAATTTTAGTTATATTTTATTAAATTCATGTCATTGACAACATTGGCATTTTTTAATATGTATATTAAATACTCACTAGTTATAAATAAAAAATTTATAACAAATTAAGCATAAATTACGTGATATCTCTCTTTTTTTTTAATAGACTTATACCACTTTCAAAATAAACGGTTCATATAATAAGTTTCTATCTTGATCAAAATTAACATATTTTTCCATAAAAGCATCTTAACAAACTTTTTAACTCAAAGTCGTTTGACTGATTGATAGTTCCAGTTTTAATAAAATATATAAATTTCATGTTTCTTTAAAAATGTTGTTTCTGCTTCTGGTATATTCATTATATATTTTATTATAACGTATTTAAAAAATTCGTGAAAAATCAAGGGAACTGACGGCTCTGCACCTCGGTGTTGTACATTATAACCGGTTGCGTTATTCCTCTTTTGTAGTAATTCGTTTATTGTGTTAAATATAATAATATAATGCCCCATTTTTATCCGTCTACGCAATCACCTTCTGTTTATTGTTTGAAATATTTCGAACAAAATTGATACGAAGGTATTCATATTATCATTAACAGTGTATATCTCATAAATACGTGAAAAAAAATAAGAAATAAGTTTAAATTTTTGTCCAAAATATTTCAATTTCGTCCTAAAATATCTTCTGAAGTGTTGCTTTAACGCCTTCTTATGTAGAATATTTTAAAGAAACAACCATCAAAAGTGTATATCTTTTTTTTAATTTTTTCTATATGTATACCGGTCGCTTAAGAAAAAAACACTAGTCAAGAAACACCATCCGAGTACCCTACATATTGCATACATATATACATATTTTCTTTTTTATGTGACTCGATTCTTCAGAACATTCTGCGTAAAAATAAATATTGGATATTTTGTATAAAAATTTGAAATATCTTGTGAATCGTTCATTTTTTTGTTTACATTGTATTCTTATATCCTTGTACATAAATTACGATCTCTGTAAAAAAGTATATAAGGAGGCACTTCCACCTACGTTAAACAAGACTTACGTCCTTTCCAAAGCGAATAGTTCAAGAGATAATTACGTGGATAAATTGCAATGGGACACCCGATATACGAGCGGTATAATAAATCTAAAGGTACAAAAGCAGGATCACAAATAAAGGTTAACTACAATAATAAGATTAAAGGATCGCTCACGAAGAACGCGTTAGTTTAGTTTACACTGCACTTAAGGGGTCTCCCTATCGTGATGGTCGAAAAGAATCGATTCATCTTTGCACCTTCTACATTTTAAAATCTTCAAATTATAATCGAAAAATATTATTGGCAAATTTTTTGAATTGTCAAAAATATAAGCCTGTTATGAATTAATTGAATTTGTTTATGAATTAATTGAAATTGTCATTATGGATACGTGTATAGAGGGTGTCCCAACTAAAGGCCATCTAAATATCCCCTTTGCTTCTTTATGAAAAACATGTTTCTTTTCTATTGAATTTTTTAGTAGATAAAAAATATACTTGACGAATAACTACAACAAGTAATTTTATGGCAATCATGGGTAAATAATTAAAAGAATAGTGGATAGTCTTAAATATTCATTTTCAGCGATCATTCAACCGTTTTGTATTTTTACACACATCAAAATAAAAATATTTTGATGGATCAATATCTTCATGTAATTCATATATCATGTGTATTTTTACATTTATTATAACGAATCCGGTCTTTTCCGAGAATTTTTTAATAAATGTTACATTAAATGCCGTTTGATGTTCATCTTAATTAAAAACTGCTTCTAACAGAAACAAAATTGATTATACCGTTTATTTAACGTAAATATTGTTACTAATTTGTAATTGTTAATGAACGCAACTTTAATTTACTGTTGTCTTCTCCTATATAAATGTAGTAACCGTTTTCTATTTAGTTTAAACGAGTATTAGTAATTCTATACATCACGTACCTGTTTTAACACCTTATATGAAAACATTCACACAGAAAATACAATTAAAACTACAAAATTATAATTTATTACGATAATCTGAACGAATAGAAATTATAAAATAATTTTTATTACCGAAATAGATAATCATTTCAATTAACTATCATAGTTAATTGAAATAAATGCAGAATATTTTATCTTAATTAAAACAATATTTCACTTTAAACATTAAAGCAATAAAATCCTGTTTCAGTTACGATATGAGAGGCAAACATTCCGAAAAGGCTTCTCACTGGAATGATAAAGATCATTTGAACGATCGAGCATTCTTCACGACAGTTACAGAACCAGCGACATTAAATATTAATCGTACCGAAGAAAGGGACGAAGGTGAATACAGATGTCGGGTAGATTTTGCTAAAAGCCCTACCAGAAATTCAAGAATTCATCTGACAGTAATAGGTTTGTATCACGCTAAATTTACTTTGTATCATTTATGAAATACTTTTCTACATATATTGGTGTATATTAGATTAATGAAAAATTTTAAGATAACTGTACGAATTTATTAAACAAGTCGGTCATAAACATGTATTACTCAATGTTTACTCCAGAAGTTAAATAAACACATACTTTAAATTTATCATTATCACAATATCTAATAGTATACCAGAATCAACTTCAACAATAGTTTTAATTTTTAAAACAATGTATCACTTACAATTTAGTGCATTATCATTTTAAAAAATTATGAAAACTAGTATTGTTGCGTAACTAAAAGGCTTGTAATAGTAATAAAGATGTACCATTTTTTAAAAGCAGTTTGTTAGATATATACAATTACCACTTTTCTGATTTTTTTATTTCTATTATTTTTTAACATTTACTTACGTAGTCAATATGTGTTTAATCATATTCTGATAAAAGATTAAAAGTTCTATCAAATTTAGTAAAATCATCACTTTTTAATTGTCATCGCTTTTTGAGATTCATAGTAAAAACAATACCTTTTTCATTGATTTTATAAATGCTTTATCATATTTAATGATGTACAAAATTTTAATTTGTTAATTAAATAAATTCAATTTCTACTGAATTTTATATAGTTTTTAATCCACTATCAAAATATTTATTATTTTCTTAATAACAAATTATAGAAATTATATGAAATGCTAATACATTCAGTTTACAATAAATACAAAGTTGTTATTAAGACTCGATTAAATCATTAACATTAACATTTGTCCAAAGTGTATGCTAATTATGAATCTAGTAAAGATACACTTATTTTGTATTACCAATTGATTTATATTAATAAATTTTGTTTTCTTCTATAAAACTTCAAGTATCCAATAACAGAAATTAAAAACTAAAAATATTTGCACTTTTTAAATGATGCAATTTTCATATCCACAACTGTATGCTTTAAAAATATACCAGGTAATATTTAATATGAAATAGTGAATATTCTTTAAAACCGTTGATAAAAGATTAGAACATCATTATAATAAAACACTAAATAACATTTCATTTGTCAACATGTTACAGTACCACCACATAAACCAAATATCATTGATGCACATGGGAAAACAGTGTCAACTATAGCAGGTCCGTACGAAGAAGGTGGTGATATGAAATTACAATGTCTAGTCACAGGGGGTGAGTTTTATTATTGTATAATATAAGGATTTTGAAAGTATTTTTAAGGGTAGGCACTTCTGCAACAATAGGATATCCCAAGCTGTTAGAATACCCTTTTTGATGGGTTTTCGTTTATCTGAACTGTTAAAACATATCTCATTAATTTAACATAAATACAAGTAAGAAAATCAACGAAGAAGATAGAATTTATTAGATTCCACTGATATATTAGAGCATTACTGGAACAATAATCTACTCAATAAAAATATGTTAATTGTAATGAAAGAAAGAGGCAAGATGGGGTCAATCAGTATTTATTTATACACATATCACATATCGTCCATTAGTTATCAGAAAATTGTGAAATTAAAAAAAAGCAGTTCAATTTTGCACAACATTAATGATTTTAATCAGTTTATAGGGTCTTTACGTATACAGAGTCTAGTTTCTTATTTTTTGAAATTATTATTTTATTTTTCATTATCTTTTGAGTTTTGACAGATAAATTATTAAATGCTATATATTAGAATATTCCTTCAAATATATTTTTGTACATGGAGAAGTTATTCAGAAGGAAATGAAGCTATTATTATTCATTTTATTTCAATCCCAGTGCAAATTGGGAACATTGGTTAAAGAAACACATGAACTGTTCTTTGAGGAAAAAATTCAATTTTTAATGAAAATAATAATAGAAAACAAAAAGAACAAAGAGAAATAAACAAACTCATTCTTTATCAAGAAAATACCACAAAATTAAAAAAAAGGAGTGAAAGCAACGTTAAATACAGTTTCTACAATTATCTGTTCTCTAAATCCACAGAAAAGTAGGTTTATAATATTACTATGTGCTAGATAACATATTAATGTTGCTTACACTTGTAATATGTGTAAATAATTGTACACTCCATTTTGCCTTGGGTTTGAAACAAGATGCTTGTTATATCATCAATTTTTATTTCCTTATTACTTAAAGCATTTATTTTAGTATGGTTTTATAGTCAAATACTGGCACTTTGATGTTAATTACAAATACATCTTTAACAAGCACAACGTTTTACAACAATTTTTCCTTACGGTCCTTATTTTGTTGCTCCCTAATTCTGCATACTTTTATCTTTAAGATTGAATAACATGTTGAATTTAATTTATAACATCCTCTTTTTGAAAAATTATTGCGTCATATATATTAATACATAAATGGACTACTTTAAATAAATTAAAGATGATGTGTATGATGAATACTTTATCAAATATTAAACTTACATCATATATGTATATTACAAAAGTTTTTTATATATTATGATGAAAGTATTAATTTCAATATTTGCAATTATGTGTACTCAATTAAACGCTTTATATCTTATTTAACATTTTAATATTGCTGTATCACTTTATAGGACGTCCTGAACCAAAAGTGAGATGGTGGCGTGGAGAAATGCTTCTTGATTCTAAAGATGAACCTGGAGAATTTCCTACTCTTCGTAGAAATACACTAATAATTCGAGAACTGTCCAGGGCTGATCTTCATGCAGTATTTACCTGCCAAGCATCCAACAATAATATCAGTCAGCCCGTTTCTGCTTCTGTTGCTATTGAAATGCACTGTAAGTTGATTTGCATTCTACAATATTCCATTTGCACAACAATGTTAGGACATATTTGTACAATCGAATTCACAATAGTGAAATTAATAACAGTTTTGCACAATAATGACAAAATTTGAAATGTCTTGGAAAACTTTTATTTTTAATTTTATCTTAATATATTTATACAAAGTGGTATAACAAAAAAGTACAAAACTTTGTTAGAAAAAAAATGTACTTAGATTTTACTTAAACTTAAGCCTTTCCACTATTTACTTCTCACTATTGCAATTTGTTCCAATTACGCATATTAAATCTCATAAAGTAAGCTATCTTATTATACTTCTTATTTATCACAGTACTCAAAAGGGAAAGGAAATATTTCTGAATAGTATAGATCATTGTAAATAAAAAGTTCAAACAAACGTAGTTAAATATTTGTTTGAATCTCTACTTATTGTGTAAATTTTGTTCAGATATCCAGGATAAACTGTATCTTCAAAATTGTTGAAAGAGCTTAAATCGTATGGATTTGTTACTTGCTATAAACTTTGATAATAAATTTAGTAAAGCATGATAATTTGCAACAGATGTGAAATTTATTTGCTCATAAAACAGCAAGTTATCATCGTAATAATTTTGTAATTCTGCTCATTCGATTTCGATTATTTTCTTATAAAATAATATAATTTTAAAAATATGATAAAAAATTGGTATACTTACGTTATTAAATTTTTACAAAATACGAAAGTCTTTAAGTAAAAGCTATAAAATTATAACTTTTTACGTGGATACATTCGAATTTACATCTAGTAACAATTTTTTGTTCAAAACGCTATTTTCTATATAAAAATAGGATAATAAAAAATCCAATTGTACTAGGTAAGAATTGTGTTTTCGAAACTTTAAACGCGTTTTTCTCAAAACTATGTTTTACAAGTTGATGAGCAAGATATCTCGAGAATGGCTTAACCAATCAGGCTTAAATTTTTACACAAGCTTTACAACTTTATCTTTTAGTCTTTAATCGAAGGTTTTTTCGATACGATCAATATTATTCATTTTATAAACAATTTAAAGCGAAATTTTTTGTCGAAAATGAAAATTTTTGTTTGAAACGCCGCCATTTCGTTTAAACGTAATATTTTGCTTATTCCTTCGATTAAAGACAAGATTGTACCTTACATTAACTAAATCTTCGTTGCTTTTCAACTTCGGATGATCCAGTCCAGAGATATCTTGCTCTCCGCAAGACGCCTGTTTTTGGAGATGCTCTTGGAGATCGGCCATAGCAGCTTAACAAATTGACATTTTTGTAAACAAAAATATCAGTGTATACGCGAAGATTAACTCAATTTAATGCAAAAACATTCATTAAAATAAATGCAAATCTCTTAAAAAAAATACTAGAAAAATCGCTTTTTTTCGGTCTCCTAACTAGGTATAATCCCTTAAACAAGAAATATTATATTTCAATTTAATTTTAAAACAAAATAGAGAACGAAATGAAAACGCAATAAATGTAATATAATAAAGTTATGATGTTTTATCATTGCGGTGTACATTACGGTATAATTCTTTTTTATTGCAAATATTTGCTGCAAAACTGAACCCGAGTATCTGTTGCAAAACTGAAATAAATTTTTATTTAATAAATATTTTTTTAAAACTAAAAAAAAAACTCATTTATATAAAGTGTGCTCTTTTTTCCGTAAAATAAAAATCTGAAGAAAATGGTATGGATTTCTAACTGAAAAAAGAAACCTTAACACCTTCTTGTTAGTAAAAATTTCGTTTTACCTTCCGTGGAAAGATATTTTTTTCTTTTAGATTATTCTTCTTTGATTTTATATCACTAATCACTATTTTCTGTCTTTATTTATTTTTTTTTTTTTTTTATTATAACACATTGGATGCGTTAACAACATTGCTGAAATAACTGACTGAACGCAATAAATATACTGCCAGCAACAACTGTGTTTCTTCTCCTGAAACCAAGGAATTTTTGTATTCATCATTTCCCTACAAATTCACCGTTTTCAAAATATTTAAGATTAAAGTTCCCAGACCAACATCTCAGTGTTTTATACAGGGTGTTCTAGATCGAAATGAAAGGAAAGTAATATGAATCACAGGTACATAACTTTTAAAAACATAATCATTTATTCGCAACTATGTATGTTTTACAGTTATTTACGGTGCATAAAGTAATTTAAAGAAATTACTCAAAATGGTCACCTGTTAACAGCAAAAGCTGCATCTTCGATTTTTGCTATCTATTGGTCACGTGTAAAAAAATCTAGAGGGGTTAGATCAGGAGACCAATACGAAGCATAAACATCAGATAAACGTCCAGTGTCGACAAATTATTAGTATTTCCATGCGTATTTCGAAAGCGAAAACGAATCGACCTATGGTGTATATTACATTTTTTGCTCAGAATGACTTCCAAGCATGTTGGCGAAGTGTGTCGGTTTCGATCTGGAACACTGGGAACACTGGGAATTTTTATACACGTATTTTGATTCGTATATGGAATTTGGAGTCCGTATTAAACTCATTTTATGTTTAACACTGGTTCTATAATACGTTTATGAAGAAAACACAACTTTACAACGATTGAAAACATAAAAAAAACATATGTTGTGATAAAAAAGATTTACCGACCATTTTCTATATCGAATAAAAGTTGTTTTGCGAATGTATACTAACGCAATTCATTGAATACCGACTAATTTTTGTCCGAAAAATGATATTATCAATTTCAAAGAAACATCTGAAGAATTGTAGCGATCACAATCGCGAATTTGATGTTAATATCAAATTTTGTACGGGATGTCCCAGAACTGGTGTTAGAGCCGTAAAGAGGTGATCGCTGAGATGTCTCTGATAAAACGTTTTCCTTTCGTAAAATGTTCAGAATCATCTCAGTAATCACAAATTTATTAGTTTCTATTGCCTGAAAATTAATTTCTACATATATTTAGAAAAAAAATTAGAAAGAAATTGTTAAATTAACACCTTGACTGTCAAGTCACCCGTATATGGGTGCCACTTGAATTTCCCTTCGAAACTGTCGCCCGTATTATTAGGAATTTCTTCGTTTATTTGGTTGAAAATATTCCTGGTAGATATTTGAAATGATAAATAATAGAAATACCAAAATATTGTGGAAACAGAATATAAAGTTTGTCAAAAATCAAATTATTATCAAATGAAATTTTTAGTAATTACAACGTAGCAGTCAAAGTGTTAAAAATTAAGAAAAATAATTGCTATTTCTGGAAATTGTTTCGCTTATTTTAAAGGCATTATAACGTTTAATGAAACTTATACAGATGAAATGTAATGCACAAATATTCTACGAATTTTATTTGTTTGAAGAAAATTCACCATTTACAGTGAACTTCCACTTTCAATTTTGAATCAGAATTGATCCATTTATTAACCCTTTGCTCTCGAATGGTACAACCTGTTCGAATAACTAGAATATTTTAAAATGTAAAATTTAAGTATTATTTATGTTAAAATATAACGTACTAACGAAAGAAATAAAAGTAAATAGATCATAAGCATTTGTAATCCTTTTCTTTTGAAATAGGATTTTCAAATTTTCAAGACTTCATTGGAAAAGAAATCAAGATTGAATCTTATCCAAAATGCTTCGAGTGGAAAGGGTTAAAGGCAAAAGATAGCTTTAAAATCTACGTTTATTTTCGAACACTTAAACATATAGTTATAGAACATAATATTAAAACATTTCGATTGTTTTGTTCTAACGTACACAAACCTTTAATTGCAACAATTTAAAACACCTTCAATCGATTCTAGGTTCCTCTGATAATTAACTAATTTGAATACATACGGTACTCAAAACTACTGTTGCGTACGCACAATTTCAGCCAGGTTTGATTGAAATGATGTGCGTGAATACACTTTTTTCGGGAGGGTAATTTTAGGTGAAGACAGCGAACGATTAATAGATATATTTTAGAAGTGTTTCGATGTTCTCTATTCGACGGTTGACGAGATTCTGGTGTTTTCCACAGCTCAAAAAATGTACAAAATTATTTGAAGGGTAGTGGAAAGTTGCTAAAGTGAGGGAGTTGCTGCGGGTAATCTTTACCTGCGGGATTGCAAACGTTTTTGACAACCTGTTAACAGTTTGCGAACTTGGTGTCTTAAAATGCTAACTGCTATCCAACAACTACCTTCAAATTACAAAAAACTAACACTTCTAACCGTAAATAATAAGCTACATTTAGAAATGATACCATCATAATGTATTAAATATGGCTCGATACGATGCGTATATTATACGGTAAAGAGTTAAACATTAAACATCTCAACGATTCTCTTTCGCAAACACAGTTATTTTCTCTTAGGCTGATATTTCTATTCCTCCGTTATCACTTTCTTATTATTTTTTGTTACCTTGACGTGTTGTTTCTAAAACAAATAACGGGAAGGAACGCGAAAGCGAAGGAACAAAAGATAGGGAGACAACGTAAATTAAACAATACGATGGAATTCACCCCACAATAGCCTTAAGCAATGAATTCAGTTTGGACAGAGTACAACATTATTGATTGATGTCTAATGAAATAAGTGTAAAATACTTTCACGTATTTCCCTCGTTTCAGTGAAACCGCTGAGCGTGACGATATTAAGCAGTGAACATGCACCTTTAAGTGCTGACCGAAAATACGATATAAATTGTATGAGTTTCGGTTCAAGGCCGCCAGCCAAACTGTCATGGTATATGGATGGGAAGAAATTGAACAACTACACGGAAAAGGTACTCCAGTTTCCTCTTATTCTGTGTGAATGACATATTTTTACTTTTTTAACTATTTCAACAGAAATTTAAAATGCCTTAGAACTTTTTTCATTATTTTTGAGTCTCTTTAGAAAAGAACTTACGAACTTACCAATAAATAATACCGTGCACCTATATAGTAACTATAGAAATTTCAACAAAATTTTATTAACTAAAATTACAATAAATATTTGGACCGTTTATTTAACTAAAGAATTTTTTTTGAAGAAAAATTAATGTAATATATTATTTAATTAGTCCAATATTAATATTTTTAATTATATTTTTATATTGATTTATTTGTCCTTTATAATAATTTAATTAATTTAAAATATGAAATTATTTATATTTTAATATTATTAAGATGATCTTCAAAATCAGTTTATGCGATATTAGGTGTATTCGAATTATATTTTATCTCTTGTTATTATTTATAAACAAAATTTGATTAATACGAAATATATTTTAAATGATATTTAATTTTTCATAATTGAAATTAACTGATTTTTAATTGACTAACTATGAAAGTGGTGTAAGTCCATTTGCAGCCCGTAAATACATATTATTTTAATTAAATTCGCCTAAAAGAAATTTATGTCATCAAATTACATATCGATAAATTAGAAGAAACATTGCCAGATTTTGATATAATTAACCTATATTTTTTAATTGATAAATATGTTAATTTTTAATTTTCTCGAAACAACAGAAAATGGACTTGTCCCCCTTTCAAAATAAACGGTCCATTTGTAATTAATTGCAATCATTTATGTATAATTAAAATGCATGATATATTAAAAAAATAGAAATAAATAAGATATACAACAAAATTTTCTTATATGCAGCTTCATTTTCAAGAATATTGTATTTTTTAATATTCTTCGCGAGTAAGAGAAACAATAATTCAATCATTTTTTCTGTAATTCAGCAAATAATCGATATTGTAAATTAATAAATGTATTTGTACTATAAAAACATGTTACTATTCAATATCCATCATGACATTTTTAAAATACTAATGTATTTATAAAATAATGGATCTAGTCGGAAGTTCGATACAAATAAGTGACAGTATAACGAACGACACTGACTGACAAACGATTTTAATAGCGCTGCTATTTGCATTTATTAATCTATAATACCCATTAATTGTTAAATCAATGAAATTGTAATCTACCGTGCCTTTAACACACCTTTCTATAAATATTTCACGAAATATTCAAATTCAATTTTCTCGAAAATAAAGCCGCATACGTATACAACAATTTTATTATACGTTTCGACTTATTTTTTCAATATGGACTCACTTGTTTGCCAGTTTTACGTACTATCAGTTACGGGACAGTCTGTATAATATCATGTCAAATGTAAATACTGATACTAGCATTAGCTAAGTTTGTTATGTTTGCGCATTACGTTCATCACATTAACCCAATATTAATTTATCGGATATGATCAAATTACATGGAAGCTCTGACGGAACATAATTTTGTATATAGGCGACAAACATAATTTAAATTTAAATTATTTCAATTGATTCACAAAGAGATGGTTAACATAAATATAAATATTTATTATCAATTTTTGCACACTGTCTAAATTTTTATTACACTATTCATTTATTTTTAATAAAAGATAATTTTCAAGAAAACACCATTTGTTTCTCTAAAAAATTATCAACACTAGAACTACCAACGTTTAATGTACACTTTCTTTCGAATAGAAAAAAGAATAGTAAACAAAATAAATAAGGGATGAAATACACACTCCAAAACAGAACGATTCTTTAATTTAATAAAAATTAGCTCACATTTTGACATAGGCGTGTTAATAAATCTTGTAGTATAAAATAAAAGTAAATGGAACAAGTCATTTTGACCTCTTTGGTAGTTCTAGAGTTAAACGTTAGATTTTCATTTCGGTCCCGTTTAACGCGAAATGATGTACAAAAATAATCTCCGATGTAAGATGAACTGTTTCGATTTTTTAAAATTATTATTTAGCATTTTCGGTACATAGACATTAAAAATACAGTTTTATTTAAAGTACACATGTACAATGTAAATAATTTTGAACAAATTAGGGATACTTTGATAACATAATGTAATGTAATAAAATACCATGTCTAACTTTTAATGTTAAAGGTTTCTCAGGATGGTAACATGACTAGCTCTTTGCTAACATTCAAACCAACTTTACTTGATCACGACAAAATAATTACTTGCCGAGCAGAAAACCCTAAGGTTCACCGGGGTGTTACTGAAGACACATGGAAACTAAACGTTTTTTGTAAGTACAGTGTTAATTTATCCTATAATATAAAATGCTTAACCCAAAATTAATAAAAAAGTTTTCTTGTCACAAAAATAAATAAAAACGATGGTAGTAGAATTCAGTAAACCATTTGATTTTCTATTTGATAATTTATCATTTTTTTTACGGGTTTTTAATATTTTTTAAATCAAATCACGTATGTATAATAATACGTAATATCAATTTTGTTCAATTTTGAAAGAAATACAATTTTGAAAAAAGAAATTATATAATGGAACATTTACAGAAATTAAAACGAAAGTTTACAGGTACAAAAGATGATAAATATTGTCAATAATTTAATTAACAATGAAATTTTTGGATCTTATGTACATTACTAGCCAAAAGTTTGGAATCATCTGCTGATTTCTGCCAAAATCGAATGTTCTAATCAATTTTTTACCGATCCATTATTAATATACCAGATGTTAGACTGCAGTTTAAATTATCAAATGTTTGCAAATATGGAACGACAATTTACGAGAAAAATCCCATAACACGTTAATAATTTTTTGATAAGCTGCTTGTGCATTTAAATTTGTTACAGAAGTGTACAATTGTTGTGTAAACAATTTTTTTCTAAAACGTATAGTTTCGAAACATTGAAGGAAATACTGTTTCCCATCCCCAACTTTGAGGGCTATTTTGCCTCCTAGATATGGATGGTTGCAAATAAAAAAGAATATGTGTCAAATATTTTTCGAAAACTATCTCATAGATAAGTTTTATTAAAATTGATGTGTTAAGCCGTGTCCTCCACTAAAAGCCGCTTGACAATGCCAAGCAAGTGTGGACATATGTTCCAGCTTAACCCACATGGCTTAAAAAGCTAAACGATGTTTGTCAACTAATGTCGGTAAACATTAAAAGAAGTCATGTCGAACCGTGTCGAAACCAGTACTGAACTTGCGAACTCGATAGAAGTCAGTTAATACCAGAACTATCAAATGGGTCAAAATGACTTCTTCCAGATTTTTTATTTTATATTACAAAATTTATCTAGACACTCTTGACAAGATCTAAGCTCAGCTTCTAATTTATGTTTCATTCTTTACTTATTTAGTTTTCTATTTTATTTTCAATTTAAAAAAAAATGTAGATTAAACATCGGTAGGTCTAGTGTTAACGTTGAACTGAAAATACAGAACCAAGTATGTTAGCCTTTTTTAAGGAAGAACTGGACAAAAAGGAAAACCCCGCCACAGAGAAAGTTGGTTAATATAATAATAGTAATTACAAAATTATTAAATTAGTAATTGAAGTAGATATTTGTCAATAATTTGCTAAATTAGTAATTTATTAATTTTATAATTCGTTAATTTGCCAGATTAGCAGTGCCGGTTTTAGTAACATTGGCGCCCTGGGCAAGATTATCGTGGCGCCCATTCAAGAATTTAACATTTCGCTAATAAAGTATGTCTGCCTTTTGGAGATTTTCGATATCGCTGATTACGAATCTCAGCGGAATCTGTAGTTAGATAGTAGAAACTTTTAGAGTACATAGCAGCTTTACTAATCTAAACAGATATAAACGAATGAACGCATATAAAAATTCAGAGGTCTAATAAGAGTCACGACATCTTATTAGAGGGACTCTAGGGGGCACCGGGCAGTAGCGCCCCCTGGAGATCCGGCGCCCCGGGCGGTCGCCCAACTGCGCCCTACCCTAAAACCGGTACTGCAGATTAGTAATAGACGATGGACTAGATTAATTATATAAGACAAATTGTGGGGTCTTCTTCCTTTACATCCCGTATTTTCTGTAAGGAAATCCAGCATAAGTTTTATAATTGATACAAATTTTTCACAATCATCCCAATTTGTGAGACTGTCATGATAAACAATATAAAGATAAACATAAAAAACAAGATATCCTAATGAAGATAGCGGTATCTTTTGAAGCATGGAAAGAAAAAATAAAAATAAAAATCAAAAAAATCTCTTGAGCCACTTCTCAATAAAATTGGAAGAAGAAGAGCAAAGTTTGAAATCTGGTGCTGACATCAGTGAAATTTATAAAGGCAAATATTTTGCCTTCAAAGATATGCAATGTTTGAACAAGAAAAATAAAGAGAAACAGTTACTACACAGGATAGACTAAGTAATTATACAAATATTTTATATTGTAACGCGAACACGCGTACTAGAAGCGTTTATGTATATTTTGTAAATAGTTAAGCAATGTTTTACCGCGTTTGCCGCGTACCGAGCCCTTTGGAAGCCGGCAGGGTCATAAAACCCTCACTCCCCGGCCTTGCACCCCTACTAGGAACTCAAAAGACCCGTATAAATATGGGTAAAACATTGCCAAAAATCCAGTCTAATCGGAATAGCCAAAACAACACTTCCTGACTCAATCACCAGAGCTGCCGGACCTGAGCGGACCAGGCACTTTGCAGACTTTAAAAAAATCTCCAACTTCTGAGGCAGCCGGATCTTCGCAGACCTCCCTGACTTCCCGTGTTTTTCCTAACCCTGCGGAGCACGATTTTTTTTATATCCGGTCAAACTCGCGAACAGTGAAAGTACTTCGAGTGCGAAAACTATATGTTTTGTTTCAATATTAAAATACTATGATTTTCTTATTATAATATAAATGAGGAAAATAATACAAATTAACTATTATCTATTATCGAAAATATTTTTTACGCGCTGTTATTGGAAAATTTGTTCAAATTATTTTTTTCATTTCTGCCATCCAAGCAGCAAGAATAAAGTTTCCACTGTTCGAACATCCACTGTCGTATGTTCCTGAAGAATTATAAATTCTTACTCACTGGCAAACTTCACCTCAAAAAATTATGTAAATACAGTTACTGGTGTATTACTGGTGTATAATTATGTTTCTTTAAATACTCTATATGCAAAGAGTATTATGCCGGAAACGTTTTCAGCAATCTTCCATGCTCTGTATTCAATTTTTTGAATACTTTGCATGGATTTCTGGATACGATTTCACGATATTTCGTGTTAATGGAAAAGCATCATGCTCCATGAAAGCAAATGGAGTTTCAAGTGTTTTTTCCAGGAGAACATCGTCGGCAGGGAGTTTCATTTCTTTTGGAAGCAGTTTATTGAATGAAGTATTTTGAAGTACTTCTCCATCAGGCATTCCACTTTGCAATAAATAAAAATGTGATCTGCCATCATTTAGTGGCACTTGCACACACACGTGTTTCCCATCTATCGCTCCCACGCAATTTAAAAAATTCTGTTTCTCGACGTAATGGTTCACTACAAATTTCGATTCCTCTTCGTTCTAAGGTCTCTGAAAAAATAAGTTGTGAGACATCATAGATACAATTATCTAAAAAAAATATCCGCGGGACAGAAGGAACTTGACATTGAAGTAAAGAAAACTTATTATGTCATGAGAGCTTAACAAGTTAGAATAAATGTGAGGCAACCACCTATTGCCCATATGAAAATAATGGCGCCACATATTAACGACACAATATTATAGAAAGTACAAATAGAGAAATATAATAACCCGTCTGTTTTCCAAAATTCCGATTCAACAATTCGATCTCAACCGGTCACATCCTTTTCCTTTCCGGTACCTTTCTTCCAACCATCACACGCGCAAAAATAAAAACATGTCGTCTATCGAAAATTAATAACGTAACTATTGTAAATACTAATCAAGACTCGTAAGGAAACTATTCTCTATTTTACTATTATTATTATTATTATTACTACTATTGTGTAATATTGTGTTATACTTCTGGAATTGTATGTACAGGTAGTACATAAAAATATTTGCATATTCCGCATATAATAATTTATTCCGCAATAATAATTGTAGTGGATTGGCAAAATATCAATGTCTCCTAAGGGAAACTCCAACTAGAGGTACCATAAACAAGAACCATGCTGTCAAAGACGTTCTCACAAGGAATGCTATAGTCCCAAACGTTTCGTTACGAGTCAAGCAAAGTATTTCAAAAATATTACGAAAATCGTCGCGATTATTTAACCAAACAGTAAATTCATATCATTATTGTTAATTTTGACACGATTTCTTTTGTTACTCGTCAAATGGGTTTTCAAGCCGTGCAACCCAAACCAGCACATAAGTCTACGCTAGTTCGAAATTGTCAAACGGCTTTACTAATTCTAATCCACGATTGGCCGATTACCGATTTCGATGCGGTGGAGACGCAAGTTACCACAAACATTACCAAAGCCGATCGAACTAAACCGTTTGGCAGTACAAAAGCCGAGCCGATTGTCAAACGCCGACACAGTGGGAACGCGGCTTTTACGCTTCAGTAATGTTCTTTATTAGTTTACAATAATTCCAAATTTTTGGTCGTTGGTGTATATTTAACTAGTATATTAAAAAAAATTGCAAATAAAGAGTAAGATAAAATGATCATCCGTGAATAACTTTTCTATCATTATGCCGTTTATTTGTGATGGGTTTTTAATTACAAATGCGTGGAATTCGTTTATGAGTAAATTTAATTAGTAAAATATAAAATAAACTACATAATTATATAAAGTGCAAAACGTGGAGCTACTCTATATGGCGACGCTGTATCGACTGCAACCGGAAGAACGCGACGACGAAAAGAAGAACGAACAATTGACGATTGAGGATCGCGAATTTTCCATAAAAAGGGCGCGCCAATATGAAATTTCTAACAATTTGCTAAAGTAATTATAATTTTTAATGGTTCGTATGTAAATTTTTCGAACCTAGAAAATATGCCCTTCCTGACAAGGTATAATTGCATCTCAACTAATTTTAGCTACAACAAAAATAACTTAATATTAAAAAATCTCGTATATAATTACAACGTAATGCAACGAAGAGTTATGTTCAACATCATAATTCAATACGAAAATGAAATAAAATGTGTTGTTTGGAAAGAAATTTTATGAGAAAGATTATATTTTTAATTATTTGATTTTATTATTTTGATTTGGTCATAATAGGCGGTCGGGAAAGAGGGAAGCAAAATCATCAGCGCTTTATAAAAGGAACAATTGAATGCTATCACTCTAATCTATGTACTTGTACTTCAAGCTTTTCTGTTTATTTGACTTCATTTTGCTTTACTGTACTTTTAAAAACATTAATCAAAATATACATTATTCATATCATCAACTTTGCTATTTTAAATCCTCTGTGATAAAACTCGTTCAGTTTTAAAGGAAAGTACATGAAAAGATCAGGAATTATACTTAATTGATTAATTATATACATACAATATTTAAATTTATTATTGTACTAAAAAATTAATCACTATTATTAATACTATGCAATTAATTTACAATAAAACTAGTCTCATTTAATGACTTTGTTAATTTTTTGCCTTCTAGTTGCGCCAATTTTACACTTGGAATTGGGATCGAATATGAATCCAGACGACATCGAAGAAGGTGACGATGTGTACTTTGAATGCAAGGTGCATGCTAATCCTGATGCTTATAAAGTAGTATGGAAACACAATGTAAGTTCCAATAGATTCTCATTTACTTTATACTCTGTATTATGTAGAACATAACATATTGATCCCGATAAAATTATTACAAAGAAATATGTCATAGATTTAACAAAAAGAAAAAAGATTTCATCCTGTAAATTTCCTAATATTTTTCAAACATAATCATAGAAAATAAATCCTGAGTAGTACATTTTATGCTTTATTAAAATTTACAATTTTATTAAGATATTACCATCTTTTTTTAGTATTTTATTTAATAACGCAAATTAACCCATTGAATGCTGCTATGAAAGTAGACTATGCAGCCTGAAATGTGGTATAATCGAGTAATTAATCAATGAAAAGTGAAAATATTTTTGAACAGTATATCAATAATACAGAATTACAAATTCAAGGCTGAAATTTCACAATTAGCTTAATAATATAATTATTTTTAACGCAATAATTACATATAGTAGGACACGTCAAAACACCGATTAATAAAACTACAATCGGTTAATTTTCAAATTTAAGTTTTTCATTTGGTACGCTATATTATTAGTATAGTTACAACCACAATGAAAATTCATATTCTCTCTTTTGTTAACCTTTTAACTACGGTGTGTTTTGACAAAAAGCCAAAACATAAGATGTTTTCAAATCAAGAAAAGAAAGAGTGTAATTAAAGTTAAGTTAATTTATCCTTGAAATCTTAAAATATATACTGAACGTGTATATTAATCGTTCGTACGTATTAATAGATAAGTAAAGTCATATGGGTACGGTTTTCGTAGTCAAAGGGTTAATAATTATTCAGTTATTCAAAATTTAAAGTATCAGCCAAGGGTGTCTAAAATTTTATAAAACTGAATAAGCAAGAAAAGAAGAAACAACAAACTTTGAACAACGTTAGTACTATACTAATGCTATAAGAAACCGAACTGCAAACTTAAATTTGGATATTAATTAATCGTGTCTCTCATAATTAATGTTTTACTGTGGTTTGCTATGCGCGTCCGTTTTCTCTATGACAGCCACCCTGTTAATAATACATACATGCACCTAATTAGTCTTTTAGTATGTCGCATTATGTAAACGTATTCATTTCTACTGCTGTGGCCGACTTGTTAAGTACAAGGATACTAATATGCAGTTAATTATTAAAAAGCTTTTGATTTCCCACCTCTCACATTATTAATATTTATAATAATATTGATTCTAAAAATAATACTGTTAAATAAAGACAAAAAACCTAGTAGCATATTTAAAATTATTTTATTACATTTAATTTATGATGTCAGGGGTTGTGTTCACAATATTTAATGTGTTAATGATAATATTTACTTGCAAAAATTGTACCTATATTGTACATATTCGTTTTTTACTTTTTCATCTCTAAACCTCTAACTTGTCTGCATATTTAAAAAGAAAACGAAATATTTCATTTCAAAAGTATTCAACTTTTGATTGCTAGATGTAACTTATTACGTTTGTCTAAAAACAATAATAAGAAATGAATGTTGAATACATTGGTTTTGTATCCACACAAATATCTTTAATTCATAAAGAACTTATAAAAAATAAGACTTGAATTCTCTTTCTTGGCTAAACATAGTCTCATGAGCTGGCAGTTAAATCTACTTAGTCTATTTTTACAATGTACCTTTATGTCAAATTAAATTGTTTTACGTTTTATTTTTTTATTCTTGTCGTCAATTTCGTGCAATTTTGTCCCTTTTTCTATTTATATTAACCTTTTTTTCTTTATTATAGGATATTAGTTATTAACTCTGAAATTATTAATCCTTTGCGCCCGAGTGGCGCCTCAAAGGCAACATATGTAATTTATTAAAATATTTTAAAATAAAAAATATAGTGTTATTTATATTAAAATATAGCAAATTAATGAAGGAAATAAAAATAAATGAATTCGTAAATATTATAACCCCTTTTTTCAAAATAGCATTTTAAAATTTTGGGATCTTTATTGAAAAAGAAACCTAGACTTAATTATACTACAACATGCTTCGAGTCCAAAGGGTTAAAATGCCTTTCTCATATTTTTTTTCCACGTCCTTCGAAGGTTTCTTCTTACAATGTTCATTTCTAGGGAAAATGTTAATAACAATAATAAAAACACGAATAACAATTCACAAATTTAATGATCTGGTATATATATTCTTTCAGGGTAATGTAATTCAAAACAATGCAAAAAACGGCGTGATAGTACAACAGTACGGTTTGGCTTTGAGAGAGGTGAATCGCTCCCAAGCCGGAAATTATACTTGTATTGCAAGCAACGTCGAAGGAGATGGTTACAGTAACAACGTTGAACTTAAAATTATGTGTAAGTGTTCTGTATATGTCTCTTCAAATTCTTATTAAAAATAAACATTTTTTTTTAATTCTATATAAGTAACTTAATTTTTATTAAAAATATCAATGTATGTATAACATGAAACGAAAAAAAAAATATTGTTTTCATTTAATGTAACAAAATCACATTATCCAGTGCTGTAGAAGTACAGTGTTGTACAAAGTTTTTCGCAATTTTGTTTGCGTGTTGTAGGAGAGCTACCTGTATCTACAAAATTTTAAGTCTGTACAGGTAAATTAAACTCTGTAAGTTTAGACGAGCTTACAATATTATCGCGTTTTTACATACACATTCCATCGTTTTAATCAATAGTTATGAACACAAAAAGTTAATCATACCAATTCTCAGCCAAAAATTAGAAATCCATGGATATACCACAGCTGGAGGAGAAGGGGAATGAAAACTGATTGTGAGAATAACTGTATTAACGTTTCATCGATACTTTTAATGCAAATTGATTGGTTCTTATCCATTAGCAAATATTCAATGTACAATAACATATGTATCAAAATGATACCCAATTTTTGGATATAGGACCTTTTTGATTAAACATTCTGCATATGACAGAAAAATATGGAACAAAATAAATCATATTTTTCCTTTATGTACAAATATGTATAAAAAATTGCAAAATCTCCATGGCACAATAAATTAAAGACTCTATTATACAATACTTTTTATATAATCAAAATATAATCATTGATCACAAATTTATGAAAACATATCTGATATGTAACTTTAGTTATAACTTATATTAAAAAGTTAAATATAGTAAGTCGTTTTTTAAATTTTATCTGCAAAAATTTCTTTTTTTTTAAACATAACATTGTTTAACAGTACCTTTAAAAACGGTTTAAACAATCACATAGATTGTTACTTCTACTCTATTTCTATAAATTATAGATTAAAAACGAGTACTAATTAAATTGGAAATCAAATTACGCCAAGAATCAAATACACGAAGCAATTTCGCAAATCACGAAAATGGAAATTAATGCGTTATTCAATAATGTTTAATCTTAATATCATTTTATAACTGTGTTATTCTGAAGTAATTACGTTAGTCGTCATTAAATTGTAACGTGCACATGATAAAATTAATGAGACGTCCAACTTAGGAGAAGTCGAGTTTAGTCACTTTCCTCTAACAGTAAATTCATAACATGGACATATTAATACTCGTAGAATAATGTATTATACTTTCTTTCAATCGATTGAAGTTGTATATTATATTATATTTCTTCAAGAAAATAAAAATTCCAAGTTAATCATATTATTTGTACATTAAATTTTGGAAAGTATAATCTACTATAATATTGTTAGGAAAGATCTGACGAGATTTACTAACAAGTATAACAAATTCTGCTTCCAATTCCAAGGCAACGCTTGAATTTCGTATGCGATACCTCTTTTCGTATGGTCTGACCCCATTCAATACCAAATACACGATATTTATCTCATGTCAGTTACCCGTGAAAACTCGAGAATACAAATTTACTGCAAGGTGTGATATTCTAGTAGCATTCATAAAATATCCTATGCGATATTTTTCGAGCATAAGCCGTCTGGACTGAAACTCGCTCGTTAGCGTAGAAAAAGGGATTTTTGAAAATCCTCCGCGTACGTTTCTTTTCTGTTTTGTGCAATTGAGAAATAATCCTCGAAAAACGATTTCCGATAATGTCATGCAATTCCTACACTTTTTTAAGTTTGTCGACTGCATCGAACAAAGAACAGGACAATGAGTAGCATTAACAAAGAGTGCCAATTCAATGGTAAAATATTTTGATTTTCTTTTTGTTTTGAAACGGCAAGATATTTATGATATTTTTCCAATTAAAATGATTAATCACAATTTGATTTGAATTATATTTACTGCACATGACGCAATACGCTTTATTTATTAAATAATGTAAATATTGTGCAAATTGTGTCACGTTTGCAGCCATTTTAGTCAGAAAAATGTCACAAATGTTCTGGTAAAATGCATTATTAGCTCACAGCAAAAACGAGTCGCGAGGCTTAAAAAGTAGTGACTGATCTACTCTAATTACTGCTTCTCAATATTAAAATTAAAATATGAATTTTCGTCATAAATAGTAGTACTTTAGTGTAGGAAATAATGAGCTGCATAGATTGGAATATTAAAAAGTATACGAAATCACTTAACTTTTTTAATAAAAAGGATCAGGAAATATTTGGACGTGGGACATATTTATACAGTTTAATTTATTACCTCAAATATATCCTGTGTGGTTGTAAATCAACCACAGAATTCTCGATACCATTATAAATCAATATTGATTTAATATTATGATTAATTTGTAATTTAAAATAAAAATCGAATGATTAATGGTTTTCAGAAATAAAATAAGCTTAATTGAAATTATTAAAAGTTGAAATATAAAGTAAACGGATGTTAATGTTTTCATGAATTATGATTATGAGCATAATCATTTTAGAAGCTTGCGTTTCTAACTTTTCAATATCTCTATTATATTTTTTGAGGTAATATGTAAGTAAATAACTTCAGCACCATGGACATATTTGAACAGTTTGTTTGGAACAGATTTTTACTGTTCCATAACTTTTCAGATTTAAAATAATTTTTTGATATAATTTTAAAATATACTAAAATTCTATTTACAGCAGAAGATTCTGAAATACAAATAGATTTTCCAAAATACAGTAATATTCATTATTAATACATTATGAATGGTTAAGTACGTTTAAACAATCATTAAGCGCGGAGAGACACCGATTTTACGTGAATTTTTGGTGCATTTATCAATCTACCATCAAAAATAAGGGTCTAATTTAAAGCCGAATGATTTCGAGCCACGCGATAGAGCAGACTCTTACCTTAACTCGTACTCGCGATTTTGTCACTTGATTTGTTACTTTTTTATTTCATTTTATTTTTGTCCACTCTGTTACATCAAAATTACAAGTTATAAATTAGTGACTTTGAACTCGAAGCGTCAGAAGGCAATTTATTTATAATTTTATGAGAAATTCCTACTTAAATAAAAGAGACTTCTAATTCGCAGAGATCACAAATTCTACGAAATGTGTGGCCGTCAAAGTGTTAAAAATACGCCCAGAGAAAGTTGCAAAGTTGATTTTTTATAAAGCCGAAAAGCAAAATAGCTTCGCAGGAAAGGAAGTACCGACAGCGATGCCCATTATCAGTGACAGCACTGTCGTTCAACGTACCACTTTATAGCAGAGCGATAATTTTGCCGCTAAGTATCACTTCTGCTATTTTGTCTCCCGCGAAGTTATTTTGCTTTTCAGCTTGATATAAAAAATCGACATTGTAACTTTTCCTGGACGATTTTTCAAGACAAAAATCTGCTCTATCGTATGGTATAATTCGATTTTACGCTATACCCTTACTTTTTAAGATACACTGAAAAATGTACTAAAAAATTGGTGTAAGATCAGTGTCTCTTCGCGCTTGATGAGACGACACAAAATTATTCAGTCTTGGAGAATTTTTTTTATAAGAAATAATTATTTAGTGTTAAGTATTTACCTTACCAATTTCCTTTATCACCCAAATTAAAAATATAAATATTTCAGAAGCATTATATTTATAATATAAAAATGATATAAAAATATATACAATAAAGCAAAATAATAAATGTACATAATAATTTATAAGCTATTTTGGTGAAGGTTTTAATGGAACCATTTATTTTGCTAGATAAACCGATTTGTGTGCCGGATCAGAAGCGAATCTATGGTGTAGCACGTCACGAAGATGCAAGAGTAATTTGCAGGGTCGAGGCATATCCTCCACCAGACAGCTTTCGCTGGACTTTTAATAATACAGAGGAGATGGTAGACGTACCGCAGGCAAGATACAAGAACTCCACACGACACACTCAAAGCGTTCTCGTATATCGACCAGTCACAGAAATGGATTACGGCACAGTATTTTGCTGGGCAAGTAATACTGCCGGTCAGCAAAAGAACGCTTGCGTATTTCATATCATTCCTGCAGGTATGTATATACGTATATGTATGTACATAAAATTCATCAAAGACTGCTCTCGAATATTTAAATTTATTTCAAGCTTATAAATCTACGTACATTCGTATTAATATCGTATTAACATGCTTTGTTTTAAATTGTTTATTTAAGGCTTTGGTCGTCCACGTACGGATGACGTTCAAGTATCTGTAGAAATCTGTTTTAATATTATTAAATATTCTTTTTACGTATCTAATTGAAAATATTCATATTAAATAATTGAAATTATGAATAATAGAAATATTGATATTCTCAGAAATATAAGTTCTATTTAATGAAATTTTAAAAATTGGATGAAAGAGAAACATCTAGTCGTGAATTTTATTAAATATCTTAAGTGTTAAAACTTATTCAAATTTTTCTTAAATTCTTCTTATATTATTCTCAAATTTCTCTTAATTTGAATTAAGAAAATTAAGAAAAATTTGAGTAAGTTTTAAGATATTAAGTTTAGTTGACAGTATTTTAAGTATTCGAATACCATGAATCCCGGTAACACGACTTTCTAGGTCTTCCTTCTTGCTAATCAAATCCTGCTTATAATAAATCTAATCAGTTTTTAATTCTTCAAATTTCAAATTAACAAACGTTTGTTTCTAATAATTTCTTTTTAAGTAATTATCTAAACTAACCAGAAGTTTCTATAATTTAAAAACAATTACAATATAGAATATATGCAATTAATTTTTTCCGTGAAATAAAATATAGGATTATTCAATTAATTAATGCTAACAAGTTTCTCATGCCAAATTTCAATTTCTTCATAATATTTTTTCTTATACATATAATCACACCATATGACAAAAAAATAACACTTGTTTTAGCATTTGTAAACCATCTCTATTTATATGCATAATTATCATATGAAAATTGCTTTCACCCATTTCAAGTTTAAATGTCATTAAATCGTTAAGAAAAAACTTTATGCAAAAATTTTGAAATAAAACAATAGCAAAAGTTCATACAGCTCTTCATTACTTAATTGCAAAAATATTCTTACCAATTTTGAAAATCAATCAGACGTTTCATATTTCGTGTACAGCTATTTAATCACAAGCTATTCTTGTTTCTTTAGTTAATATCCTACCGTAAGAATTACGCAAACAGTTTTGTTTGAAACAGTTTCATTTTCTTCCATTTGAAAATATAATGAAATATAATGTGCTTTATTATAATAAAAGTTTCACAACGATTTATGATTTTAAAAAACACTACTCGGGTTTTATCCATTGGTGAACATTTCGCCTAAATGCTACCGAAATTCTAAAAATATTACAAAACTATAAAGAATATATCAATGATAATATATTAAAATTGCATTAACAACATATTATATTAACACACTAACTTTAATATAAAGCAATATATAGGAAATATTAAATTAATTGCACAATTAAAACAATTTCACGTACTATACCAATACAAACATTAAGTGCCTATTTTATTTTATTTATTGACTCTTAGAGATGAAAGCGGTTTTTCAAAATTTGCTATACTCGAAATAATTCGAAAACTAGATTACTACTTACGTTTTCATATTTTACTCATTTTTTAAAAAATTGCTGTTTACAGGAAAGCCTGAACCTCCATACAATTGCACTTTGTCAAATCAAACGACAGAGTCACTTTCGGTAGAATGTTCAGCCGGCTTTGATGGCGGTCAGCCCCAACATTTCCTTTTGGAAGTTTTTGATCAGCATACAGGAATGCTCCAAGCAAATCTCACATCCAAGGAGAACGCAGCGTTCACGGTACAAGGTTTAGAGTCTGGCAAAGTTCTTAAAATGATCCTATATGCTGTAAATGCAAAAGGAAGAAGCGAACCGACCCTTTTGGAGGGATTCACATTGAAAGTTGCGGAAAAACAAACTGGTAAATGATACTACAAGTACAGTCCATAAATATACATATTTCATATTTAAAATAAAGACAATTATTAGAAACGAAAACCTTCACATAAGATTACAATTTCGCAACTGTATTCAAATAATTATATTTACTAAACGATTTTAATTCTACAATCATCTTATAAAAATTATCCTCAAATTACGGGTGTTTATACAAATACTCATTTTTATATAAAAAAAGCAGAACTTAGACAGAAATTTGTTTTATCATTAGACAGCTTTGAAAATATATTTTTTATTTAACATGTTTATTTTATGCGCATGTATATTTCTCTTATATTTCTGAAAAATAACCTTAAAAAAGAAAACGAATTTCCTGTTAACGGCATCATACAGTGCAAAGGGTATAGCAGGATAAAATGGTCAAAAGTGCCCTTAAACCGATTTTGACAAACAATACACCATTCGATAGCGTACCAAAAGAAAACATAACACACCATGTTTCAGCCTTCTACCTCAACCAGGAGGGTAAATCCCAATTATCGAGGCTTGTCCTATTTTTCTATTTAATTGCATGAAAAAAAATTGAAAAAATCCTATAATATTTGAGGCACGGTACTGCATGTTTCTCAAAAGGAAAACATAGGGACTCGAAAACTTTCATAGGAAATATGCATTTTTCCACATTTTTGTCAGTTTTTGATTTTTCACACTTAGCGTTTTCGAGGAAACAATCTGAAAAAATTCCCTAACATGCAGTACCGTGCCTCAAATATTATAGGATTTTTTCAATTTTTTTTCATGCAATTAAATAGAAAAATAGGACAAGCCTCGATAATTGGGATTTATCCTTTAACTATCCTCCTGATTGAGGTAGAGGGCTGAAAGTTGGTGTGTTGTGTTTTCTTTTGGTACGCTAAAAGGAACTTTTGACCATTTTATCCTGCTATACCTTTTATATAATAAGCTATTTCGCACCAACCGATCAATTTGATCACTCTCAACTGTTTTGATGGAACTGCATATTTTACCAACGAAATTAAAATATCCCAAATAGGTTTTCAGAAGTTCGAAAACTTTCGGAGGTATTAAAATCTTTAATACTGTTTTACTATTATTTTAAAAATATTTCAATATTTATAACTTTTCTTTTATATTATTCCTAATAACTTATAGTTTATAATAGAATTATCTATTTGTTATACTTTGTTCAATTTTCTGTTACTAAAAAAATAATTCTTTTTATTAAACATCTGCATAAATATTTGATCTTATTTAACAAATAAATTAAGTACATAGGAAATAGAAATAAAAATTGATAGTAAATCGCCGTGAAAATTAACACAGATACTGCAGATAAAAGACTTATACTTGTTTTGTTAAGATAACAATTGTTAATTTTTTTTTTTATTATATTTAGAATTCTGGTCAAAAATTCGCATGTTCAGGATAAAGACCTTTTTGGTATCTGATTATATCAGTGTTTGTCTTGTGCTTCAAATACGTTACACAGTTTTCGTATAATGCTCGTCTATAATTAGTCCTAACAAATTAGCGTATATTTTAATAACCATACGTTCACGATCGTAATATTATAACATAATTGTACAAAAGTAGTACGTGTTCTGTTCACAGGTACTCCGGTACCATTCGAGATCACCCCGTTATTAGGGAGTTTGATTGGAGTGGTTACCGCGTTGCTTTTAGTCACCATCACTATTCTGGCAGCTATGAAAATCAGAAGCGAGAGGAGGACTCAAAGACCGAGTGATTTGCCGCTTAAAAAAAGTACCGCACCCAGCTCCGAAGATCTTTATGACACCGACGACAGAAATCCAGACGTTGTACCAGTCAATAAAGGTATAATATCGTAATAATCACACAATCATCGACGAATTTTATACAGCTCTATTTTTCCAAACTATTTGCGCCCGAATTTTTCTTCAGTTTCCTTCCCAAATTGTCATTCACGACACCGTTGCACATTTGGCGATGATAAACGGACAGGCCTATGAACAATCTCTGCCAGATTTAATTTCCATTTTCCATCTTCTATCTTTGCTTTATTTGTCTTTTACCACTTCATCGAAATTGTTGGTGTTTAATTAATTATCACCTCAATATCATAACGTTTCATATTTAGAAAATACTATTATAGTAAATGATAAATTGACGTTTGCCACTTAAAGCAGTTGAAAATCGAACTCTCTTACGTAATTTAAATTATAATATAATATACAAGCTTATAAGTAGCAAAAAAACAAAATCTGAGATAGTGAAATGTCCAGTTGAGTGTTGGTATCAAAAGTAGCGCAAGATAAAACTACAGATAATATCTGTGTTTATGCATTCAGAATTTTTTATTTATTTTGTTCGTATGTATAATTTAACTATGTAAAATTTTGTCAATTAAATTAAGAATTGAACTTAATTATACATTTTTTCATTAATAAAATTTTGTTCTTTAGCAAAATTGATATTTTCTGAATCTAAAGGATACTGCAATATTATGTTCAAGCGAAAGATCGAAATAGACAATTATCTTCCGTTTATAAAAATATTCTATTCGATTTACTATTTTGTTTAAGAAAATGGCCATATGAATGGAAAGAAGTAATTATTATTACTTTGATAAAATAAAGGAAGTGCTGTGCCAAAGGCAAGCATTATCTGTAGTTCACCTTTATCTTTAACATTAAATAAGCAAATGCTTTTATTTTTTTTAAAGTATGTACATTTGTTATCTTTACCATTGTCCCCCACTACTACACCTAAAAATATTGATACATAAGAAGCATTCATCAATTGTGAAATCTTAAAAAAATAAGTACTTGTGGGTTAAATTATGAATTGAAATTATGACGAAATTAAGGAAACTCTTGGGCGAAAATTAGCCACCCCCATCCTCCTACCCCAGAAAAAAGTTCGGTTTACGAAACTCTGTAATGTACAATATAATACTAGTATCTGGTGGATGTTTCAATGATTGTTAACTGTTTTTATGTTAATGAACAGAATATCTCTTTCTGTTATAGAAAAATTCTTATTTTTATACTCTATAAATTCTATTGAAATTGAAACTTTTATTTGCAGGAATCTTTCTTTACATATTCTAACTGAGACTTTTATCTGAGAACATTTTGTTGAAAAAGTTCCACGTGTAACAGTTCCCCAGATAATCTATTAAAAAGTTCCTTAACTTTAGATCTATGTTGAATTTATTCTTTTTTTATGAATCGATCATTATTTCTACTATTACATCTAATTGTAATCCTTGTGTTAAAAAATCCTCTATTAAATCAAAAGGTTCGGATTATCAACTAACGGGATCAATGTCCGGCACACCTTTGGCCACACAAAACACTCCAGATGGACTTCTTTCTACTTCGTTATCTATTCAACAAGTGAATCATCTACAAGGGTTATCGCCCTATTCACATGAGTACAACAATTATCCAACTTTACCGGTAAGTAGTGGTTTATACTGTATTTTATTCAATAGAAATAACAAATATTTTCAGGAATATTTTACGAACGAAACAGGGAATAAAACAATCAATTTAATACACATTTGCAATAAAAATGCTCTTAATAGAATCTTATTATTATATTTGCATTACCATTATTTAATCCAATTTGATTGAAACAAAAGGCAATAAAAATGATCCGATTTCCTAAAAATTGTTAAATGTTCCTAAAAAATATACGACAGAATTTATTTTGATCCTGATAATTAGGATAAGAATTGTTTAGTGTATATATTTTTATATTTTAGTCCCTAAAAACAGGAATAAGTAACAAACTGTACCTTTTTTTGATACAGAATTATGAAATCTTTAATCAAGTAAGTAGAAAAGTCTCAAAAACTTTATTTTGAGATACAAACAATTGAAAATTAAATGTGAGATTTCCAAGGCGGCTTATTTAAACGTTATCATAAAACTACTTTATTGTATCCAAATAGAAAACCACAAATATCATATAACAGTATTAATTAGTATAAAAAGACAAAGTTATTATTCGACTACAACTTATCACAAATTAAGTATCTCGAATTAACACTTTGTCTCTCACGTCGTGTATGTATACAGATAACCCTCCTATAACACGGTAGATAGATACCTAGAAAATGTCGTGTTGTGTGAAATCGTGTTATATGAGACCCAAAGCTAGTACAAAAAGGAGAGTTACGTTCCGAAAACTTATTAAACAAATTTTGTTTAACTCCATATAAGCAACTTAATTTTTACTAAAAATATAAATGTATGTACAACACAAAACGGAAAAAAAATTTTTATTCAATATAACCTTAATTTAATAAATTTCTTTTGGAATCTCAATCGGAATAGAAGTTATTCCTTCCCGTCATTATTTTAAGTTAATTTAATTTTGAAATATGTTAAACAAAAATCATGTTATCCAGTGCTGTAGAAGTACAGTGTTGAAGAAAGGTTTTCGCAATTTGCTTATCGTGTTAGAGCAAAACAGTGTTATAGGTTGCAGTGGTATACGAGGGTTTCCGTAATTTATCCTATCGCGTTAGAGCGGAACCATGTTATAGGATACGGTATTGTAGGAGGGCTACCTGTAATTCATACCTGAATCTTTATAAGAATTCATCACCTATAATATTAACAATTCTTTCACTTGGATATCTAACAAGTAGAAATAATCGTATTAGGTATCTGAAATTATTCAAATTTTACAAATATTATTATATTGTATAAATAATAAATAATATTTAATCGAAGTTGAAAGCAATAACGCTCAACGTGTTAAGTTCCAAAAACAAAGAACTAGATTTCAAAATGATAAGTAACTTTTCGGCTTCTTTTTTACGAAGAAGATTCAATGTTATAAGTCTGTTCAAGCGTGAATAATAAAATTTTCCTTTCTTTATGGTTTTCAGCTGTCTGGTGAAATTACGTACGCCGAATTGTGTTTGGCACGGCCAACTACCTTATCAACATTAGCGAACGACACGAAATTGACAAGCATAAGCGGGATTGGCAGTTTAAGTACACTTCCAGGTTACGGAAGCGGCGTAATCGTAGGTGGCAAACCGTATACAAAAGAAGCAACGATCTATGCCTGCATAGACCATAACGCAAGACCGCCGAAGGTTGATGTCTCTAACTCATCGTCGTGTGCGTTAACGCCTCTGTCGACAAAGAGCACGTTTCAAGACCTAAACAGTGCGACGGTGAATAACAAAAATCCCACAAGAGAAGTCGTCACTGTTCGTACGCCGCTGATATCGACTCAAGAAAGTTGTGTATAGGGCCGCGATTCTGACGCGCTGAACGTCAATGAATATTATGTTTGATGTGGCGATAATTCACGCGTCTAGTTACTAAATGAAGTTAATTAACCGTTTGTCCTGCGACAAGACATATACACATATATGATCTTTGGTATGCGATAAGCGTGTAAGGTAGTAAAAAATGAAATTAATGTCAGATGGACTGATCGATTATAAATTGTCGGATATTAAATCGGTAGCAAAGAAACGCAACGGAACAATGAGTTTTTTTGATATATCAAATAACGAGAAAAAACAACAAAAAAAAAAACAAATGATAATAACGTTAATTTGTTTTATTTTTTGCAGGATATTGATTGATTTTACTTAAATTTCGTCAATAAGACTGATTTAAGTGTTTCACAAACGTTCGTATATACATATATATATAAACCATCATATTTTTTAGTTAACGATGTCAATAAACGGTAAACAACAAATACAATAAACTTCGCGAGAATTTACCATTGACTGACGTAGATGACATACTCATTATGCTTTACTGAACTTAAGATACCTCCATAACGTAAGAATCTAACGGGACAGCTAATTGAAGCAAAAATTCAATAATGTAACTTTAAGATCTTTTCTGTATAATATTTGATAAGCACACGACATGTTATGAGTGATAATAAATTTTAATTTTAATCGATTTTAATTTAATATATATATATATATATATTCGTGCGTGTCGAATATTACAACAAAGATGTGTATACTGTACACAGAGAATAAGATTAGAATATATAAATTACGTTTTGTAACTTCAATTCTTTTACTTACCCGCATTTTACAATTCATTTTTATGTATACATATCGCATTTTACACATTTATTTATATTAAATTTTTCCAATTTATAGCCAAGTATCCAATTTTTATCTTGCATGTATACTTACTTATAAATTTATTTGTGCCTCATATCTTTATAAAAAGAACTATTTTATAAATTATCTAGTTTTTATTAAATGGCGTTTTTGTGTATTCGTTGATTCGCCTTGTATTTACGATTAATTTTAAGAAACAATACATACATCAAACCCAATAATAAACACGTGATGTAAATATCGTTAAACTATAAAAAGAATAAGGAAAAACGGAGGATAGTAATGTTTCATAGTCTTTTCTAAGGACGATATCCAGCTGAATTTTGATTGGAAATTTATCAAAATAAATCCGGATTCAAGTGTGTATGTATAAATTCGTAAAAGTAACTGATTATGTAAAATAAAAAATTCAATTTAAAGCATCAGAAATATTAAATTGTATTGTAAATGTGTCAAATTTTATTCAGGAGTGAATATAATAAGGATGTACGATATACAAGGTGTTTCAAAAATATTGTACACCGTCAGAATTGCAAATTCTTCGTATTAAAATAAAAGGACCTTTGCCGTTATGCAATTAGTGGTTTCGTTTTCAAGATACAAATAGTTATGCATGGATGTTCACTTTGAGGTCATCCAAGGTATAAATCGGGTGGTCCAGAAGTCGAACACCTAATTTTTAATCGTTTGTGGTGCAAAAACCAAATTACACAGATTACGAACTGATACAACACGTTTCAGTGTGTTTTGATACGAAAAATCTGCAATTCTTACGCGTACTACAATTTTGGGACACGTTTTGTACGATAAGTAAAACTCTTCAAAAAAGGTATATTTCTTAATTAATTTTTATTTTTAAGTGTACGACGTCGCACAAAATATCACATTCGAGTATTGTAACTTAATATTTATAATTGTGACAACATTTATTTTAATCATTCGTTCTATATATAATTTTATGTGTGAAGATTTATACATAAGAAATTTGTAGACAATTTTTTACGTCTATGCAATTTTTATATTGAGTGTAATTGGCAACGTTTACGAAGAAGAAACACATGTAAATACTGTAAATGCTCATATAATAGAAAAAAAAAAACGTGATGTAATCTATTGTAACAGCGATTAATTATTTAAGCTACTTAAACTCGTTAACGCTTTTTATTAGTTATTTTGATTGGCATACAGTTCTTACACTTTTTGTTTCTTCTCCGCGTTGTTTGTTCATTTATTTTTAATAACATAAATTCATTCGTGCATCTTTGATTTTCAATTAAGCAACTCGATGTTATTAATTCAGTTTTATTTCAAGAACCCTTACGAATAATAATTATTATAAACCAACTTGTAACGATACATTCCATAATTTCGTTCTATTTTTCCAGTTTCCTGTTAAGTTTCTGTTTCACGATATTGAAAACGTTTCTATGCCTATCTTCGACATATGAATCTAACGTTTCTGTGAAAATTAAAGGAGACACGTATTAAAATAACACCCAAACATGATTAAATAATTGTGATAAATAAGCGACGAAAGAAGGAAACTACTGAACTGTGAAGAACCATAAAATTATTAAACCAAATATGTTAACGATAAAAGATGAAAATGAACGGATATACATATACGAAAGCGCAAGGATGGTTTCCAGGCATGCAGGGGGAGGAAAGACCAAAGGATTAGCGAGTCGGGCGAGTAATGGGAGATTCCTTCCCCTACAGTTCTTATGTGTCATAAACCGCAAAAAGAACCATCCTTGCACGAGACCATACATACGGTACTTTAAGATCAAGTTCCCTGGTCTATTTTAAATTACATTACATTAAATATATATCAACTTTAAATTCTATATTTTCTACAATATCGTTTTCATCTTTTGTTTCACAGTTTGCAAATTTAACATTTATTTTTGTATTTTATTACCGTTTTCCAATAATTCTAGCATTATGAAATTTGTAAGATAAAGGAAATGTGAGATAATTGATTTATCTGTATTTGAAATCTAATAATGCAAGTTTAATAAATTTCATGATCCTATTATAAATTATTTCTGCTCATGTTCTGCTTAACCCCCTTGTAAGTAACGAGACATATACGAAAGTTACGCCCGATTTCATTCTTTTTACTCTTGTACCTAGGTATACGTGAAACTACAGTTAAAATGTTACATTACTGAACTTGACAAATAATTTTATAGTAACATCATTTCGGATACGTGTTCTTTAAACATTTTACATCGTTGTATCTTTTTATAATAAAAACTTGTGCAAAAAATTTCAATGATAGATTACCTACAAAAGGGTTAATAAAGTACTCCTTTGAACAGGCCTATTATTAAAACGTTTATTCGTGAACAAAATAGAATACATTAAATTCTGTTTTTATTATTTTATTTGTATGCAACATTCCCTAATCCTTAATGTTTTTGAAACTACTTTTTATTATATTTAATAACTGTAATCATAATTTATTATTTCCATGTATTATGAAAAGGAAGATGACAAGTGAATAAAAAGTTTTGCAATATAAATTTCTTCTTCTATTTTTATTGTTTTTTTTTTACATTCATTAAACAGCATTGCAGCATTGCTATAGCCTTAATCTTATTTTCCTTAGTCCCACAGTTGTCTGAAAGTCCCAAAGTATCACACTGTGATGCCCGGTTCCGTTCAATATCTCGATATTGAATTTAAGAGATGGGGAATCACTTGTAACATTCAATTAAGGACCGACGTTCTTTGGAAAAATATAACTTTATTTGGAGTATTACACAAAATGCTCTTAAGCTTGAAAACGGGTGACGACGACTGTGCTGAGGATGGGGAAGTAGGGCCTTTTATGCATTTCGGAAGCTGGACTTTGGACTATGAGTGTATGGGGGAAAGGAAAGAAGAATTTGGAAGTTGAAGGGTCGATGACGACTAGCAGTGAAAGTTGGTGACTAGTTTCTGATACAGATTTGGATAAGGAATGAGAAAAAGGAAATATTTATGACTGCTTCTTTACTAATTGATTACACGATTAGAAGATGAGATTCGACGAGAGATTGGTGTTGTCTATCCTTAGGATTGAAGTATAACATAAAAAAAGAATTCTGTTGTCATTAACATTCTAAAAATAAGTATATAAATTGTTTGGTCTTCAAGCATACAATTTTTGTCTTGAAGCCGATGCTTTGCAGATCAAGCACCCCGAGCTGTCTTTGACAAATGCATCAAAAGAGGCACGCACCGACATAAAATCTAAAGAATATTTGAGCAGGGAAGGGCAGCTTTAAGGTCCTGAAATAACAGATTAATGGTAACAATTTTTAAACAGTCAAATTTTTCATTTTTTCACGGCCACAACACATCCCAAAATTTTAAAGGCATTTTTCTCAAAACACGATTTTTTAAAACGGCACGCAGTATAATTCTAACAATTTTCATTCTATTCACTCAAAATTTTGACCATATCTTTAAAATAACATTCCGAAGAGAAGTACGTAAGGGATTTTCGATAAGTTGATTCTAACATTATTTATTGACAAATGATTGCCCCCACTTTTGTCAAAAATTGATATTTCAATCATACAAAAATTAATATTTTCAAAATCCCCTACGCAGTTCTCTAGCTATACTCATGTAGATTAAGAAAAAATAAACCTTTATAAGGAATTTAATTAAGAAATATCAAAATAGTACATTACTCATTTTGAAAAGCCCGCCATTTTTAACGATGTTTCGGAAGTCTAACATTTAATCTTTAATATTTCAATATTTCGGGCTTCTAGGATTAATCGGACAATTGGAATCGATAATTAGTGTAAAATAGAAGCGATTAAATGCTTCAAACACGCGAAAACAGCAACAAATTATTTTCTTAAAAAATAATCATTGTAGGTACGGCAGATTCCTGTCAATTTTTGAGCAGTTTCAGCACTTTGTTCGAAGGTGGCGCCAGGGGTAAAAATAAAAAGTCGGTAAAAATTATTTTATTAAAAATCGGCTTTTTAACACCATTACATAAAATATTTTGTTGTTATAAATGTCTCTATAACTTTAGTTTATCCGAAAAGTGGCCTGGTTTTTGAAAAAACACAATTTTCTGTTTCGCTAATTTCGTCGGTAACACCCCATGTACCGTCCTCAGTTGCTCTTTAAAACAATTGAAAAATAAAGCTTGAACGATATTAAATTCATTATTTTATAATAATACAATGTTTTATCTTTCTACTATTCAAATTAGATGATCCCAGGACTTAACGCTTCTTGTTCTACCGAGGCGCTTGTCCCGGGGCGACTAGGCTCGACGCTACACTAACGGTACTGAGCGCGCGCCCGAGACGCGCTCTGATGGGTCAGTGTTTTTGCTTAATAATTCAAAAACGAAGCCCCATCCGATATTTTTGCAAAGGAAATTGTTGTTCAGAATAGTCTCAGCTACCCCCCATTTCCGGCTCCTACAGGAGTTCTGGGACACCCTGTATAATAACAGCTCATTGCTATTAAATATGCTAGTCCCATGCTGTTTAGAGGTCCGATGCTGTCCACATATTCCTCATGTTTCACACCTATAATGGACATAGATTTTATGTTGCAGCTCTTATCATTTATATGTAGTGAAATTACTAAAATTATTTTCAATCAAATTATTTTATCTTAGGTATAGATGCAAAAACTTACGTTCATCTTCTTCTGCAGTTTCCATTATATTGTTTTTCTGTGGATTAACAGATGTGGCAGGTGCTAAAAGTATTTAATAAACATTCTTATTAAAAATTTGTTACGTATGCTTTTTGATTACTAATCCATTTCAGGCACCTGCCATAATCTGTTACTGATTAAGTAAATTACCGATTATATGTTATTCTGTCCATGATGTTTGCATTTACGTCTTCCATTCCCGTCATTTGTTTAACCAATATAGGGCTTTAAATTCTGGCGGGTATATTTGGCATAGAATAAATTTATACTAAGTATGCGCCCAATACCATAAAATACCATAAAGGAGCGACACTAGCGCTGTATCTGGTTGTGGGAGCGAGTTAAAAATCAGCTTCAAACTCTCAAGAGGCGAGCTTGGAGGCCCTGTTTCTGGAAAACCCTGTATATATTATGTGTCACGTCCACAGTTACGTATCACGTCAATAGTATCCGCGAAAATCCAAATCAGCCCAACCTAATAAGACATACCACGGTGCAAAAAGAGGTGTTTTGTCAAAACACGTTTTTGTATAAAGGGGATTTTACGGTATCACATGAACTTAGCTTCATTATATGTAGCGCCACAACATGCAATGGCTTAAACATTATCGTAACTAGTACCATATATTGATAAATAGGCCAATGTATTGCAATATCGGTAATTTTGTTCAAATATTCAACGCGGATATTCGAACAAGGCAAGGTCGAAGGTCGACGAGAAGAGGGAAATGTCCGTTATAAATGCTTAATATACATATTTCTTAGAGACCGTGCCGAACCGACGTTTCCGTTGAACTTTGACGTATTTATTGAAGCGTATCAAATTAACCGTTTCAGTTTAGATTCGCGAGATCTTGTAAACACCGCGAGACTCTTACGGTATCGCGCCTTGCATCTCGGGCGACTTTCTTCGAACAAGGTATCTTTCGGGTTGATCTATCCCACCGATACGTTTCTTTCTCTCTCTCTCTCTCTCTCTCTCTGGATCTCCGCGTCTACCCTTGCCACACATGGCCCTTCATTGACCAGAAAACGCAGCTTCCACCTCCACCCCGCTCAAAGGTAGATCGAGGATCTATGAAGATCATCGATGGACGGAGGAAGGCGCGACCCCCAACTGGATCACAGCGATCTAGCAGGAAGATCCAGGATTTTTCCGGAGAAGAAAGAGAAGCCAAGAACCTCAAGGAAATCTCCATGGAACATAGGACGATTTCTGCCTCCGCCAAATTGAAATCTAAACGAGTCGATTCTCTTAAAGTAAAATAAATGATAGAATTTCGCAAAGGTTCTTGTGCGTTTTCTCAAACTGTGCGCCTCTCCGAGCAGAGCGGTCAGCGCTCCACGGGCACCAACCCACCTCCATTCCCTAATAAAATCCGTGAACAGTTTCGCAACAATATGTTAAATCCAATTTTTTAGTTTAATACATATATTTTTTACAAAACAGTTTTCTAAAGAATGTTGTTTTAATATGAAGTGCAATTTATACATTCAAATACTATACTACACTTTCCAAATATTTAAATGAACTTTTAAAAGTTGTTTAAATATCACTAGTGTATGGTAATATTGACTTCTAGTGCTTACTCCTTACATAAGATCACACTTTATATTGACTTAAGTCAAAAATTGCAAATGTTTTAATAATATATACTAAAAAAAATTATTATTAGTTCACATGTAACAATAGTATATAATTATACTATACTATATGTGTATGTATTGCACTAATTAATTGCACTAGACAGGTTTATTCATAAAATTGCAACATGACATCTCTTAAAATTATACAACCAGGTAAATAAAAATTATTTTTATTGTACAATCAATTTTTATCAAACTGTTAAAATAAATGCTTTTATTTTTTATATAAAATCTTATAAAAAAGTGTATCATAACCTACAGAGTTACATCGTAAACTTTATTTAATAATGACAGAACGAATGAACGTTATGTGTAATATACTATTTCATTTTGGTTTTTTATAATATAATTTTTGCAGGTTCAAAACTATTACAGAGTTTACCAAGAATTTTAAACGTGCCATCATCTCGAAATACATATTATAATATTTATAAAGATGAAAAAGAGAGGCTAGATTGGTCAGATATTGGTGATAAAGCAGTTCAAAAATATTTTATGTTGGAATTTTTTCGCGGATTAGGAATTGCGCTATTCCACTTTTTTAAAGAACCTGCAACGATAAATTATCCTTTTGAAAAAGGTCCTTTAAGTCCACGATTTAGAGGAGAACATGCATTAAGAAGGTATTCATATAAAAATATTTAGTATGATTTCATTTAGTACTTTTAGTTTATTTGAGTTTGCTTTGTACAAATACTGTTTAAAGATACATTATTATAATTATGCAGAAATAATTTTGAGTAATGCGCATGAAATAACAATTTTTTTTTTACGATTCTTTTAAAGTGTTTACATTTTAAAATGTACTATTTGAACTGTAACATTATAAAATGTATAGATATTTTATATACATAGTAAAACATTTGTGATATATAACTTATTTACCAAATAAAATCATAAAATAATATACTCTGTATAATTCAAATAAAAAAAACAAGTATTAATGTGAAATAGATATCCTTCAGGAGAAGAAAGATGTATTGCATGTAAATTATGTGAAGCAATTTGTCCAGCACAAGCAATCACTATTGAAGCAGAAGAGAGAGCTGATGGATCTCGACGTACAACAAGATATGATATAGATATGTCGAAATGTATATATTGTGGTTTCTGTCAAGAAGCTTGCCCAGTGGATGCAATCGTGGAGGTAAGAAATAATACTGTTTTACCTATAAATGTAGATCACTTTTAGCTTTATTCTATATGTTAATCTATATATTACTAAACATGTATTAATATATTATATACACATAATAAAATGTCACATATCTACATCAAAAGAAAAAAAAATAAATTAAGTGTTTATGCTTTAACATTGTCTGCAAACATTAAAATTGTAGAAGGTAGTACCATAAGTATAATGTACATTTTTTTATCAATGAATGTAATTAAAAAGATAATATAATAAAAATTAATTATATATGCCATTTTAGGGTCCAAACTTTGAATTCTCAACAGAAACACACGAAGAAATGTTATACAACAAAGAAAAGCTTTTGAACAATGGAGACAGATGGGAATCAGAAATTGCTAGTAATCTTCATGCTGATCATTTGTATCGTTAAATAAGTAATTAAATGTAGTTACAAATTATATGAAGTAATAAAACGTTAAAATTATTTAAAATTACGATTTATTTTATTAGTAAATGCAATAGTTTAATATCACATTCATATCTCTATATCATGTTGATTCACTATTATTTCAAATTGAACATGAAAGAAAAATTTAGAAGATTGCATTTCATTTTTATTTTCAATATAAATGTAACTGTCTAATTTTCAAAATTCCTTTTTTTTCATCATTAATGAAGTTAATATATATCATAATATCATAATTTTTACACACTAAAATCGTTTCTTTATATAAGCAATATACTTTTTACATCAATGCAATGTTAAACGTTTCATAATCGTATGTAAAGTAAAATATGAAACAACTTCAAATCTAAATTTCAATATCATGTAAGCTATTATACTACTTGCAAATATAAAAACGATTCAAAATCAAACTAACTCATTCATTGAGACGGAATTTTTGTATTATTTTTTTTGTAAGAGAATGATACTTCATTATATGATTTTTAACTAGCAATATTTACAGCATTTTTGCAATTAAATGTGGATTAATAACTATGGATTGAAATTTGTAGTCCTATTTTTCTAATATTGTTTACAAAAATAATTTTTCTATCTAAATAATTGTTTCATATGTATTACCGCATTACCGTAATAAAAAAAATGTAGCAATCATTTTCAGTATTATATAACGTTTAATATTAAAAAGAATATATAAATGTTATTTTAAATTCATTTATTCACATTACACGATAATCTTATGAAATTAGCAACATTTATAATTATTGAAAAAAAGATATTCATTTTTAAATATATTATTACTTGCAGTAACGTGATAAAGAATACATTCAAATGTTTTGTATAAATTGTATCAAATGCTATATATACACTTCTTATTGTACATACATACCATAAGTTTACATTTAATAATATAATTATTTAAGGAATATAATATATTTTAAAACACTGATTTATAATTTGTTATAGATTTATGTAATTACTTTTATTTTTTTGTAAATCTTCTTTAATGTTTTTTATATAACGTTTCTCATCATTTTACTTATTACATAAATGATGCATAATTTGCAAAACATCCTTACCTTTACATATCAATATTATTAACTATTAAAACAATAAAATTGTTTTTAAGATATAATACAACTTTTCTTATTTTTTAAAATATAAACACATTTTGATTATTTTTTACTACCTATTTTAAATCAAAAAGAAAATATTTTACATAAATTATTAAAATTGTAAAATAAAGAAAATATCAGTAACTTTATAAAATCAATATTTAATACATTGTAAAATATTTTAATTTTTCATGTTTTCATATCATTTTTACTTTCTGCATTAACAATAAAATTACATATTTTGTATATGATTACATAATTTGTTTCTAACAAGTATATATTTATTATTTGTAAAAGTACTATTTTTGAAACTAAAATAATTTAATAACATTTCTATACCTGAGATTATTCTGATAAGTCTGATTATTTTTATTTAAAATGATTTTTATAAGATATATTATTTTTCTAAATTGTTAAAATACATTTAATAATAGTTATTACTAATTGTATTTTATAAATCATGTACAAAGTTGCAATTATATACAATTCTAACGTTTCTTCCCATATAAATTAGAAATGAACTGCTATTTAAAAAAGGATGTTCATATTTTTACATTTTAGTAACTTTTGTTATTAGTATTAAAAATCAATAAATATATTTAATAAAATTATACATAATGTTCTGATTATGTTGTTCTAGAATTAAAAATAACTAATGAACATTAATTAAATATTACAGGGCATACAATTGGGAATGTTTTGTGAAGTCAATTTTAAATATTAAACTAATAAAAAGATTCAAATGTGAATACGTGGACATTTTTTTAATTTATATTTAATTCTCTATTTTCAAAAATGTGTAAGTTACAACTAACAATATGTCTATTCAGTAAATTCTTTACAATGAAGGATAAAAATATCTGCGAACTATAAAGGTGTACAATTAGAAAACGATGATTACATACAAAGGACATTAACACTTATGTATCACAAAACATAATAATTTATATGAAATCATGAAAAATGACTTTATTACTCATTTGAATACTATCAGGAACAAATCTGGAAGGGGGCATGGAAGCGAGGACAATCATCCTCTTTTAAAAGTTGTAAAATTTTAAGAAACTAATTCATATTAATTTTTAGTATCTAAATTTTATTAAATTTTTGATACTCTTTGTATTTGTTTTTTCTTTAGTAAAATAAATTATTTTATCGAACATACTATAATTATTTTGTTGTTTGTAATGCATAAATAAATTAATACAAACCTGATTATTTAGATTATTATAGAATAATAATGTTAGAAAATAAACTATCAGTAAATTTCAAATCATCGAAAAAAAAATTAAGAAACGTACTTATCTCCCCTTCCTCTGTCCAAAGCAAAACTTCTAAATTCGCCAGTAGATTTTATATAGTGTTTTCTTACATACAAACGAATATTTTAATTTTGTTCCCTAAATAAGTCTCAAAGTTAACAATGCCATGTGATTAATTATGTACATCTCTGATTTCATAGTAAGTAATTACAAAACAATTAATTAGCTTTTTATACGTTTAAGTATATAAAGAAGGAAAATGACATGAAAAAAAAAAAGAACTTTAGTCAATACTTAAAAATAATATATATTCTTTATGTACCAATTCATAGAAATCTTGTTCATTTTATTCATATGAAGTGTTGACAAGAATGTATTCATTAACTATTACGTATGCCTAAAGTAATTGTTCGCATGAATTTGTATAAAAAGCATGCAGACGTGTGTCTTTTAAACTGTACTATAAGCAATATTATTGATACTATTAACAATATAAATTCTACAAACAATTCTGAAGTTATAAATTATAATACCTTTAATAATATTATGAAAAAGTAAAATGCTCATATTATGTTACATAATGCATAAAAATCTATCCTAACATATGTATGTACACTTTTAAATACATACGTATTTATAAATATGAAGATATTTCCAATGTTTTTGAAGCATCCTAGAAAATTAGAATTTGAAACAAAAGTTAAATTTTTCTTACTTCATTATTTATAATTTATTTATATTGCAAAAGTAGTATTGTGCACCTCAAAATTCGACCACATTATTATTCAATATACCTTAATTATATTGCGCTGTAATAGCAATTATCATCTGTACGTTGTTTTATAACGAATTTTACATTTACAGTATATATTCTGCATGTACTGAATTTAATCAGTACGTTTAGTTCGTTTGCGATGATAATTTTTTGCTAATGCATGAATAATTGTTACCAAAAAATAACATACCATCAACATTACAAATTTATCAAATAACCATGAAATTGTTGTTGTTCCGTCCTGAAAATAAAGAAGGTACATATTAACGAACGTATAAAATATTATGTACAACGCAATGAATCTATATTAAGAAAATCACACCATAGATGTTTTATCATGTAGCTTCTTTTTCTGTTCAATAAGATATCTTTTCAATGGTTCCTGAAATTTCGAACCAATGTATGGTACAATTGCTAATAATTTAATAAATTTATCTAGAAGTTCTTCATTGAAAGCTATTATCACTGCAAGTTGTTGAATGTGCATTTTTATAATTGCTTTTCCTATGAGTGTAGCACCAAAGAATGTCCAAAAAGGAATTAAATAATGACCACATGTTAGTCCAGCAAGATCAAATAACGGATTAGGAATCTAAAAATAATTTCTCTTGTTAAAAGAACATTATTTGATTCAATATATGTTTGTTATTTAATCGTTATAAAAATATAAAAATCAAATTAGCAATTTAAGAACTAATTTACTTACTGAAGCACAAGCTAAAATTCCCCAAAATCCTGCCTTTTGTACAAAATGCTTCATAGTTAGTTTTATACGTATTAATAATGATACATTTTCACCATTTTCTAATGCTTCCAAAGCTTCTAATTCTTTCAGATCTTCTTGATCAAATTTTTCACCTCTATTATTGTGTCTGCTAGTTCGAGCAGCTCTGGCCATAAAATATGGTGGTAATTCACCAAGAGCAGTACCAGCACCCCAAAGCATAGCTTCTATTCGTACTTTTCTCATAATATTTAATATTCCTGCAGTCCACATTGGATCAATTGTTGTTGGACATATTATTTGATCAGGATATGGAGGTTCAGGAAAATTAAGAGCACCACATTCATACGCAGCCATTGAAACAGCTGCAATATGTGGCCCTAAGTAAAGTACGAAAGTATGTAAGCCTGTACCAAGACCTACACTAGAAAGAACGCCTAAACCTATCCAATATAGCCACCAAATTATTTTTGTTTCCCATGCTCTTAAAATCTGAAAATATAAAAATAGTATATCATATAATCTGTCATATAAATAAAATAAGAAGTCAAGCTTTAGTACCATATTCTATTGTTTCTAAAAATGAGAAAAAATTATATAAATAGAGGCTTGTACATTTTTTAAGATACAAATACTTTTTGTTTATCACAAAAATTTACTAGAATAATTTTCAAACATAAAATTTAAAATACTGTTGTCTTTTCTAATGCTAGGATCATGTAAAAGCTTCATAATTGTCAGAAGATACCTATATCTTGAAAAGAACATTTTCTGAACCTATGTTTATATGACCTTTTCGCATTCTTAGAAACAGTAACATTCCATACCAAAATTTGACCACTTATTTCCTTAACACTTTCTATATCTATAATAGAGGATAAAATAACAACCATGTCTGTTTAAGGTATTTACCATTTTTAGAATGAATTGTTAATTCATGATTTAATCCAATATGAAAGCATACCTGTTGATGTGGACCAGAAGTTCTGTTTAATACCAGAAACAGTACAATTATTGACACTATACTCCATACTATTCTTCTATAATGTAACGCTTCTTTTCCTAAGCTGAATATATTAGTAAAAAGTTCTCGAAAAAAGTAATTTAGCGTAATAATTGGATGTTGCCATAATGTTAAATGTTCTGAATCTATATGAAATTCACTATTTAAATTATTTAAATCTTCCGAGTATGGTGCAGATAACTTTTTTTGTTCAATATTTTGCTGAGCACCATTAACAGGAGTTGAATCCTTCACACGTCGAATGGCAGTGGTATTTTCCAACATGGTACTTCCTAACTGGCTACTCTGCACACAAAGCAATTATAAGACATCAAATTAGTAAAATATTGTAAAATGTGTATTGCATAAAAGAAATATAATAATTGCCCAGCTATTTTATTTCTTTTTTAATAGCATTAATTGTTGAAAAACATACTTCTTAATAGTATAAACTTCTAAATAACATTATTTCTAATATGTACAATTTTATTTAGAATGATTTGAAACTATTTACTACTTTCTTAATTCTATTAACAAGAATTTGTAATTAACTAAATTTAAAATAAAATGCTGCTTTCTTAAAATTGCATCAGATTAGAACTTAAATACACAGAATATAACAATATTCAATAAACTTAAATCCATAAAACCGACATAGGCTTTTACAAACTAAACTTTGCAGTATTGAGTAAATTATAAAAACTGTTTTACAATAAAAATTAAAAATAAATATAAATTATACAACAAAAAATAATAAATACATTATATCATATTACTGTATATTAACTAGTATCCTTTATTAATATAATTTAAAAAATAATAAAACAATGATATAAATGAAAAATAGTAATTAAATATAAGTAACATCAATTACAACCAGTATTATTAAGAATATAATGTATAAATATAAAAATTTAGCACCTGTGTGGTACTGACTACAAGTTTCACGTGCAATATCAAATTCTATAGAAAAATTTACTCAAAACGAAAAAATTACAATTAAAAATAAAGACTAACATTTTATTAGTGTTAATATTATTTAAGAACATACTTTATTAGTAGTGATATTGCATAATATTAAACATTTACTTTAATACTTCCATGCTTACTTTCATTCCTTATTTATACAAAATTAGTCCAAAGCTATTTATTAAAGTTACTATAATTTGCATTATAAAATACTTTTCAAAAGAGATATTCATTAGTTTTCTATTTATAATCATGTACATATTAATAAAGTAAATAAAATCATTATATATTTTTGTTATTTTACTAAAAAAATTGATATTATTGATATAATATTAATAAGTTTATGCAGCAATAACTACATGCAATTAAATATGATTTAAATTTATGTAATAAGAAATAGCACAAAGTATTTGCAAAATAGGTATATCGTATACCATGTTTATCCTCTTTCCTGAAATGGGCAGATGTTCTTTTAATAAGCCTTTAAATTGTTTATGCCTAAGTTGTGAAACGGGTGTCACTGTAGTAGCACTCATTGAGCTTCTGCTATCCGTGTAAATAAAACTTCCATCAAAATTCTTTACATTACTGGTAATACCCATATTAGAAGCAGTATTTGTCTTTCGATCTACTTTTCTTCGCACCATTGTCAAGCTGCATTAGCCAATCTGTACCACCAACTAATTACTATTACTAATGCTAGTAAGAGTACTGAAGTATAAAAACATTCTAACAATTTCTTATTTTAAACATTCAGTATGGATACTTTATTAATGTTAATGTTAATAAAATACCTTGATTTTTCTTTCTTCTCAAACTCTAAAAATATAAACTATCCAACATATTTATTAAAATGTGTATTATTTTATGTATTCCAAACAAAACATACCAATATTGTATTGAGAAGAAAGTAAATTAAAAAATTGATATAAAAACTATTGCCGATGTATCCATATGTAAGTATGTTTAATATGTGAAATCATCTTATTCTAACAAAATGATCTTTCTTGATGACATTTTAATTGTAAACATAAAATATCAATTTGAAATAACTATATAATTTAATAATTATTTTAATTTTCTTGATTTTTATATTGTACTGTGATTTATAATTATGTTATATGTAAAATAACACTTCAGATATTACATTATTTCTGAGACAATACTGAACTATTTAAGCTAAAATATTCTTTATTTCATAACTATAGAATTTTAAATCCGTTAAATTTATTACAAGTACACTAACATAAGTTTTAAAAGAGGAACATGGTGTTATAATAAAAACACCAAATTATTTCACTTTAATATGCAAATACTGTTGGATTTTTAAATATCATATTGTAACATAGGAATTTACAGCAAAACAAGAAACAACAAAACATTAATCTCGTAAACATACTTATCAATTATTTCTAAATTTTTATTCCAATTCTTATATTATCTAAAATATTAACTGATTTGTCTAAATACATTTTCAATAAAAACTTTAATATTAACTCACTTCCACTTGCTAATAAAATTCAGAAATTATAAAACAAAATATATAAATCTTTTGCAAAATAAGGTAATAATAAAAACATATGTAACAATATTTTTAATCTATTATATCTGTTTATTCATTAATAGTTTAAATGTTGTTTTAATGTTTGATTTATTTCAATTATTTAATGAAATCATTTAAGCATGTCTACAAGTTTAAATAAGTAATATTAATGCATAAATACAATTTACCATTCTTCAACCTTATGTTATCATCTAATTGCACGTGAAACTAAGTCACATGAATATATTTAATATACAAAATTCATTTTATATTTAGTTTATTGAAAGAAAAAATATGTATAAAACACATTCAGTGAAGTATACCTTAATCGTACAATATTAAAGATATGTTATAAGAAATTAAGTACAGTACAATATAACACAATTAATATTATAAAATATAATTGAATTACCTTTTAACCTTAAAATATGAGCGTGACTAATCGTTGAATCAATAAAAAATTATTATTTTTCAAATCATTATAAAACATACATTTGAACGAAAAGTAAATTACTTTATAATGTTTTAAACGATCGATTGCTAGCATGTGCACTGAAGAAAGTCAACGTTTTTTTATTTAATTAATTAAACTGTCAAATCGACAGTATTACATGTAATACATTCATGTGTCTGACCTACAGCACTTCCTATATATACTATATCAGTATGAGTACGCGCAAGTCTACGTGTATAAAAATGCCTAATCATTAGTCTCTTTAGATAGTAAAAATATATGTCGCTTCCTCATCTTTCTAATAGTTCGAATAAATTTTCCGATATATATATGCATACCTATAAGTTCATCACATCGAATGTTTCATATGCTTTACTATGATGTTACAGTATTAGGAAAATTAACCAATCAGCTTTACTTCACAAAATTGTTTAACAGTATATTTAAAATTCAAAGTAATTGTTATTTTAAAGTAATAATCATGTTTTCTTTACTTCTTCTAAAGCTCTTTAGACTTATATTCATATAATGTTTGTAGTACAGTACTGTATAAGTGTGTATAAATTATAATTTAATTTTAGTTTCATATTTATAAATGTAGAGAAGATATAATTAAATAAATGAATATATATATATATATATATATAGTTTAAAGTATTCAAAAATCTGATAATTACTGTATTAAATGTAATAAATATTAAATATATTCGTAACTAAATAAATTAATCCATGGTATTATAATTTAATAATAACTATTATTCTATAACGACTATTTCTAATATTATTAATCTTTGTAAAATAATTAATTTTGGCTTGTGAATATAATTATATAAAGTATTTTTATTATTACTTATTACAAAGTAAATTTTTTTCAAAATTAATTTGATTTATAAAAAAAATAATAACGGTAGACTATATATAGTGTATCAATTAATATATTTTAATTTATTTAAAACGTTAACCACAAGTTAATAGAGATTTATAGTTTCTTACATATTTAAACCTTTAATACATTAATAAGCGATATGCGTGTGTAATGCACATTAATTAGGCTTCTCTTGATTAATAGGAAATGTAGGAAAATAAAATTTCCACTTATCGCCCTCGGTATTGAGAATTCAATATACAACAATAATAAACTACTTTGTTGTTACATGTAAATGTAAGTCAGGTAAATGATAAGAAGCTTCTTCCCTTACACTATCTTTTAACCATTTTAACCAAGGAAAACCTAGAATACACAATACGAATATGAAATAAATGAAATATACGTTAAAGGATAAATTAAAAATTATAAATATAAAATATGTTAATTTATTTGATAGTAGAATATATTTCTTAGAATATTCTATTTATTTTAAATAAGATAATACAAAATATGATAAATGTATAACACTTCAAATAAATTGTAATCAATTATAAATCAGCATTATTTTTTTACTATATAGTAGTTTTATAATATAATTAGTAGTTTGTACTAATAATAGATCTTAGCAAAATATTAAAATAAGAAATACATTTTATTTTTAATTGTATAATTTTAAATAAATCATGTGGATTTTAAAATAATATTTACTGTTCTAATTCAAATATATTTTCGGAGATATTTGCATTTTCCTACGAACATATATGTATATTACTTTGATTATGTATGCTTGATACAAATGGAAAGGTCTTTCTCTATAAGAGAATAACAGATATATAATAATTTTACTTTATATCTTTCAGATAAAATAAAAATTTTATATAGAAATGTGAGTGCACTTACATATAGTGCTTTTACAACATTTTTTAAATAAATCATATAAGTATATACGTATCAAATGAAGTTAGTTATGAATGGATCAAGTATTGTACTTCTTATATCTTTCCATAGTCTCAGTTATATGATAACCTAACCATCGCTAATTTATAATCGTTTCATATACTTGTAATCGTGTATATTTTAGAAAAAAGTTTACTTGCATTATACTGCCCGCAAACTTATATTTGAAATATTAATAATTATGATATTAGTGCATATTATTAAAAAAGAGATTTGTAAACTTTGTATTAATTTTAGCTGAAATATAAAGTTTATAAAATACTAATTGTAAAAGGACCATATCAAAACTGATATTTACAAAAATAGAAAATGAAAATATGGCAAATATATTAACTCCATTTGTATATTGGGCTCAAACAGAAAATCAAGTAACATTAAAGGTGGATTTGACTGATGTTAAGGTACATAATTTGTAACGCATGCATATTTTATCATTTATAAAGTTATTTCAATTACAAATATACTTTGTAGGATGTTAATGTTGACTTAAATGAAAAAAGATTACGAGTTACTGCTTACGGGCAGGGTGCTAGAGGACTTAACAATTATGGATTTAATCTTGATTTACATTCATCTATTGACACTGAGGTAATGTTCTTACTCATATTATCTTTAAATATTTATAGAAATTGGTATATAACTTATAAAGTAGTTAAATTTTTATATTATAACATAAATTTTACTTACATAACATTTAACATTACATAAATTTTAAATAAATCAATAAATCTTTTAAAAGTTTTGGAAATTGGTTGATTATAAATATGAATAAGTTATAAATTATTTTTTATTAAGGAATGTTATGTTTTTTTTTTTTAAATAGAAGAAAAGAGCAATTTATAATTAAATGCAAATATCACCAATGAATATATTTGTTTAGATTTTAAATATAAAAAGTTGATTTCATATTTTTTCAGATTATTTGATAATGCGGTTTGAAATAAATTTGTTAGTCTTTAATGTACATACCTGATATTAATCAGTTTCCAAGATTTTACACTTATAAATTGATTGATTTCTATGCAAAATTCAGTTTATATCTTTTTTTTTTTGCAAATCAATAAATTTATAATTGTTATATCTTTAAAGATAATTAAAACCAGGTGAATCCATTAAAGATTGATAAATTTATATTAAAAAGTATCTCAAATGATCTATATTATTTTTCTAAAGTAAAATATATTATCTCATTTAAAAAACTAAACTTGACCATCGTATCTCTCAAAATAATAATATTAAAAAATATTATATTTTTGATTGAATAACAGGATTCATTATAACACTTTAACATTATTTTATTAGAGTCGTAGGGAATTATTTATATTACATTTTAAATAAAGAAAAATAATGCTTCACTTTTTTACTGAAAAGTAACAAAAATGGAATGGAATTAATCTACTTCTCAAGTACAATAATATTAACCGTAGCTTTCTTTTTAATCAATATTATCCAAAAACCGTAGTAGCGTATTCTGTATCATTTTAAAAAGTTTTATCTTTCAAAGACTATGTTTATAATCTTGATATAATTGTAAATTACAGGTACAGTCAATCCTTTCATTTTTTTTACTCTTTAAATCAAATTTTATTTATATCATTACTTTATATTTTAATTATAGTATTGTACTTTGCTTTAAAAAATTCTTTCATTTTGTCATAATTTTCCGATTATTTTCCGAGAATCCAAATATTCTCTTCCATAATTTTTATATTTGTTATTATATTGTTATTATCTTTCAAACACTTTCAAAATGTTTGGAAATTAGTAACTGTGTATGTTTAATAGCCTTAAGTATTTCATAATTTTTAGTATTGTTACTTCTTTCAGCGGTACAAAATAAGTTTTCTGTTGTAATAAAATTTTTATTCACATGGACACACGTTCCGAAATTTCGAAGTCATTTTTATTTTTCGATTATAAAATGATTTGTTACTATAATACTTCAGTTGGTAACAAAATTTTAACAAATTTTAACAATTTTAAAATTTGTTGTAATAGTTGATTAATTGCAAATGTCAAATTCAAAAACTCTTCTTCTATTAGTTATAATATAATATAATTGTATAACATATTAAATAAATATATACCACTTTTCGAGATCAATTCTATACATTAAAATATTTAGAAGAAGTTAATATAATTATTTTAAACTTTGATAACATTTAATTTTTTAATCATATGCTGTTTTTTATCCTCAAGAATAACCAATGAAATTATCTGTAGAAAACAAATGTAATATTACAAATTATTTATGCTATTCTTATATACATCTTTACTTTTAAAAGCAGAATTAAAAACTTATATATTTCAAATATATTGTTTTTTCTTTCTTTAATTATCCTATTATAAGTTTGTATATATCATGTATGCACTGCCCTATATATCACATTACGTTTATTAAATAACACTATATCAGATCGAGGTGTTACAAAAATTAAAACACATGAATTTAAAAATACAATAATAAAATTATGGGGTAAAAACATAAATGGAAGTTAGAAAAGTTGACTGAATGTTTGGATATAATACATACTTAACTAAAATTATTTGTTGAAGAGAAATTTGCAGTTAGTTATTAAGAAACTGACCACACCGTTTCAATTCCTTGAAAACAAAGTGTAGTTAATTGTAGCCAAAAGGATTTGACGAGTTTAAAAGGAAATTTATCTTTATCGCTCGGTCAGCTAAATTTTAATGACCAATCGGTACGAGGTCATCAGCATTTAGTTAGCACAGTCAGAATTCCTAAAATATCGCACAGTACTACATACACAAGTAGGAACATACAACAGAGTAGCTAAACTGAACGTTTTAATTTAAGTATGGTAATAAAGTATATTTGTGCTACCTAGATCTTACGAATATTACGTTTTTTACGTAGATGATACTTTCTCTTCAGTAAATTTTTTCTTAGTTTCTTTTGTTTATATATATATATATTTTTTTTTATTTATTTGATTAGAAATCAAAAGAAAGCTATATCAGTGTAGCATTTATACATCGAATTAGCAAACGAGATATATAAAATTGAAGCGTGGCGGTAGTTTTTGATTTTCTTTCTTTGAAAAATGCTGTTTGTGCATACCACTTCAATTTCTCATTATATATATATATGAAAAGCGTACACACGATGTTCCATTTAAGTGGCATATGTAAATTATTTTTATTATTAATAAAGGTACCAAAAAATGATGAAATATCTGTTTCATATAATACAACGTTATGGCCGATATGAAAACGAGTTCAATGACCTATAACACCTTGACCTTGAAGTAACTTTAAAGACGACAAAATGAATTGACATTGAAAGAAAATAAAGTGAAGCTGGAGTAACTTATAATGTCAAGATAGTACGAGGTGTATTAAATTAAATGTTTGTAAATTGATAGATAGAATGCGATACAGATACCAAAAAAAAATACTGGTCAATCCATAGTTTTTACTGATATTTAAATATGTTGTAAAATGGGAATTCACTTATCATATGCAGTTTGAGAACATTTTATTTAGTCAGAAGGGAGTTCAGAAACCTTGCTTGGAAGAGGTGAAGTTTGAAAAATATTCTTTTGAATACTATTTTCTTTAAAATAATTTTAAAGCAGTTTAAATCTGTAAAAACAAAAAAATTTTTAGTTTAATTATAAACTAATAATTCAGATATATAATCAACTTCATTATTACTATTATTTTAATTTAAAAATAACATTTTTTGTTACATTATTTAAACTTACAATGATAAATTAACAAATATTAAGAAATATGAATAGTAAAAAGTACCTACAACACCAACTTTCTTTATTTATCATAAAAAATAATTGTGTTACACATATAAATAACAAAAGTATAATTTTAATATTGCAGGACAGTAATTTTAAAGTAATAAATAGACAAATTGATTTTACCTTAAAAAAAAAATGTCATGGATGGTGGCCAAGATTAACCAGTCAACCACAAAAGCCATCATGGTTAAAAATTGATTTTGATAAATGGACAAGTGAAGATTTAGAGGATAATGAAGATGAAAAACGAGATATAATTAATGATTACCCTGACATGTATGATAAACTTCATAAAGAAGAATTCGGTTATATAAAAGGTATACTACTTTATAAAATATTATTATCAATGTTATAATTAATTTAAATTATAATATTAATTTATCATTTTTTGTTGTGCAGAAAATTTTAAAAAAGTGTATTTAATTATTTATAATCTTTTTCAATTTGTGGGTTTTATTTATATTCTTACTGTAATGGGAATAAAGTATTCAAGAGATGGTCCAGGTTGGTAATTAATTAATCACAACTTTTAATAATAACTAGTGCAATATAATTCATTATAAACTTTTTTTATGTTAGATTGTATGAAAGAAACATATGCAGCTGTTGGGAATGCTATGAAATTTATACAACTTTTACAGTTTCTAGAAGTTATGCATTCATTGTTTGGTTACACCAGAAGTGATACATTTACATCATTTGTACAAGTTGGAGGCAGAGCATTTATTTTATTTTGTATGATTGAAGCTGAACCACGAATGCAAACAAAACCTGTTGTTTTTTATCTTTTTCATATTTGGAGTACAGTGGAAATATTTAGATATCCATATTATATTACACAGTTATTAGAGATAGAAATTCCATTTTTAACATGGCTAAGATATACAATATGGATGCCATTATATCCATTAGGTTTTCTTTGTGAAGGCATCATAATATTGAGAAATATTCCATATTTTGAAGAAACACAAAGATTTACTGTATCTTTACCAAATTCTTGGAACTTTGCATTTCATTTTCCATCATTTTTAAGGATATATTTATTAATATTTTGTTTACCTCTTATGTATATGTTAATGTCTCGTATGAATCAAGCACGTTATAAAAAACTAGGAAAACCTAAATTGAGAAAAAAATATGAATAATTTTATAAATAATGTAAAATCAAAAAGTCAAATAACTAACATTTTATTGTTGATTCAATCATTCATTAGATAATTAATAAGAAAATGATTAAATATATAGTCACAATTGTATATATACTCATATAAATATATATATTTATTTATCTTAAGTTTAAAAATGAAAAAATATAGGAAATTTTAAATATATATTTTAAATTCTTAATCCTGATTTTAGAAATCTTGTCTTTACACTTGTATGTAAATGTTATACGTGTGTTACATGTTTTTATGTAAAATTGAAACTGATATATGTATGTAAGTACAGGGTATACTGTTTAAAGTATTACATAGCTGTTATTCCACAACTATTGGTCATATAAAAAATTGTTAATATAGAAATAGTAATAGTTATATTTCTTCTACATTGTTATTTTTCGAGATATGATGGTTGAGTTTCGTTTTTTAATTTATATTTAATTTATTTAAACCCCTACATTTTTTTTTAAATATTTGATAGTAGTTTTCAAAGCGAACTCATTAACCTCTAATATATACACCTGATTATAATTAATTTTCAAGATATAATGCTTACAAATTTACTCGATATCAGAGAGAAAGATTCGGTTCGAAGAGCGGTCTTATTATTGTAGTAAGTGCCACAATAGTGTCACGTGTTTGTCGCGCCCTCTTTAAATGAATACAAACGAAGTTTTCCCTGTAAATCATTAAAGGTTAATAAATTTATTTTAAAAAATATCATCAAATGATCTAAAAATAAATACTTATGTGGTTTCATTTAAAAACGAAATTTGACTATTATATATTATAAAATAACAATGTAAAAAGAATAATCATTTCTACCAAAACATACTTTCTATTTTACCATGCAATTTCTACATTAATAATTGTTTGTATGACCAATAGTTATGGAACAACGATCTGTAACACTTTGGACGGGACATCCTGTAGATTAATTTATGATTATATAAAATATTTATAGAAGTATTAATATATACTTTTTTATTTGTTCCCATATGTTTTATATATCGTTTTCAAAATGTACACATAATCACTAATATTTAAATAAAATAAAATAAAATAAAATAAAATAAAATAAAATAAAATAAATTTTTAGTTTATATATAACGCATAAAAAATAATTAGTTAAAAGTAGTATCTACAAGAATACCCTTCCCATTGTGTTAACTGGCAGAATATACTAACAACACAAAAGAAAGTATATCGATCTGATATCGCTCTTTATTTTTACAACTCTTATCAAATGAAAAAATACATACTGAAAAACATCTCAAAGAAAAATTAAAACAAATTTTCCTTTTGAATTACTTGACACGTTCTCATTGCTGATTATAACTCATTACTAGCATAGTGAAAACACACCATTAGTTTTATATCCGCTGTTTGTTTACTACACATCGAAGAGTAGCACGTGGAATTAAAACTTATGAAGTAAATGAATGATTATTTGGTTTAAGTTTATGATAAAATGGAGCAATTTGAATTAAATATATGGGAAGGTGATTGGGGTTTACCATCAATAGACAGAGAATGTTTACAAGTTTTGGTATGTATTTTTTTAATATAGGTTATATTATAGATTTAATGCGGAATATTTTTTTGTTATATTTCGTAAAATTAAAAGTAGTATTTCCCATTTATGGAACATTTATTATTTGCAAACTAGTAATTATCATTTGTATAGGTACAGAGTTAATAAATTAAGAAAATTTTTGTAATTAATGTATACAATAAACATGTAGTATTAAACCAACTATATATAATATATAAATCGTTGTTTTAAATATTTGTATCCCAAATTTCAAAATAAGTTTGATTAGTTTTTTACTTTATGTATTACAAATAAAATTATTAATTATTTCTTTCATTTAGAGATTATTAAATAAATTTATATTTATACTTACTACATAAAGATTTTAAATTCTTATATTTGTGTAAATTCATGTAAATTCTAATTTGTATTATATTTCCCAATAATTTACCCAAATTTAATTTAATTTTTAAAAATAGTCAGATTGTATATTGAAGATGCAATTATGTCAGCAATAAAATTTAAAGGTATGTTTTTACCAATTTTGAGGGATTTATTACATTTACTACCTTGTTTTCTATTTATATAAGCGTTTAACGTTGCATCAACTACTAGGTTATTAGCAACGTGACAGTTTTCCTATGAATTTCCTTAAAGTATGTGATTATACAATTTAGTTTCTTTTAAAAATTTAATCAGCTTGTGTTTTTTCCCATCTTCCAAGTTGGCCTTGATGTCTGGTTTCAATTTGTACTTTTGCCAAGGTGTACTATATTTTGGGCAATGTAGGATAAGATGATTGATTGTGAGTGGTATATTGCATTGTTCGCAGTTAGGAGCTGGTTGACTTCTCAAAAGATGTGCATAGGTGATTTTAGTGTGCCCTATTCGAATGCAGCTAATTACAATTTGATCTCTTCTGGGTATTTTAATGTCAGATTTTTGGGTATTAAAAAAGTTATTATTCATGTTTGAAGAGTACGCAGGTGCTGTTGTTCTCCATTCTGTTTCCCATTGAGACCTTAGTTCCCTTTGGGCCGTTTTCAGTGTATTTTCGAAACTTGGTTGAGTTCAATAGAGGGGAGACTATTGCTTCTGTGGCTGCTTGATCAGCCTTTTCATTTCCTGATATTCAGTACAGTCAATGTACTATTTTCAGTTAATAAGAAGATAGTTAAATATTAAAATAAAAAGAAAGGTGTAGTAGTGTTGGATTGCTAGTTTACTTTTTTACTTTTTTTTCTGTGTTTAAATAATTAAATAATTAAAGCTGAGCTTCAGAGCTTTTATAAGACCAGTGAAGAAGATTCTAAATATGATAATGTCTTATTTTTTACATGTATGATTGTATTCCCAATATTAGATCTTAAGTTATTTTGTCGCTTTTAAAATGTTTATTGCTTGTTTACCAAATTTTGTTGATTTTCTTATATTAGGTTTTTTATTAAATTGGTTATTCAATTTAACATTTTTATATGATAGTAGAGTATAATGAGAAATTAATGACTATATAAATCCCTAAAAGAGGTGATAAATATTAATAAATATAAACACCTGATAAATTTTAAAAGCAAATTTATAATTTTTTGTTTTATCTGTAAATATTTTTTATTTTTGTTTTCAAGTAATAGGAAAAAATAAGTAAATACAAAATAAAATGTATGCATATATATAGAAGATTATTTTTTTTAAACTTGTTTTTATGGTTAGAGCCTTTTGGATCTATAAAAAATTACAAAATAGATTAAATAGAAAATATTACAACTGACCTGTAAAGAGACAAATAATTTTTAAATTTGGCTATATACTATCATTTTTCTTTATCTCTTTATAGTTCTTTCACTTGTAGTAGATAAATTAAAAAGAAGAGGTAAAGTAATTTAAACATAGATTTAAAAAAATAATATTAAAACATTCTCTAAAAATACTGAGTATAATCAATGGTGTTTATTCTTTTCATTTTCTTTTTTTTAGGTTTATGCTAAGTTTAATAATGTAGCTTTAAAAGTGAATAAGTCTAGTAATGTATTCAAAACACCCAGTGGCCGATTACCTGTATTAAAAAGTAATAGTGTTACGTTAGATAAAGTTGAGGATATTATAGGCTATCTTAGGGGAATACATTATAATTCAGAATACACATTAAACCAAAAAGAATGTGCAAGAGTAATAGCTTATAATGTAATGTTACAACAAAAGTTATATCCAGCATTACAGTACATTTGGTATGTACAAGTTCTAGTTATGGTGTAAAAACTTGTGAAATTAAATATAAATTATGTATTTTAAATACCTTGAGTATTGATATGTTTAGGTGGATAGACGAAAGAAATGTAAATGATTTAATAAGACCATGGTACTATAAAGCAATACCTTTTCCATTTAATTTTTATTACCCATCAAAATTTGAAGGAGAAGCTCGTACCATGTTTGAAACTTTATATCCCAGGGAAGATGATATGGCTGTCATAGAAAATAAGGTAATGATATATAACAATTTTATGTCGATTAACATAATCTAAAGTATAATCTAAACAATTAATATAATATCTGTATTTTTTGTAAAATGGAAATTGATATTTCTTAATAATCAATAAAGTATGTAAATTTACATTTACATATCATTAAATTAATTATAAGATATTATATTAAGATTATAGTAATCATATAAATATCAGAATAAATTAGATATGAAAGAAATGTAAATAATATTATACATACATAACAGGTATATACTGAAGCGCGAAAATGTTTAACAATACTGTCTGAAAGTCTTGGAGATTCAAATTATTTTTTTGGTTCAGAACCTACTATACTAGATGCCATTGTGTATTCTTATTTGGCACCATTACTAAAAGTTCCTCTACCTAATCCAGTTTTGCAAAATCATTTAAAGGAGTGTAAAAATTTAGTAACGTACATAGCACGTATATCGGAAAGATGTTTCAGCAGTGATTGTCAAGAATATAAAACCAAAAAAAATGCTGAGACTATGACAACTTATTCGGAAGGTGAATTTCCAAATAAAAGAAGAAATCAATTCCTTGCTGGATTTGTTACTGTTTTGGTGATGACAGCTTATGTACTTTCAACTGGAATACTCGAGGTAAATTTGTTTTCATTAAAACAATTGATAGTTTAGATAAGGTAACAACAATTTCATATAGATATTTGTGATTTATTACAAATTGTAAATGAATTAGAATTTACATGTTCAAGCTGAATGATATTGTACGATGACAAACCTGATGAATTGTACAAATGGTTAACATGGCAAAATAAACAGGAAGAATCGCAGTAGAATTATTAATAGGCCGTAAAATCGTTTAGACATGAAACTCAATCCTTAAGAACTTCAGGCTAGAGCTGTACACACAAAAAAGTGTTGTATAAGTCCCAATGTACTTTATGTAATACATAACTATTGTGACTCGAGTAAAGGCTCGATGAAAGTGAAAAAATCTGTATAAAGTAAACACCAATGATGGAGACACCAAGAAGTTTGCTTCATGATGAGTGTAACATAATCTGGGATCGGACATATCGGTGAGGTAAATACTAATGCAACGATGAAACTTTTATTTTTTATTTCTTTCTTATGAAACTTTCATGTTTTTCATATTAAGTCGACATTAAATACGACATAATTTGAATAATATTATCATTATTTAATAAGTAAAGCATAATGTAATCTTGTCAAACACGTGCGCTATCAACAAATAATTAACGACCCATTGTTATTCCGTATATATTTTATTTTTTATGATTAATTGCAATATTAATAATAAAAAATCTGCTTCTTCTTCATTTAAAAAGGTGGTTTTTTTATAACTCCCCTTTCAGTTTATAATATTAATGTGGTACTAGCATAATGAATCATATAGAGCAAATGTGGTCCAAATTATGTCGTGTATCTTATTGTAATACAACAAAAATGTCAGAAATCTGTTCGTAAAAATTTCATAACAAAAATCTAAAAAATAAGAGTTTTATCATTGCATTATTACTTATGACTTATGCCATTAATACGTTGAGGTTTGTTTGTTTGATCGTTTCTTTCTTGTTTTTTTTAATCGTTGTTCTTTTTTATATTCGATGCAGTTGGTAAACTTTGAAAAATGTACAAACTACACAAAATGAACAACAGTTCGGTCCCAAGCATTTCGCTTTCAACGAGTCTTTATTGTGTATGGTTCTGAACGTTTTGTTTTTCTGATATTAGGCCGAAGATGGGTATTCAGATAGTTATTCGGAGCGACATGTTACATTGTATCCGAATCAAACTAAGGTGTGTCATTTTAGATGCTCTGAATGGACTAATATGACAAAAACCAAATGTTTCACACACGTTGTTCGACTTGTTTAAACCTAGCAAATAATACACCACCCTTGTTTGTTTGGGGTATAAAATTGGGTTATAACCATTTGATTGTATTTACAATTTTGATTGTATTTACAATCAAATGGTTATAATTATATAATAACAGTTATCAGTTCAATTTTGATTCTTTGACTGATATAGGTATAATTTGGTTGTACTTTTAAATTGTCTGATAATCACTTGCACGTTTATCTATTTCTGAAAAGAACAATGTACAACACTTTTGTATATTTTACAATTAATTCAATTTAAATTAAATAATTCCTATCAATTTATTTTATCCACTGATTTTCTTGTCTCAAACAATTAAAATAGCCAGGGAGGCGACGTCATATAATATTTTAATTCTGCTGTTCTGTAAACAATTATAAATTCAAAAAAAACCAACGAAAATTAAATCGTTGAAATTTTTGTAGATAAATTAATGTTCTTGAGTTATAAAACTAAAGCCATGTTCTTTTTATGTTAAGAATGTATATTTTATATTTAAAATGTTTCAAAACAGCATTCAAGATCGAAAACATTAGAAATGAATAATATCGTTTGTTATGTAAACGTTTTTAGAAATGGAAGCTGGCGAGAATTCGTTTAAGAAATATAATTAGTTAAACAGTTTTCCTGCATTTATGGTCTTCTATTTAAAATAAGAAGAAGTTATTGTACATGTACGTAAACTGACATAATAGCATTTCAATAAATTGTAATTTTTTTCAACTTAATCATGTATTTAACATCAGTAAAATTTTAATGAAAGTTGGAAAAATCCGGCAAATATATTTATGTAATAATCTTTTAGTTATAATTAAATTATATTTACATTTGTAATACTAGAATAATATTAAAGAAATCATTTATGCTTTAAAGGTATCAGTGAAGAGGGATGAAGTTACGGATTTACATACAGAAGGTATAATTGACGATGAATAACAATTCGGGGAAAAATAAAACCAGAAAGACAAGTTTTAAGCGTAACATTAATAGAAGTTTTTATTTTTTCTTATTATCGTGATTTTTTTACGTTATTAATAAAATATAACTATTATCAAAGAATATTATTATATAATAATTAATTATAATCACAAAATTGTATAAATAAATATGTTGATTAAAAATATGTACATTTAGTATTCTATTTATTATTTTTGTATTTTGATAGAATACCCATTGTTGCTTGTTGAATTTCCTCTAAAAAACTTGCGGAATTATGAATAGTGGTACCACCTAAAATAATTTTTACCCCTGGGTTTTGTTTATTTAAATTATAAACAGTTAAACTTTCTTCATAAGTGGTTCCCCCGATCATAAAAACAATGATATCTTGTGGCCTAAAATACATACGACGTTTTTAGCGTTTAATATAACATTTGTTTGAAATTTCTTAAAACAGTATGAAGTGTACCTTTTTGATACCATTGTATTACCAAGGTACGGGAATGTTTGTAAGCTTAATCTTCCTTTTATTAAATCTTCAAGTGTTTCATTTAATAAAGGCGTATGTTGGGTATATATGTTGTCTACCCCATTTAAACCTTTGAATAACTTTTTGGTAATTTTAGCTACTGCTTCACGATCGAATAAATTACTTTGTCTTGCATTGATTCCACTATATTCTAATATGTTATACACAAGCTGAAGTTTTATTTTGAAGTCATTAATTTCAAAGCTTCTATTAAATTCTTAATTGCAATTATATTAATTCCAACATACCTTAATATATTTTTCGGAAACTCCTTTATTTTTTAATAAATTCAATAAACCACTGATATCATTATTTGCATGCCTTTCATAGTGGAGTGCATAAAGCATTACCAATCTTACGCTATCAATTTCTCGTGTTTGTTGACTAGTAATAAGTTCTTTTATCTTTTGCAGCTGTTGAAAATAATAAACTTATAGGTGGTTGTTACAAATAGCTAATAACACAACATGTTAATTTATACCTGTGTAGAATGATCACTCTGACAACTAAGCTCTTGTTCCAATTCTGATACTTGTAATAAATTATGTTTTTCTACAAGAGAAGAAAGTTCTCCAACTACTGTTACATGTTTTGATACAGTTCCAGAAAGTTTCTTAAACAATGGATAAGTTTCAACAAAATTTTTCATGTCTGCTATACTTTCCACTTTTTGATGTTTTTTAGCCTTTTTTTGAAATTCATCCATCAATTCTTTTATCATTTGTCCAATTTCACCAAAATTATGGTATAAATTCTGTTAAAATAATTTGTTTTAATTAAAACAATTAGATATTAAAAAAATTATGTTCGATTACTAACGTAACATAATATATCCTTACATTTGCATAAAATTCATCATGTTCTGCGCTAAGAACAACTTCTTTTAGTTCTTTTGAGATACCTTTCACATGTGACAAATTAACACGATTATTATTAATAGTCAGTAATTCATGAACCATTGCTTGATAAGTCCATTGATTCAATAAAGGAGTAACAGGATCGTCTCTTCTGTCAAGTATAAGTAAAATTGGACTTGAATCCTGTCTGAATTCAAATGAATTTGATTCCTTACTCAATACTTCACGTATTTTTTCTGCTAATCTCTTTGCCATTTCAGAACTGCATTGGTATCTTATATAAGGGCATCTTTTAATTGATAATAGGACAGAAATTATGCCTAACACTGTTCTGTGTAAATGCACTGGGTTCCATAATAAACCTTCATGAAATAATAAAAAAATAGTATTACCAATATGATTACTAAATAACATTTTTGATTCTCTTAAAAAAAATTTATAAATATAGACTTAAACATAAAATATAGTACTGAGATATTTAGTAAAATACAGCAAATTAAAATTCTAAAAAACAGAAAACCTTAATTTAAATTTGAAATAATACTTTAATAAGCCATACCATAAATTTAAAATTTAATGATGTTAAGAGAGTAATGTAATAATGCAATTGTAAGATTTTTAAGCAAAAAATTATCTCTATCTTTACAATAGAGAAATATAAGCTGAATAACTTGCTGATAGAATAAAAGGTTCTAAATGATTTTATAAGTTGTTTCTATTATAAAAAATATATTACCTTGTGAACACCCATTTATTCCAAGTGAAAATAAATGTGGACTAATAGCTAAATAGTCTGCATAATATTCATGGACTTCTCTCACAACTTCTTGTTCATCACTTTCAGCCAAAAGTTTAACATCAGCTTTTGCGATAATATTACTGAAATCTGGGTAACGATAACATATATTTTATTGAAAGGTTAAACATTAAACAATTTTATAATAATTGTGTGTAAATATTATAAAAATAATTCAAAATAAATCTATTTATCACATCATATAACAATGCTAATATTAACATTTGGTAAATTAAACAAAATTAGTAGATTTATTAGTATGTAAGACATTAAATTAATTTATTCTATATTTAAGTACTTATACAATATTATTTTAAAATTTATATTACTAAGTACAAGTAAATACATAAAATATTATAACAAAATATGAAACCATAAAGTAACTTTTGAAATAGTGTCTTTTAAGTTATTCTAAAATAAAACAATATAATGAACTTTTACTAAAAGTTTTGTGAAAAATATTAAATTATACTTGTTTTCAATACAGAAATATTAAATAATTTCATAAAAATATTACATCAACTAGTAATTTGATTTAAACTGGAAATATAAGAATATACTGATAAATTTTAAAAATCAATTCAACAAGTATAAATTTTTGAAATATTTGTGTAAATATCTTAAAAGATGATAATTATATCACAATTGTAAAAATTAAAGTAAAATTAAAAAAAAAAAAGAATTAAGAAGTTTTAAAATACAAAACAGAATAGAATGACTACTTATTAACAAACGTAGAGGTTTATAAAAAAATTAGCTCAGAAAAATAATAACAGTGGGAAAAAAAGGTTTAACAGAAAAAGGTAATATTAAGAAGAAGTTAATGCAATTAACTTTGGGGAAAAAAAATGGAAGAAATGATACAAAATATTGAAGAGGTAGTACACAAAACGATAATACAGAGCAAAATAAAATTGAAATAATAGAGGAATAAAAAAGGGGAAAAAGTACACATATAATCAAAGAAAGAGAAAGAATAAAAACCTCTGTAAAAGAAGAATAGGACTAACTCATAAAATAATGCGGCAGATATGGAAAAAATATTTCATGGAACTATTAAAGAAAAAGGATATAGTAAACAAAAAACAGAATGTAAAAGCATTTGCAACAGCAAGTGAAATTTGCAAAAAATATAAGAAAGCATCACCAAACAAGAATTAAAGATATTAGCAAAGAAGTTACAAGGGAACTTGTAACAAATGAAACACATGATTTTTAATAATAGTTTCATTAACATTGACAAAAATATGGTAATAATATGGTAATGTAAAAAACCATAATAAAGAACTTTAATTATTTTAGCATGACATCGTAATAGTTAATAAAACATAATTCATTTATGTAATTATCTTGTACTGCTAATAGTAATAATGCTTTTTCTATTATTAATATGTTAATATATTATCTATCACTAACTATTGAATTACTTATACAATTTGTAACTTAATTTTTATATTATATTAACAAATAAATAAATGTATTGTAATTCATAATTTTGAAAAATATTACTTATTTATTTAGATGTTAGCTAGCACAATAGATACAATAAAAGAAGAATTTAATATGTTTGGTTTACAAATATAACTATTTAATGAATTCAAAGTAAAAGAAAAAAAGTATGTTTGATATGAAAAAATGTAAAATCTTAATTTTTTTATTACATCAATTTCAATATCATAAATATATGTATGTAAACTGTAATTTCTTAACTTTATTTTATGATACTTAAATAGTAAATATAGAAATAAAAATTTATTAATATTACTTACAAATGTAGTAGGTACCATATTTAGGACATCGTAATTCATTGCAAAGAATTTCAATATTTTCTTTTGTTGGTCTTATAAAAACTATACATTTTAAATGCTTTAAACCTTCATTACGTTTATTGGTATCAATTCTTTCAAACAGATAAACTTCTTTCATAAATATTTCTGATTGACTGTATAATAAACTTACTATACTTGTCTGAAATTATATAAATTTTAACAAAATATTTTTACATGTATATTAGTATAAAGCATATATGTAAATTTATTAGGTCTAATAATAATTCTTTAATAGAAATAATTCTTCTCTCTCTACAAATATAGTAAATAAAGTAAGTTAATAAAACTTTATTCAATTAATTTTCCTGCAATAACATACATTTGAACTTAAAAATTGTTAAATGTATATATAAAATGTTCGTAATGTGCATAAAATAACAAATAACATATGTGTGTATATATATAAATTTAACTGTTCGAATAAATATTACCAAACGTAATTAACATTTACCGTTTGTTTATCCATCAAAAGAACTTTCATACCAGGCCCACTTTCCTCCGTCATTCGAGTAATGTAAAATTTCAAAGCAACTATTAAATTCATTTTTTAATTCAATTTTCTACACTTCCTACAATTAATAATTACATATTATAAACCTCATACTGCTTGCATATTTTGTTAATAAAGTTGTATAAAATTTAAAAGTCAATTCATGTATATAAACACAATTCACGAATGTAAACCATAGAGACGTCTATGATGTAAACACTGGTAAACACTAAATTTAAGATAGTCGGTGAACTACATTTCTACTATCAGTAATTTTAGAAATTAAATTTTGGGAATTTCGATATGTGGTAGAATTGAAACTAGAGAAAATATCAGGGCTTCCAAACTACCACATTTCGTGGTGAACAGTGGTGAAGCTGACTTTAATTCGCTCCCCCCCCCCAATGCAGCGCTAAGCTCGCTACTAACACACATATCATATAATCGATGAAATCACGCACAACAGTATGGTCCTACATATATATGCATTTATACCCGCTGAATCTGAATAAAACAGTAATTGAAAGAAAAGAAAGGCACTACTTATATGTAAAATCAAATTTATAAAATTGATATTAATTTTAAAAAAAATACAATATCTAAAATATCGTGTAAAAATAGTCGACACTTTTTCTCACAGGCATCAGATGTTTATAATTTATACATATATACATTTACGTTATATATACATATGCATTCATACATATATACATTACATTAAGAAACACACACACACTCTATACATACCCAATACATCCATATATACATTAAATTAAAAAATACACATGCACACACACTATGCATACCCAATACATTACATTGAGACACACATACAAAACTCATATGCATAGACACATACATACTAACATGTACATAAGTAACTTTCATACAGAACTGAATTTATTATTGGAAAAATAAAAAAAAAGTAAAAATCGCACGAATCTAAGATATAAAATATGGAAAATTATAGAAAAAAATTACAAAAGAAATTTGAAGTTAATAATTATGGACCACAAACATAAATCCAGTCCTGATTACATGATTAACATTATTTTATGTTCTAAATTGAATAGCACGCGTTAAAAGTGGATTCGAGTCCATTCTTTGATCGGATTCATTTATAACACAATTCACTACTAATTACTTACATAATTTTCGATAACATACATAATACAGTTACGTACAATCTATGTTGTCATTTCATTCCCGTGTTCGGAGCATATGAAATTTGATTTCATATACTCCGAAATTTGTAATTTCAGAGCCGTAACAAGACCGGGAATGTGTGCCATATTTAAAATATTACCATAGCACTTAGATTCGACTGTGTATATTAAAAATTTGCACCCACTATGTATCGACGAATATTCTATGAAATCGTCTGTTTCATAAAATATCGCTAAACAAAATGTACAAATATCACATTTTTTTCTAATAATTCGCGAAACATATTGTATGACAGTCTGGACAGTTGATTCAGGTGCACCCGAAACATTGTAATTTAGGGGAATTAAATAAGTTTCATCCGTTGATGTACGCGGAACAACTAATATATATTTTCTTAAATTAGATAGAAATCCTGCGGATTCTTCAGATTTGCAATTGGTATCCATACACACCAATTGCGAATATGAATTTAGGAGCAGAATTCGATAACAAGAACGAAAGGCGCTACACGTTGGATTGCTGCCTGATTTGGCCAAAAAAATGTTTAAGTACGTCTTAAAATTACAAGTAGTAAATTTTGAAAATTCAAGATCGCACAGATACGATTTTAAAAATGTTTAATTTTGAAGAGTTCTAATTCAATTGTGCAGTACCTTTGGATGCTTCTTATCCACAGACTTCCTTTTTATGAAACTCATACTACGAAAAACTAAAATTCCTACATTCCAAAAATCTGTTACAACCATATCTGTGGCTTTCGTCGAAGTCGCAACACTACTATTAACACTGTCGAAAATATCATTCACTACTGCTATCAATGAAATATAAATCTTCCACGCATGACCATTTAGCCACACGTGGAATTTTATCTCCTAAATTGTATCTCAAATTCTTTGTTAACAAGTTATTCCGGACACATATTAATAAGTGCAGTTGGTCAAACAGCGGCACGATTATATTATTATCGATGACAATAACATCATGCCGCAGTGTAGTGGATTTCTGAAAGGCATTTCTTTTCAAGGAATCTATTAAGCTTTGAATAGCTTTGCAATTTGTGCTTCCTTGGTCATAAACTGTTGCTACCACTACAACACTGGCCTGACATGCACGGCGAACTATTTCTTTAAACGTACGAATAAGGTTTTCAACAGAGCTTGAACCTTTACAAAACGAATATACAACTGGTTGTTTCCAAAGTCGCACGCCATGTATGCCTTTCAGCATCCACACTGTGGCATGATTCACAATGATCTACAAATCCTTCAATTATATCCATTCAAAGATTGTATTGTGGAATCCAGCTTTTAGTGGAATTTGCGATATTAATTTCCGACGAGTTTCGATTCTTGGCAAAACTTTGCCAAATATCGATATGCTTTGGAACTTTGTTTTAATATACTTAAAGCTACTATTTTTTCCTCTTCAGATTTCTCGCGTTGCGCATCTGGACCAAGAGCATCGCGTGCAAGGGTGCTGGCAGATTTTCTAAAACCTTACACACACCGCTCTGCACGAGATGTTCAATCTTCTCGATGTTGTTCTTTCCTCTTACCTTTCGGTGCCTCGATTGCTTCATAGCTTTAAGGAGTGGTGCCACCGTTATATACGGTCTTCTTTATAGGTTTCTCCATTGAACTATCCATAATAATTTTTAGGATGTTACCTGTAGAGAGAAAATATATAAGTAACGTAATTACAAAGCAAACATACACACACACACGAACTTTTTTTTATTTTATCATATATCCAGGAATTTTTGAACGAATTGTATAATGCATTATACAGGTTTCAGTTAATAACCATAAATATATTCCATTTATTTATTTATTTTCTATTGATTTTTGTTTTATTTATTTCTTGTCTTTTATGTAATTTCAAATAATCAAATTTTACAACATTGTTTCTAATGTTCGCAATGTTGTACAATTTTAAATTAATTTAGATATTTTTATTAACATTTATTTAATACCTTTAAGGCCTTTCTTAGCTGCCGGTCGGCAATCACTCCATTGAATAGTATGTGTCATCACTACAAAAAATACAGAATATTGGTTAAACATAGAGTTCACGACTAAGAAAATGAATGAAATGGAAAGTAATATTCTTGTAAGGTAATATACTAACCTCTGGTGATCCAGGAAGCACCCCATTGCTATCAAATCTGTTGGTATTCCCATGTCCAACACTGTCCAGACGTTCCACACCATCCAGAGATTCTATGCTGTCCACACCTACAATGGACATGGATTTATGTATATTAACAAATTCATATAACATTATACCTACATTTTATGTTGCAGTTCTTATCATTTATATTTAATGTATTAATATTATGTTTATAAATTATTTTATCTTATGTATAGATTCAAAAACTTACATTTTTCTTCTTCTGCAGTTTCCATTGTATTGTTTTCCTGTGGATCAACAGATGTGGCAGGTGCTAACAGTATTTAATAAACATTTTTATTAAAAATTTGTTATATGTATATGCTTTAAAGGTGATGTAATCAATTATTACCTGATAAATTGTAGTTTGGTACTGCATTCTTTGAAAGTCTATTCCAAAGAAAGAAGTTACTCTTAAAATGGATGCCACATATTACTTTGTTCCTTAGCTTCGTGGGTGAAAGCTGAAGAAAGTCCTTCCTGCCGCATGCTGTGATCCATTTCAGGCACCTGTCATGATCTGTTACTGGATTTGGAAAGCTAAACATGCGTTTATTTTTGGCGTCACACCCCACAACAGCACATTTTTTGTGGCATCTATAAACATAAATTTGTATAATTATCATGGTTGTTTTTAAATATTTGAAAATCTTAAGTGCAATATTATTATAAGATCTTTGAAAAGAAGTTGATTTTAATTAATTAAATTCATACGAATTTATTCACAAATTTATTAAAAAATGTAAATTAATATTTCACTAAATGATGATTGTTATTAAAATAAAAATTAACTGAAATTTAAATAAAACACGTTAATAATTTTTTCTTTATTATACATGTGACCACATCTGTTTTTTTTGGTATTGTAAAAAAGAAGATTATAATTTTAATATATATTAATAGAACCCGATTTGAGCAATATTTTATAATTTTGTAGTATTTTTATTAAAATAATAATAAATTACCGCTTTTTTGTAATTTTGTCCATGATGTTCGCATTTATCTCTTTCATTCCCGCCATTTGTTTAATGACTAGGGCTTTAAATTCTGGCGGGCGTATTTGGCATAGAATAAACTTAACTATGAGCTCAATACTATGTAAAGGAGCGACACTAGCGCTATATCTGGAGGAGGGTGCAAGTTAAAATCGGTTTCAAGTTCACAAGAGTAAAGCTTGGGGACCCTGGCCCTGGATCATACCTTATGATTTAAATGTAATATAAACTTAATCAATGAAATTTTATATTTTATAATTTAATATAGTATAGAATTTCTCTTACGCCGCAACAAATTGAAAACCATTTTGTCAGTTTGCAATTTGTAGTTTTGGTTTCGTTTTTGACATCAATAAAATTAGTGAATTTATAATGGCATAAATTATTGAAATAATTAATATTAAAGATAATGTTTGCTGAAAAATAATTCTTAAAGTAGTAAAATACATGCTGGAAATGAAATGGTTTCATTTTGTTTTTCCAATAAAATTTTCACCAATGGACTTGTTGAAAAAAGAAAAACAGTACTATAAACTTTTAAAATTATTTACATATATTTTTTTTGATAGATTTGAAACGCATCACGCGTTTCAATTAGATTATGTAGTAACATTAGATTTCATTAGATTGAAAAGGATATTAACACACATAATCGATGAAGACATTAATTGTATAAAAATTACCATTCAAATCACTATTAAAATGTTAGATAAAATTTAAAGAATGCTATAATTGTTCAATTTTTTTAAACGTTCGTTATACAGTACACGATATTGCGAGCTTAATTATTAACACTTCTCAAATCCGCTAGGGAGGTTATGTGTTCTTTCGAAAGATAGTTGATAATCTTGAGCGCTCATTTTAAGAAATGAATTTTAAAAAGTTATTATGAATTATCGAAAATATTACTACAACATATTTCTTATAATATAAAAATAACAAGACATTTTACTATGTAAAGAATAAAATTAGATTTATATAGAAAATATATAGTCAATGATAAGCACTGGTTAGTGAATTACAAACTTATGCATAGAGCGTTTTGTGAAACTAATTGAAGTCAATGCAAGAGAGAAAAGTTAATAGTTGTGGTCATTGCCTTTCTTTTTAATATGGGAATTGGTGGGGGGATACCTTGATAACTATAGTGGGGATTGGAAAGATTGGTCTCCGTTAACATGGCACTCTTTCTCCTCAACGCCCTATAAGTTGCTTCGTCCCCTCTCCCAGTAATCTGCGAATAGGGAGCACCACTACGAAGCTATCTCTATCTTTCTGTGTCGATTTTAGCCCTTTCGTAAGAACGTGCAGTCTATCTGTATGAATCTATGGTGAATCATAGAACAATCGTTTGTTGTGGATACTAATTACTACCATTAAAATAATTTGATAATTGTTGGAAGATTAACAAACACTATTAGTTTAAATCACCGAAGTGTTAGTAAAAAAGTGATACATATATATGTGGAAATATTAATTTATTTTATTAGATTCTTAAAATGTAAATATATTGACATGTAACTAACTTTTAAATGTGATTTCTTACGAAAAAATTTATATTAAAACAAAAAATTGTATAGATGATAAAATACGTAAGTAAAAGTTGTAGTAAATCCACCTTTCTATGTGTAATCTATAAACTCAGACCAGGAAAAACAATGTTCATTTTGATAGTCGACTTCAGAATAACATATCATTAGAGGAACTGTCGGCAATTTAAAAAAAAGTATGATGGAGTTTGATCATCTATCTCTGTTGTTACTTTGTCAATGGCAATTGTAACGTAATGCTGTGTAAGATTTCTATCAAACTGTGGAATTAAGTGTGAGGACCTAGTTTATTTTTCCACGTGGTTTTAACAAAAATGAATTAAAATGGATACATCTCGAAATATTCAGAAAGAATCTAATATTTTTCTTTATTAATATAATATGCTTTGTAATTGTGGATATACATCAATACTTTGTAACATGTCCATAAATAGTTTATATTGGTGTTACTTGACGCAGTTTTGATATATTGTTTCAAGAATTTTCATACTTTATTCTAATAAACGTAAGTATACGTCACGTTTTTAATAATTCTATGAATTACAAACACAAAGCAAATAACCCCCATACAATTTATATTATACTTATATCTTTAATTGTTGTTTTATTTTTCTTTATAATTGAATTTAATGTTTATAGAATTGCGTATATAAAATATATGCAACGTATTGACATTTAACTTTTAATACTTAAAAATAACAAAAACGTATTTTAGTGTCACATAGGCAAATAATTAATTCGTACTTATGGTTTGTTAAAAATTGTATTGTTTGCATTTATATTTGATGTAACATCGTTTGCAAACAAGGTAATCTGTAGTACACTGTACTACTAAGAATTAAAAATGTTTAAAATAAAATAATTAAGCTTTAAATATCATTACAAAAGTGGGAAAAAGAATATATATATTTATTAAAATATAAATATTTAAAAGAGTATTGCATATAATTAGATAAACATAAGAATTTTTTATTAACATTTTAATAATGGTTACATTTTAATCATATTGCATTTTATTTCAATTTTATAACATCAGAATTATTACTATAATAACAATAATATATTTAGAAGTATAAATAAAACTAATTATATACAGTGATGCTTAAAATAAAAAGAAAGCTATTAGATTGTGTAGATTACTATAAATAATTTCAACTTTGTACTTTTTAAAACGTAAAATAGAAAAGAATTTTTGCACAATTAATCTAAAGATTTAATATTTTATTTGAAATATACACATTTTTATAGTAGCAAAATCTTTAAGATAGTTTTCATAATAAATTGATAAAAAAAGAAATTTAATAATATATTGACTTCCTTAACAATTTGAATAAAAAAGAAAATAAATTATGTAAGAGAAATATTATTCCTGCGAACAGAGAAATTTTTTTCTTTGTTACAGTATAAGTTATTATAACAAGTTTGTAATTCTATTATTTTTTAATTCAATTCTTAGTCTTGTTTGTTTAAATGTAAATAAGTTAAAGTTATTATTCTATTTTAAACTTTATCAAAATTTTGAGAAATTTATAAATTAATAAAGCTTGTTCTATTTTATTTCTGTTATAAATTTTCATTTTTTTATTTGTTTTACATGAAGAAATGGTAACAAAACGAATATATTATATTATACTCATGCACAATGCAAGTTTTAGATAATTTCATTACTTGTGAGATTATATATAGATTTAAAGTATAAAAAGTTTTTAAAAAATGATTTTATAGTAGTTTTAAATTGATGGTGGAATAAATTGTTTAAAACAACATGTTTAGTAACTATAATATGTAAAACTATCTTAGCATCCTGAAAAATCTGTTTGTATTCAAGGAATCGTTACAGATAATTCATTGATATAATATTTTCCAAGTAAATTTATATACATTTATCCATATTCTTTATTTAAATTATTTAAAAATACATGATGCATTCAGAAATTTTGACAAAAATGTATATAAATGTATATACCTTCGTGTTAATAAGCTTTGACAAATTTCATCAATTGTATTGCAATCAAATACGTGAGCTTAGAATGATATATAATCATAAGTACTTTCTTTATATCTATAGCTTGTTGCAAGAAGTACCAATGTCAGCACTTATAAAAGTGAAATTAGCTCTTAAAGATATGTTAGAAGTATTCATTTTCAATCAATTTCAAACATAAGGGTTTCTATTGTTTCAAATTTTTTTCTAATACAAAAGGAAAGAATTAAAATTTATGCTTTTTGTATTTTTTATAAATGTTAGTCCATAAGTTGTTTGGTTTATTGTATGAAAAATTTTAACATTAGCATATACAACTACTATTATAGTCATTTTTAAATAGAATTTGAAATTGTTGTTTTTTTACATAGAGTGTACAATTGTTTGCATATTCAATACTGGGTTTAACTCATTTTTACAAAAATATGACATTGATATTTTTTGTACCAAGCCACAGATGTATACATGTATATACAAACATAAAAAATAAGTAAATAATAAGATATACTGTGGATTAAAATATGCTTTAAATAATATTGAGTCTTTTATAATTTTAATCTTATTTCGCATGTTCTTATTATCATAATAAAAAAAATATATAATGTGAAGTACCTTAACTAAGTAAGAAAATCACGTATAGTATATATTTAAAGTAAAAAATATTTCATTTATTGTTTGAAATTTGTTGTTTCATAGTAGGTAGAAAATATATTATCTTTATTTACTTTGGATTAACTTTGAACCAACAGAATTTAGATAATGATATATAATTGAATCAATTTAACTAAACATTAAAGCATGTTTATTATGGTAGAAATATAATTGAAGTATGATTTTAATCTTATTTTAATATAATAGTATAACATTTATATTCTGTTTTAAATCTTGTTTAGTTTCATGAAGTAATAATAGATGCAACATAATTTATTTTCTCATTATCATTGATGTTATTACCATACCACTTCCTGAAGAATAACATGTTATAGATTTTCCATTTTAAATTATTTTTATAACAGTTTAAGATTTTATATTTATTTAAGAAAATTTGAAAATTTCATTTTGTATATTATACATATTTTTCATAAGTTCTTAAAATATAGTATATTTTAAACTCATTTTTATTTACAATTTTTTTACATTATATACAAGGTGTTCATGGTAATATCGACTAGAGTTTTTCTCATAAACAGTAAGGATGTAAAAAAAATTGAAGAGGAAGTTACAATATTTATTATTGACAACATGATAATCTATGCCAATTTTTTATTTTGTACTGTTTTTTGGAAAATATTGACTTTCTATTTTTGTATATTTTTTCAGTTATATATTTTTTAATATCATTAAAACGCGTGTTAAAAATATCTCGTAATAATTGTAGATTTTTAACAAATATTTTGTACATGCTCAATAATAAGTGGATTCGAACATACGGCCCCACAAAATGACCTGCAAAATCACCTGCTTTGTTACCTTCAAATTATTTTATGAAAATATTAAAAATATTATTTATATTACATCGCTAAAAAATTTATGCAGGGTGTACAAAAGGTGAATAAATATATACAGGTTGTTTGCCTACAGAGGTAAGTAAAATTTCAGGGGGTGTTAGCTGAAGTGATTTTAAATACACCTATTTCCTTTATTAAAATGTTCGCTAAAGCGTTAATTTAAAATTATTAATCATAAACACTGATCAATGAGAGCGTTGGCTACGCACCGAACCATGGTCACGAACAAATATTCGAACTAATTAACGAAGCCTCAAATTAAAAAATGTTATTTTTGATTTTTGTACTATTTTGATTCTTATTTTATATGATTGTTCCTGGCCATGGTCAAATTCCATGCGTAAGCAACATTTCCATGGCTGAGCCCACGCGCTATGCGTTCTTATTGAACAGTGTTTTTCGTTAGTAATTTAAAAATTGCGCTTTAATGAAAATTTTGATAAAATAAAAAATTGTTTAGGATTACCTCAGCTATCATTTTCTGAAATTATGTCAATTTGTAGTCGAACACCTTGTATATAAGTACATGTTGATGATTTTCACAGGCAATGTTTGGCTCCAATGTATAAGCTTGGCCACCCTTGCAATATTAGCAAAAAGTACCGAAATTGTAATTCTTCTTAATAGAAGTTAAATTGTCACATTGTAGCTTCTATCAATTTATATTAATAACATATACTAGTAAGTACAATATTATGAAATGTTCAATTATTTTCATTCTTGACCTTGAAAGCTATTGCATTATATAGGGATGAATTCGTTTTGGCACATGCTTTCTTATGAGATTAAAAAATGTTTCGAAAAATAATGCAGATATAAAAAAATTGGCGTAGGTTATCGTGTTTTTAATAAGATGCACTATAATTTCTTTCTTTTATATTTCTTTTTGAAATACTGATTACGAGAAAAACGTTGGTCAATATTACCACGAACACCCTGTACATTGCATTAAAGACAAATTACAAAGCTTTTGTTTCGTTCTTTCACGCTTGATGTGATTCAATGTTTGAGCGTAGTAGACTTTCTTTGCATTAAAATAATAATTACAAATAGGATTTTTGACCATTCGAAAGATGTTGCCAAAAATTTTGCGAAAAATGTTTTACCATTTTAGCGTCACTTAAAAACTTTTATGTTTCAATTTGACTGAAATTTTAAAAGTATGTTTCTTTTAGATGAAAACAATATTTGTGGGAAGGATTTTTGATAACTCGAAAGTTAAGATCCAATAGTTTGCGAAAAATATTTTGCTACTATAATGTCACCCCTTACTTTACCGACAGAGTGTAGGGCAAGATTACAGTACTGTTTAAAATAGAGCAAGATAGAAGATTGACTATCTGTTAGAATTTTTTGATTCTTTTGATTATATATATAGATATTCGAAGTATTTGTGCTGTGCTATACTTTTTTTTCACGTGTTTTGTTTTCTATTTGTATTCAGTGTCTTCAAAAGCTACATAAAATAATTGAAAGCAACGATGATACATATATTGCATTTAAATGTTACATACTGTATTTTATTGGTTGGTTTGGCTTAGGTCTCTTAAACCAACTGCTACAAGGCGGTTGGCAGTCTTTTTCAGTGGAATCGCTCCTATTTGCATAAATGCGTTCTTTTTATTTTAAAATTCGTTTTACGCATTTCAGTTGCATTCACGTTTAATTTTTATTGTTCGCTAGGTGTAAACTAAGCGTTGACATATTTTTACTTACGGTACTTTAACAAATGTAATGTTTCATCGAGACATTCAATTTTATCTGGTGAAAACAGAAAATAACGTTTAACTACTTGTCGTCGGTTGTTTTAAGACCCATAACTTTACAAATAAGGACAGAAAGTATCATAAACACTTTATATCAGCAAGTTTGGTATTTTGATATATTGTGCACAATAATAATAAATGTTTAAAACGAATGATGCCTAGTACATTAATCGAGTTTAGATTTGGTGCTAAAAAGTATGTCGTTTACATTATACTAACAAAGATATGATAACGATAGTAATTGAATAAAAGAAATATTAATATTTAAATATTCCTCAGCTGCTTATTGTAAACAAATCATTTAAAAATTAATTTCAATATTTTGTATTATATACTGAATACTATATTGTATACAAATATGTATAGAATGATAGAATTTATATAATAGTTCATTGCAAAAGTACTTTGTGTGACTTTATTATCTTGTATTAATTTGCGATATTGAAATTAATGTAATAAAATTGATTTCTAGAATCCACTGCAATGTTTATTTATTACAAATGCATGATAGACTATTTTAGACATTGTAAACTGAACGTTTATTTTTTTATTTTTTTTTTTATTTGTGTTTTCTGTTTTTAAAGATTTATTGCAGTATTTGTTTTAAATGTTTTTAGCAGACCTACACGTAAAAAAGAAAGAATCGATATATATCCGAATATACAGTTGATTGTTATTGCATCAGCAATAAAAATATGCTTTCTTATGTTCAATAAAATGTAACTTCCAACGTTGAATGTACGTTTTGAATAATTATATTATTTAAATAAATTATTTAGTATTAAATTTCTGGATAAATGTTTCTAGATTCCGATCTTGAAATATTAATGTTAATTTTTTGCAGAAGAATCCTATTATTTTAAAGAACAAAATTCAGATAGATATTGAATCAATAATTTGAAAATGAGTTTTTGTTTTCAATTAAAATTAATGTTTTCTAAACTCATTAATTAATTTTTCAAGTATCTTGTAGATAGTTTATAATTTACTTAGAATACTTTTAACCATTTTTTTTTTTCATGTTATTTACACGTTCCATCCATTTATTTAATTGAGCTTCTTTAGTAGCATACGAATTTGAATCGTTTAAATACAAAACTATTTATAAAAATGATTTTTTAACATTTCTTGATAAATGTTACACACGATTTATTGTTTAATAACTTACGTGGTAATTACTGATGCGATCGGTTTTTCCCAGTGGACTCACAGTTCTGTTATTTCCTTCAGTAGAAATGTGAACATTTAAAATAATGATGTAAAATAGTGATGTAATTTAACACTAGAATTACCGACGTCTAATCTACGTTTTCTTTTAAATTGGAAATAAAATAGAAAACGAAATAAATAAGGGATGAAATATGAATTATAACACAAAATGCTTACATTTTGACAAAAGCGTCTTGATAAATTTTGTAATACAAAATAAGAAATGTGCACTTTGGTAGTTCTAGTGTTAAAACAGTATGTTTTCCGGGAAAAGTGAAAAACAATGTTTTTGAATATAATGCAACACTGTTATTTATATATAAAGAAATGATACAATTTAAAATAATATCCTTCTTGATCTATCAGTATGCACTTGTTAACCCATTATCTACTAATGTCCCATTTTAGGGCACGTTTTCAAATGTTTTTCTTTTAATAACTGCAACTTTTAAATAACATACAGCCGTTCAAATAATGAGATCATATCACATGCTCCATGAAAGTGTTCAAACTTCCCGCTATTTTGTTTCAAATTAGTGCAAATTTAATTTTTGTATTTAAATAAAAACAGTAACAATTATAGTAAAAATAGTTCCAGTTGGTTAGTATGAATATCATTATACAGTTAATTCAATTTCTTTTGTATTTTTGAATAGCGACGAGTGATGGTAAGAATATAAAATACAACGCAGTGTTGCGTAAATTAGGACACAATTGTTTTTTATTAGTCAAATTACGAATGTAAACGAACAAGGTTTTCATAATTGGTTGAGTATTGTTTGTGCGACATTCCCATAGTCATAATTTGAAAAATCGTATTTTAAAAAAAACGCGCGACATTTTTCGATTGTTTTTCGAATAATCGTTTTCCTGTACGTGTCGTTTATTTCATTTAATTCGGAATACACGAATAAAGCAAGTAAAAATAGTCGCATGAATAATTCCTTTATCCATCGGTTTGCCGCAGCGTTCGTTTAAATACTTTAACATTTTTATTATTTTACCAATTCTTTGTTTTTTCAAGTCATGTTTCATAGTAAAATATAAATGATTTGTTCGATATTTTCACCTGAATATATTTTTTTTGCTACACTGTGTAATTTTATTTTGAACTACAAGCATTTGTTTATATACATGTACCCTCTTTCTTTGAAATAGAGATTTTTTGAAATGGTAATTCAAATTCATATGCTCTATTGAAACATATCGATTTAACACTGGACGTACCAGTACTTTACATATACCTATTCTTACCATAAAGGGTCATTGGTCCCTTATGAAATAAACGTTGATTTTTAGAAAGAAATTCTTAATTTATTAAAGGAAATAATTTGCAACATGACTTCTGGTTTTTAATAAAATAATAAATTAATTACAATTTTTACATATGATTGGTTTCTCCTTCAATCTTTTTGCATATTATGCAAGTTTGAGTGATTTTATTACCCGTGCACAATCTTATTTCACATTTTCTTCATAATTGGGAAATATTACTTGGGTTGCTTGATGTTCTTTGTTGTAGGTTTTCCTTTCTTTCTTTACATAATTCGTGACACATTTACAGAAAGTCAGATGAGGAAAAAAATAACAATGAATATATAATTTCAAAGTCAATTTTGAAAGGAGTCATTTGACCCCGCTTGGTACGTTTAGTGTTAACGGACGGTCTGCATATGTATTGTAACAATATGTAAAAGAACACATAGTGTGTTTCTTTTTTGAATACTCCTCCATCTATGGCTTTCCCGCTTTTATTAATTAGTAGGTTCCTTTAAGAACGATAAACAGAGACTTCATTGTAATATCATAATTTAATTCTTTTAGTATCGGTCAATGATATATCGCCGTTGGCTACACTCGTAAAATGTGTCAACGACGATATATCACTGAGCATTTGTCGCCATGCGTTTCTGTTTGAATATAATAAATATTAACTGAGAACGATACAAGTTTATAATAGCACTAGAACGTTTTTTCCAGAAACGTTATCTTAGTTACATATCGTGTGCATGATTCATTCGCCTTACAGTAGGCATGATAGTATTAATTATTTAATTGTCTTTTGAAAAATTTATAACATTATAAACGATTGCATGCACAGTCGGTCACAGTGAAAATCGTACACTGCGTCTATCGTTTTAATTTTAGTACAAAATCAATCAGGTTGAATATGATACTTTTGTAACGAACATTATAATGTTCCATATGGACTGTTCTTTGATTCGTATAAAAAGGAAACCAAATATTATCGAATATTCAAAACGTACGTTTTATCGATTTTGTAACTTTCAATAAGTAATGCTTATAGACTTTTGCGCGCTAAATATGAATCCGAGAACGACTTTTGTCTAATTTCTGCTGTTTTTAAAAAGATCGAATTTTTAGAAAAATTGGATACGTTCTTACTTTTGGAAATGTTTCATTGTTTTATAAGAGTAATTATTGGGAGGGGGGTCATCATTTTGCTGGTTTCTTATAATATTAAGTTTGAGTTTATAATATTATTCTGTGTATTTTAGGTACAGAATATTCTTTCAGTGTTATTTTCTATATTCTATGGAGAGAATATTCTTATAATGTTATTTTGTATATTAACCCCTTGCACTCGAGTGGCGCCTCTGGGGCGCCATACGTGATTAACTAGAATATTTTCAAATGTCAAATTTACGAATTATATATATTAGAAAGTAGCAAAGTAATGAAAGAAATTAAAGGAAATAGATCATAAATATTTGTAATTCTTTTCTTCCAAAATAAAGCTTTTGAATTTTGGAAGCTTTACTGGAAAACGTATTTAGGTTTAATTGTACTAAAAAATGCTTCCAGTGCAAGGGGTTAAATATCTACATCAGAAGTGGATAATTAGAAAGATTAAAAGTGATGCAAGAAGTTAGAATATAACCGATGCCACACCTCGTTTCGTAATTAAGGTAATTTCGGGAGAGGTGCCGTTTTTGAAAAATTGATATTGTATTTAAACTTTCTGGTGTATCCATTTTTCAAAGGTAAATATTGTTAGAAAAACATTTTCTGTTCAATCAAGATGACTCAGATTTTCAATATGTATCACCGTTAAAAGATTAAAATTAAAAGAGTTCTTTCTTAAGGAAAGGACACCTCACTTTCAGCAGAGATGTTGCCTTTCAAAAAATTCCTAAATTTTAAGTCAAACTTATTAATTTATACCTTCTATTTATACACAACGAAACAAAATGATATATTTTTATTTTTTGAAGTAACTATATACATTAAGATATAATATAGTTATTATCTCTTCTTTTCTAAATTTGTTTTTCGTCTCCTCTTTCTTCTACAGTCACTGCATGTCGTATGATGCAAGGTGCACGTCAATGAAGTTATTTTTTACATTCGGAACTGTAATCTGTCCTTAGTCCTTTTCAATTATAAAAATGCAGCATCTATCCCGATTATTCAGAAGAAACGTCATACTATTTTATTTCCTTGTATTATGATGAAAATAATTTATTGTGATACAGGAACATTCTAGAGACTCCTTTTGTCATATTACAAAAGTTAGATTATAGGAAGCTATAAATATTGAATTATTATGAAAGTATGCACAAACACAAAGTATTGTTATTAGGGCAATATACGATGTATCTTGAAAAACTGCAAAATCTTCAGTAAACACTGAAGAAATTCACTTTCGCTTGAATATTATAAATAAATAATAGCGTTAATCATATTGAAAAAGTGATACTGAAATCTGAACTTTCTGTCCTTAAAAAAAAATGAAAATACGATATCTCCCTCGAAATTATTCTATTCTTTTTTACTAGATCGGAAAAGACAAGATTTTATTGTTCAGTTATTGCACATGCGGTAAAAAATCAGAAACTAATAATTGTATTTCCCAAAAGTGATAGCAGAGTTATGTAACTAAAATGCGCAAACGTAAAAAATTGATCGTGATTATTATTATGTTTTTACAATTTGTCCCGCCTCTTTTGAATTTAAACGAAAACGAATAATTACATCGTGGTGTTGTTTTAACAATTACAGTAAGTGTATCGAATATGAAACATTTTTTAGTTCTCATTCAATTGCAGAGAATAATTAGGAATGAAATGAAGTCGTGTCGCTATTATGTCAATGGTATATTTATATACAGTGCTGGACAGAAGTATTGGCACAGCATCATTTTAAAAGAACCAATAAAACAAATAATATGGTCCATAAAACAATCGGAAAAATATGTTTCTTGAGCATTTTATAGGCGGGCAAAAATATTGGCACAGAAGAATATTGGTACTTATAACTACAGGTAACCCTCCTATAACACTGTAGATATGGTTCCTAGAAAATGCCGTGTTATGTGAAACCGTGTTACATGAGACCCAGAGCCAGCACAAAAAGAGAGGTTACGTTCCGACAACTTATTAAAAACAAATATCTTTTTTTAACTCTACATAAACAACATCTTCTTTAAAAAATCCGTGATTTTGCTTTGCTTACTGGTTCTTACAAGGTCATTGTAAATTTCGGAATAGAGTTGTAAATGAGTAAATTATAATTTATTTATATATTTTTATGTAAAGACTATATGTAGTTCATTATTCCTGCCTTTCAATAATTTAAGGTAATTTAGTTTTGAAATATGTCAAACAAAAATCATGTTATTCAATGCTGTAGAAATACAATGCCGTCCAAAGGTATTCGCAAGTTTCTTATCGTGTTAGAGCGAAACCGTGTTATAGGATGCCGAGTTGTAGAAGAGCTAACTGTAATTAAAAACCGTCTTAATATTTAATGGGCAGTTCTTTCCTCTTCAGAACTTCCTTTAGTCTTCGGTGCATTGAATGTGGCTCAGTATTGTGATATTCCTGCAAAATAATCTTTTTTAGTTCAATTTTATTTGTTACGTTGTGTTTCCGGATATTTTTTCCCAGCCCGTTCCACACAATTGGATTAAGATTAGGACTTTGGAGCGGTTACCATGACTGCCACAGTGAAAATAGACGTGTGTGGCAAGACACACTGAAATTCCAATTATTAAGGCTTCTATCAAATATTATTTTCAAATGTAACCATTTAAATTACTACCTTACACTATTAGTTTAATACTAGTAACATTCGCAGTCAACGTGTTAATGTATGAGCAGTATTATACATTGGCGAACAATATACGCCATATGCTTAGAATCTCGATCCTGTTGAAAATAAAAATTTCTCGGCAGATTTAATTTTTGAGCACTTTCTAAAAGATTATCTTCCAATAATCTTCTAATACCATCGATAAATACGAGCTCTCCTATACCCGATGCTGCCATACACCCCCGCACCAGTAAACCACAACCTCCATGTTTCACAGTGGCACGTAGATTGCGTTGATCCATCCAACATTGTTCTTCCATCTAAATGAAAAATATTAAATTTGCTTTCGTCAGAAATCACAATTTTGTCCTAAAATTCAGTGTCCTTCGTAGCTAACTTTTCTCTTTTTTGGTTTATTTTTCTGATGTAGAATTTGTTTCGCGCAACACCTGCGTAGTATTCATTATCTTTCAATGTTCTACGTATAGTTTTAATCCTTATTTTGTTTCTGCAACTCATCTTTCGTTATAGATGCAATTTCAGACGAATTAAGCATTGAATTTTTTTTCATTATGTTTATAACTGTTCTTTTTTTCCGAATGCTCAGTTCGAGAGGACGACCACTTCTTGCCTTATTGTTAACCTTTGCTTCATTTTGAAATCGTTTCATGATAGATCGAACAATAAACCGACTCTTTTTCACAATTTCTGCAATTTCACTGTAAGATTTGTCCATGTTATGTAAATTTAATATCACTTTTCTCTCTTCTACTGTTGTTTCTTTTTCTTTTCTCGTCATTGTTACTTTTTTCTATTTATTTGCATACTGACAACTGAAATATCTCATTTAAACAATTGCATATCATATCCTGGGGATCCCCTCCTAGCAGTAGTACCAATCGAGGGTAGAATATTGTCGAAAAAAAGAACAAAACATTGTTTATCCTATCCCAGTGATGGCCAACCTATGATCCGTGGGTCAGACACTGACCCAAGTAGGCTTTTTAAATGACCCACATATAAAAGAGAATAGACAATGAAAAATATTTAAAAAATAAAGTATATGTATCTAATATCGAATTTGTAATAAATATTTTTTATAAATAGGAGGATTTTAAAAGTTAGATCCAAAACAAGTAGTTTTTAACCATCCTCCCCTCCCCCTTTCCAAGTGACGCTATTGGCTTAGTGTCCCACGAGCTAGTACTAAAAAAATAATGAACAAAATTTCACCCTCTTCTCAAAAAGGTTCACCATCACTGGTCTACAAAATGCTCAAGAAACATATTTTTCCTATTATTTTATGGACCGCATTATTTTATTGGTTTTTCCATGTAATAAACTAGGATAGATAATAAATAAATATGTTAAAACAATTTATCAATTAGTTTAGTAGTTATAAGCAATTGCATTGTAGCAATTAAGCTGTACCAATACTTCTGTCCAGCACTATATAAGGTAATTTAAATTGATCACCTAACAATTTTTGAAACTATTGATTATGTGAAAAATATTTCAATTGAAAATTATATGGTTTCGGGAGAGGGACGGGGGCTATTTGATATATGATAATTTTTGGCAAATAGACGGAGAGAAGATGTATAAAGGTTATCGATGTATTTGTAAATGGATAATTTGTAATAACCCAATTCGATATACAGTTTCATTTTCGCAAAAAAATTATTTGGTAAGGAGATATTTAAATTTTAATATTGCAGAACATTGTACGCAAGAAGTTTTTATTGCACAAAAAATACTTTAAAAATGTTCTCCATTTTACACTAAATAACAGCAGAATCTGTTTTTAAATTCAGTTCTTACTCTACCTGAAGATTCTTTTGTAATGTTTCTGCATTCTCTTGTTACTTTCAGTGCTGACATTTCGATATTATTGCTTATCTTGTATTAAATCTTATTACAATATTAGAGATAATTAAAATTATAATGAAATTCGATAAAAAAATGTTTCGTATACAAATTGATTCTTTTTTCTCATAGAATAAGAATCTGTAAAAAATATATAGTGTCTATCGAACATAACCCTGAAAACGGTTAGAATTGATAAAAACAGTCAACACAATTAGATTCTCCCCTCGAAACTGAGAAACTTTTGTTTCGATCATTTGTTTCTAAATTTTCCTAAATTTAATGAAAAAATTACGTAAAACAGAAAATTGAATAACTCGGCAATTTGAAATTTAATGATTATTTTATTCTTACGTTCACATTTATTTGTTATAACTATTTCACGGCGTTTTGTGTAAAATGATTCCTGATTTCTCAGCAGACGCAGAGTAATATAATAAAAGAATTATTCTTTTAAAGGGAAAGGAATTAGGGAAGGAATCGTATCTATTAACAAATTGTAGCGTTGATTGCATTTTTATGTTTGTGCTTGTCTTTCACAATTTTCTTTCACTTTTAAAATGCGGAATTAACTATTTTTTCTTTATTCAAATTATTTGTTGGATTAATTCTACAAACGAATCTTTGTTTTCAATTAAGTACCAAAATTAGTTATTTTGTATCATTGTCTTTTATGTCAAAGAATTGAAAATGAAGCTTTTTTTATAAATTTGTTTTCTTTGTACATTACTGTATTATTGTAAAATTATTTTTAGGTACAAAAAACACTATGGGTCGTTACACAGGGAAGAAGTGTCGCCTTTTAACAATGTTATGGCTCACTGCTCTATTTTTCTTGGTAGAAATAGTAGTGGGCTATGTAACTAACTCTATGGCTTTAATAGCTGACAGTTTTCATATGTTATCTGACGTAGCAGCTTTAGTCGTTGCGTTTCTTTCCGTAAAGGTAAGTAACTTTTAATCAATCTTAGTTTCGTATATTATAAACATCAGTTAACTTATTTAGTCGTTGAACTTCACTGATTACGCATACTGGTTACCGTACATATTCAAGCGTCAATATAGATGCAAACATATTTGTACAAGGCATTTGTTATGCAAACATTTTATTTCTGCAGAGAAAATATTAAAATATTTATAAATATTTTTATCAAATTCTTTTGAAAATTTCAAGACAGACTTAATCATTTTTATTTGAAATTAAGTTATGTATTTTTATTATTTTATTTATATAATTAATGAAAAAACCAGTTTATGGTTTGGGGGGAGGGAAGCAGGTAAGTCACTGTTTAGTTACTTTCGAATTGGTTTAAAGATTACTGGTCTTTAAATGTGATAATTTCTGCTCATTTTCATAAAAACGGGTGGTATTTATCAATTTTTATCTCAAAAACTGTTAATCAAAATCAGCTCACCCTTTTTTTTTATTTTAATCTACAAGGATTACTCTATAATAATGGTATTTATATTATTTGAACAATTTTATAATACTGCTGATTACAAGATGATTCTTAATTTGTAAATATCTTTACGAAGGGGAAGAGAGATTTAAATAAATAAATAAAAAATGACCATATTTCCTGAAAACTCTAGTATTTTCGAGATGATTTAAAAATAATATCGACAAGTCTCGTATATGAGTAAATGATCCAATGTATACCTTTAGAAGTGTTTCAGTAACAACTGTTGACCAATGATACCTTTTCAATTAGGTATAATCTGGTTTATAGATGTTAGTTTCTTGTCGGTTGATTATCTATGAAAAAGGTGTCATTGTTTGATAAATACGTGGAGGGGTTGATGAGTTTCATTATTAGGAAAGGATAATAGAAAAGGAATCCACTGTGGTGGATTTAAGAATTGTGGAAAAGAATGGAATTAAGATTATTTCACTGCATTGAAAATAGAGCCATTGTTATCCAAACTTTTACGTAATATTTCCTCATAACGGTATGTTGAAGTTTTTGACGCCAGTGATTGATAATGCTCTTTTAGGTCTAAATTAATTCTTTTCAAGAATTTATAGTTCATGTATTAGTATTCGTAAATGCATGGATTAACTTTCACATTTTAACAGAACAATTTTGGGTGTATTTGGACAGAAATTATGCAGGATTAAGTGCCGATTCATGTAGTACTTAATCCTGAGTATTGTAAAGAAGAGAACAAGCTGTTTTTAGAAAGATTATTAAATACAATTTAAAATAGAAAGGTTTTATCAACTTTTATAAATTGGAATGACAGTTATATATACAAACTAGTTACAATAAAACTGGTCAAAATAAGATATCTTACAATAAATCCACATCTTCAGTTAGTTTGTTTGTTAAAAATATAAAGTTACTCGATTTACTCAGAATTAGTATTTTAAAATGACTAGTTTTAGGCTTTGTTTATTTTATATTACAAAATTAATTAGGATGCTTTTAACGAAAATATATGTTAATTTTTAAAACTTTGTGTGTACGATGGTATATGTTTTAAATTCTTCATTTATTTTTCTATTTTATTTTCAACATTACAAAGAAACTTACATAAAATATCGGACAGCTTATAAATACAAAAAAACTGTTCAAGAACAAATAAAATAATTTTCAGAGAGAGAGAGGGCATATATTGATGGAAATTATTTAATGTAACTTATGTCATATTATAATGTAATTTTGAGTAAGGTGAACCCATACTTTTATCCGACAGTGTATATGTTACAATTCAAGTAATTAGTCGGTTTATATTAACAATAACCGGTTATTATTAATACAGGTAGCCCTCCTACAACACGGCATCCTATAACGCGATTTCGCTATAACACGATTCATAAATTGCAGGAACCCTCCTACAACACGGCATTCTATAACACGGTTTCGCTATAACACGATTCATAAATTGCAGGGACCCCTTACAACACGGCATTCTATAACATGGTTTCGCTCTAACACGATAAGAAAATTGCGAAAACACTTGTATAACACTGTACAGGTAGCCCTCTTACAACACTGCATCCTGCAACACGGTTTCGTTCTAACACGATAGTTTAAATTGCGCGAACCCTCTTATAACACTGCATCGCTCTAACACGATAAGAAAATTGCGAAAATATTTGTATAACACTGTACTTCTACAGTACTGGATAACATGATTTTTATTTAACATTGTTTTGTTAAATTAAATGAAAATAATATTTGTTTGTTATACAAAGATTCATATTTTTAATAAAAATTAAGTTGCTTATATGGAATTGAAAAAAAATATGTTTGTTTTTAACTCCTTTTGTACTGGCTCTGGGTATCATATAACAGTTATAGGAGGGTTACCTGTTCTAACCAAATAAAAAGGCCGATTATTATTTACACAAGCCGGTTTATTAATATTACATCAACTATAAGACATATAAAAAAGATAATGGTAGAAATGCAAAGATATAAAAATATTTTTTATCGTCCCTTTAATTATAAAGATAATAAAATTTAAGCAGGACGTGTGTATCCTGCTGATCCTGAAAGGATTTCTAAATGAAAATAAGTAAAGTACGGAAGAAGCCAACGGATATAAAATAGAAAGAGACATGAAGTGATGGAGTATACTAAATGTGATTATAGACATTTATTTCTCAATGGTCTTCTTGATTGGTTAATTAATTTTGAACGAGCTATATTTATAGTAGTGTTGGTAAAGCGTATTTATAAAGCTTCAGAGGAATTATCGTGTGACAGTTGGTTGCTGCAGTTATTGCTTCAAAGGAATATTTTGGTATTCTTTTTTAATCTTCGAAGCAGTTGATTCACATGCGCTATAGACGAAATGAATGTACGTGTATTTAATAGTTCTGTGCCTGAGATTCAGATCAAACCGAAGTTCATTTTCAGTACTTTTTAGGAGAGCAGAAAAAAGAGCAATCGGCAATTGCACATTTTTTTATGCAATTAAATCTTCTTTATTTAAAATGCAATATGTATAGTTTTCTATGATTTCTGTTCAGAAGGTGCTCTAGGATCATCAGATACCAACAACAAAAAAGAGAACATACGAAAGAAAAATTTTATTCTTATGTCCAATTTTCTTAAACAATTGTATATGTAGAACGATAATTAAAAACAAAAAATTGTGCTTATAATTCAAGTTGCGTAAAAAAAAAGAATTAATTTAATCCTTTGCACTCCAAAACTATTTTCAGATTATTTACCAGCAACTAGGGAATACTTAATTACAAAATAGTGAGCAACATAACATCTTTGAAACTTAGAAAAAGAAAAATAAATTAGTTGTATTTGCCTTAAAAATCATCTGCATTTTTTTCATGTCCCCTCAGAGGGGACAACCGAGTGGAAAGGGTTAACTTAATCATCTTCATCGTCGTTTTCATCATGTTTCTCTACTTCTTTATAAAGTTTTAAAAAAAAATATTTTTATAATTGTAAATAATACTTAAAGTATTTTAAACAGAGGAAAGTTTCAATTTGTTCCTTTGTGTGGTTTGTCCATTTTGGCTAGTTATTACAAAATAAATGACAAATTGTCAATAATTCAAAGTGAAACCGTATTTTAAATCACGGAACAAAAATATAATTTTACGTGTTAATTACACAGTTTATATACAAGTTTTATACGAATTTTATGTACATATCGAATTTTTATTTAAAACATAAACTTAAGATGACTGTAAGTCGATCAAGATTTCATCGTAATTAGTGTCAGAAATTAGCCTACTTTACTGATTTGCAGAGAAAAAACTTTGTTCTCTTATAAATCTGTGTGGGATTTTTGTTTAAAGCAATTTTATTTATTTATTTGATTTCCAATGCAGTTACATTCATTCACCGGTGACTGGCGCCTCAAATTTTCTATAATCGAATAATTATCAAAACAAAAGATAAAATAATAAACCGTGGATATTGCTAGGATTAGGCTGGTAGGACAAAATAGCAATTTGAATGATTACATTTGAAAATTAATTAATAGTATCCTTAATGATTAGAATTTAAGTGTGTCTTACCACACACGTCTGTATCTACTGTGGCTATCAACGTGTTAATTATATGTAATTATTATCGGGGGGGGTTTAGTACTGTCACCCTTGTAAAATGGCTTTTTCTCATAAAATATGCTAAACTGAAACAGTTTTTCGGTAATTTCCATCTTTCATCATAGACAACCTGAATAGTTTACCTAAATTTTGATCTAAAATTTGAAACAGTTTGTTATATATCAGTTTTTCTATAAAAATTTAAAACTGAGCCATATTACTAGGCATTTCTTTGATTTATGCATGAAACACCGAGAACGGTATTGATTTTGACAAAAGTCGACTTACATTTTGTCGAAAATGCATTAATAAATTATATAATTTAAAATAAAAAATTTAAAGTTCGTAATTTTCGTTGAGCGAAGTATGTTCTTCTTCCACCAATTGCGCCCCAAGAAGGTGTGCAAACATAGTGCATACGAAATGTGATATTCTTTTTGTGATATTCTGCATGTTTCGAAATACTTACAGAGTACTAAGCTGTTTATCAATAATTACATTTTCGTTTATTGATAATTATTGTTCATATCATCAGATCATTTCCATTATCAAACAGAATAACGGGTTTATTAGTTTTATCTTCTTTTCTGTCTGTCGATATAATAGTCTAAATTAACTGGTTGATCTTTTTAGTCTTCAAAAATTTATCTTTTAATTCATTATCAGATCGATAAACTCTGGTAATATGATTTTATCAGACCAGTGTTCTGATATTCTTTTTTTAATGCGATACAAAATCCACTGTTTCTACATCGTCCTTCACATTATATCAGACTTTGGAATTTTTACAAAAATATAGTTTACAATATATTTTAATATTTTCAACAAAATAATGAAATAAAATTCACTACGTACTTATATTTTACAGTGTATCAATTTCATTTAATGTCTCATTTACAAATGTTTCAATTACAAAAAGTAGATATATTTTACAAATAATACTAATAAAAAAGTAACAACAAAATGTTTTATATTGTAGAAATTTATTTAGAGAAAAAATATGTGATGCTGTAGATTTTCGATACCATGTAAAAATATAACGAAAAATTTTAATCGCAAAAGATAAGAAATGTGTGAATTTATTTTTTATCTTTATAAAAAGGCAAATTAGAAGTGATATTGATTGTATTAAAATCAGAAACATATTAATGACCGTATCTGCACTTAATGCACATTATTAATCGCATAAATTATTTATTACTTGTATAAATATTTGCGGCACATATTGCAAACATTTTCTTAAAGCGTTCTTCCAATTAAAATTTCCTTTCAATAAAAATGACGAAGTCTTAAAAAGATTAATTAATATCATAAAATAAAATTGTTTCAGTTAACATCTTCATTTTATTAGATCTAATTTTATTATGCGCTTGACATCTTTAACAAAATAAGTTGCTTTGTATACATACCGTAATCGTGAAGTTCGATAATTTGTTATTAAATAAAAATATTGACAAATAAGTTGTTTACAAATTTCAAATCATATGAAAAAGGAATTTAAAGTATATTTTTTCCATTATCCTTAAAAGCTAATGTTAATTAGCGTTTATATTGAGGGGATAAAAATAGCCTTTAAGGTTTAGAATCTGTTGAAAACAATTAATAATAGATAATAAATTTTAAAGTAAATAGTTTTGAGATAAGATATCTTATTGTTATTACATTCACACAAAAAATCTGATAATAAAATATTACATAATGTAATCTACCCGCGAAGGCTGTAATAAGTATATTAATGTTCTTTTTGCTTTGTTTGAAAATTTCAATAAATCGCCAGTTTTGCTATAATTTTCTACTTTAGACAAAAACATCAACATAATAATGCGAAACGTAGAAACTTTTACAATACCTTGAAATAGAAAATGAGTAAATTTTTATCTGAAGAACGTATAATTAAAAAAACCGATCTAAATTAAATTGTTAAATATTATAATATTGTTATATTATTCTGTTTTTATAAGTATAAAAAAAATTTATATTTGAATTAGGAGAGCATACAACATATTTAACTAAACATACAACTCGAACATTCCTTTTTTGTATCTAAACAAAAATAACGGTATATAGAGTAAACTCCTGTAGATATACCGCAATTGTATGAATTCGCGATATAGGAAATCATATCTCATTTTTTTAGAGATGAGTAATATTTCTGGCGTGATAAATAGTTTAAACATTTTTTAATGTCATAGATTCTGTTCGGTTTAAACAACACGCTATTTTAAATAGAATGAATAATTTAAAAAATAAAATATTCTCATTTTATCAATCTAAACGACAAAATAAAATATTTTACTACTTTTAACATATGTATAGCGTGTTGTACGTGCAATCGCGTTACAAGAATTCATGTTGTAGGAATTGAAGTAACGTGCTGCCGTAAAACGCGACGAAAAAATTGCGACTAGTAGTCATGCAGCGCGATAAACAGTCCTGTAACGTGTAAGATCAATTTAACACATTCACATTGTCTCTGATTTTTTGTTTAGGAAAGCATATGTATACACTTACCTGTTTATATATGAACAGTGAAGCTGACAGTTTAAAAAAAGTAGCGCTTTATAAAACAATAAATATTATATACACGTTTAAAGATATAAGAGGCAAATAATTTTATTCAATTTCCAATTTTTAGTTCCAATTTTTTATTTTATATTATAAGACTTATCAACACGCCTTTGCCAAAATGTGAGCTAATTTTTATTAAAATAAAGAATCGTTCTGTTTTACAGTGTATGCTTCATCCCTTATTTATTTTGTTTACTGTCTTATTTTCTATTCGAAAGAAAGTGTACATTAAACGTCGGTAGTTTTAGTGTTAATAAAAATAAAAATATGCACTTCGCTATTAATCATTTATTTACTATCGGAAGTATCAAAAAAATTAGATTTAGAGACATGCTTGAACTTGCATAAATTGATCTGATAATATATGTCTTGTATAACGCGATTAAACATTAACATTTTCTGCATTGTTGCAAAATTATATTTAGAAACATATTTTGAACTATTGCCCAAGATGGCAGCATTGCCCATAATACTATGGGCGTTAATGGGTTAATTACTTGTATACATGAGTATGTTGAAAGTAACGTTTTAATAAGTTCGTTATAATTTGCAGATGTCACCAAAGAAATGGTCTAAGAACACGTTTGGTTGGGCCAGGGCTGAAGTTTTAGGAGCGCTGGTGAATGCCGTGTTTTTAGTTGCATTGTGTTTCAGTATTACTGTGGAGGCGTGTAAAAGATTTATCGAAGTAGAAGAAATACACGAAGCTAAATTGCTCGTTGCGGTTGGAGCACTTGGTTTATTAGTAAACATAATTGGATTATGTTTATTTCATGGTAAGATTACAAACATCGCTAATCTGTACTATTGTTAGAAAGAATCTTATTACAATCTTTTGGTTGTGATAAACTATGTATAATTCCGTTAAAGTTATCTTTATTTTAATGTAGCGAAATTGTCTACTGTGAAAAATGCTTTCATAGACATTTTTTTGGTACTATACATTTTTTCTTATTCTAATCTTCTTATAATTAAACTTCTTGGATATTAGATGTAGAAAAATGGCAAAGTAAATCCTGTAACTTTTAAGTAATTAGAAATGATAATTGGATAACACGTTTATTTTTTGTATTATTTGATTTATGGTAACAACGTGATTCAAAAGTACAAAATATAAAAAATTTTAGCAAACTAGCAAGGACAGAGTGTATCATACGTGTTAGAAAAGTGATATTACTTTTTCTATAATGAATTAATTAGTGATAATATGGTATTACATTTAGGCAAATTTCAAACTAACATATCACAAGAAAAACAAGTGTTTGTTTACTTTGTAAAGAATTTGTTATACATATACAATATTAACTAAACAAACAATTATTTTTTATGCGAGTGTAATAAATGTAAGTAAATTTATTTGCACAGTATAACAGATACGTTCGTAAGGAGTATACACGCGCTTTGATTGGTCAGTGTTTTTCCTTAATAATTCAAAAATGAAGCCCCATCCAACATTTTTGCAAAGGAAATTGTTGTTCAGAATAGTTTGAGCTACTCCCCATTTCTGGTTCTTACACTATTTTCTGGGACACCCGGCATTGTGTTGCAAAAAAAAATATTTAATACCATCAATACATCGATCCTTTGTTGCACAATATTGTATGTCTACCATTTGTAAAATTTGAGCTTTTATATATAATAATTGGTTTTTAGTTGTTTTTTTATACAGTATAAAAATCGCATTTATTATCTGCACTACAAATTTAATAAAAATAATTTTGCTGTTTATTGTAGATTGTAAAAGTTACTATTCTGATTGGATAAATGCTTATAAATTTTCAGATTTAAATCCATATTGTTTTTTAGATATTTCAAATTGTAGTTGTATTAAGAGTTTAAGATATTAAATTTAGTATAGTAATTATTTAATCTGAGTAAGTATATGTATTATCTGAGTACTTATTATTGAATTACATAAAATTTTAGTATAAGTGATTACAATTACTTTTTAATAAATAATTATAATTACTTAATTATTTTTCTTGAACACACTCCAAGTGGATATATAATATTTATAAAATAAACTATCGATATCAAAGTAGGTGATTAAAAATATTATCAAAATTGATCCTGGTCTGAGCGTGGATTATTATATTTTTTATGGAGAAAGGCTCAAAGATTAACACAGTATATTATTGCCGTAGAAATAATGTATAAATATGTGATCTTTTTCACAATTTGAATGGTAAAATTATACTGTCAAGAATATCCTAGTTTTTAATTGCAAAAAGCTCAAATTAAAAATCAAGGTCCCGTCATTAACCCGTTCGTATCATATTTAAGTTGTTACGATTAAGACGCAGGAAATAGTCCAAAATAACAAATTTTGTTACTCTGCTAACAAAGAGTAAGAGTAGAATAAAATATAATTAGTGTATAATTAATAATAATCCAATCACAATGATTGGAATGAACCGAATAATCAGCTGCGCTTCATCGATCAATCTTTTATAGTTTTTAGTTGCATCTTGGTTTTTTAACGGTTGTGTTTATTTTTTACTTTAATTAGACAGTACATTCAGGATGTACTAAGAAATCATATTTAAATACTGTTAGGTAGAAGAAATCATATTTACATCATATTTAAATCATATTTAAATACTGTATGGTATTAGTATGGTATTATTGATAATAGGTCTCAAAACACTCTTCTATTATGGTTTTCATTCTTTTTACGTTTATTAGCAAATTGAGTTCTTCGTACGATTTATTCATATGACGCGAATGTGTTAACACTAGAACTACCAAACGGATCAAAATGACTTGTTCCTCGTTTCTTATTTTATATTAAAAAATTTATCGAGACGCTTTTGTCCCAGGGTAGGCTTATTTTTAATAAGATAAAGAATCATTCTGTACTATACTTTATGTTTAATCCCTTATTTATTTCGTTTTCTATTATATTTTCAATTTAAAAGAAAGCGTAGATTGAATGCCGGTAGTTCTAGTGTTAAAAAGCTAAACAATTTGTAAGTTGTTAAAACTTACTAATTCCCAAAAATCTCCAATAATAATTTAAGACAATAAAACAGTAAGCTGGCAATCATTTTATGAACTGATTGTTTGAATGTTTTGTAAATTGAAGTATTCAGCGTAACAAATTCATAAAATCAGTTTAGGATTCGCTCATTTTTGCGACACTTGATCAAAGATGTTGTCCTAAATATTCATTTTTGATTGAAAATAAATTTAACTACTTAAGAAAATGATTAGATGATAAAAATTGTTATTTTTCATTTCCGCTAAAATGTATAATAATTTTCGTTATAGAACATGGAAATTCTCACACACATTCGCACGGTATATCTCGAAGTCATAATCGACTGAGTACTTTAGTTGGAACCGATGACAATGAAAATGATGAAGCTTATAGGCCATCGACGCCACAAGTGAAGAGAACGCATGGTCATTCACACGATGCGAGTCAAATGAATATGCGTGGTGTGTTTCTGCACGTTCTCTCGGATGCACTAGGATCTGTTATTGTAATAGTATCTGCTTTAATTGTTTGGCTGACGAAATGGGAATACAGGTAACGAACTTTTTGTAAACAATTAACACGTTGATTACCACGGTGGTCACCGATGATCGGTGCCTCAAATTTCGTATAGTCGAATAATTAATAAAAAGAAAAATAAAACAGATCGTGGATATCGTTAATATTACAGTAACAATAGAAAGTACTAATTTGAATGGTTAAATTTGAAAATGAACCAATAAAATTGTCTAATAAAAACGTCTGTTTTCGCTGTGGCAGTCAACGTGTTGAGTAACTTATTTGTACAAAAAATTTCATTTATTTAGTATGTAAAAATTTTAGAATCGGAGAAGTAAAGTGTGCTCCAACATTATTTAGAGCTAATATATTACGAAAAATAATTTTTAGCGACTATTATTTATTATTGCGTACTTCATTTTAAAAAAAGTACCTTCTAAGGCGCGACCCTACGACCAAAAAAGTGTGTAGACTTTCCGCAGTTTGACATTTTACTCGCTGCTTAATACTTCAGAATATAAGGACATAGATATTGTTTAATTAATTAAATGAATCTAATTGCTTTTATTTGTATGTTGCTTTCTCCAATTCACAATTATCAAGAATCATGTGACACACTACCTATATAAAGGAAATGCAAAGATTCCAAGTATTCATCATATTTTTTGCCCGAAACGTCTTCAGTAACTCGATTTTTGTTTTTTTTAACTACACCTGCTCAAAGATTTGAAAAAAGAAAAGAAAGAGATAATATCAGTTATGTTAATACACAACTAATCTTAAAAAGAAAAAATAGAGACTCGAAAACTTCTATATGAAATATGCATTTTTCTAAATTTTTGTCAATTTGGGATTTTTCACACTTTAGCGTTTTCGACGAAAAAATCTGAAAAATTCCCTAACATACATTACCGTACCTCAAATATTACAGAATTTTTTCAGATGTTTTGTATGCAATTAAATAGGAAAGATAGGGCAAACCTCGATAATTAGGATTTACCCTATAACTACCCTCCTGGTTGAGGTAGAGGGCGGAAACTTGGTGTGTTGTTTTCTTTTGGTACGCTATCGAATGGTGTATTGTCAGTCAAAATCGGTTCGAGGGCACTTTTGACCATTTTATCCAGCTATACCCTTTATCGAAAATCTGCTTACATCATGGTATTGGCTCTATGAAATGACACTATTTATACTTTGTACTTTTCTTATTTATATCTTATGGTTTCCAAGATATTTGTGGAAATCATTGTTTCAACTTTAACCTTGTAACATAAATATTTGCTAATTAAAGGACTATGAATAAAACTGGCGGCAGGACCAAGCGCGTACAATGGCCTTACTTTGTTCTTTAATTGCAATCGGAAAAGATCAGAATAATATCTTTGGATCGAATGTTGTTTTGATTCTTGTTCATTTTAAATCTCTTTGATGAAAGCTATGGTTAAAAGGAATATCATCAATCTTCATTGTTATACATTAAATTTGAAATGAATTCGTTTGAGAGTAAAAATGGGCCTAAATGCACAAACCTCTTTACAGGCTCGTCAATAGCCGTCACAAGAGAAAAACTGAATGCGAAAAGCATATACATAAGAAAGTAAGTGCATTCATTTTTATTATGGTTTGCGAAGTATTTATTTACTCTTTGTAAGTACACACCTGCTAGTTTTTAACTATCTTTATTGCGTATAAAAGTTAATAAATAATTTTCATCTGTTCTTGTTACGAATTTAAATTAACAAACCTTTTGGTGGGAAACATCTTTTAACATTTTGTATTACATATGTATATCATTTTACCTAATGGCTTAGCCATTTTAGTGTGATTATTAAATGTAGGTTTTATAGGACGGATGAATTGATTCTTTTATCGTTCTAAATACATGTTTGGCGCTTTTTAATTAATTTAATTTTATTCCCTTGTTTATATTAATTCGTATCTAGTAGACTGAGCAAACCATTATATATTCACAATACTATTATTGAACTCAAATTTATAGATTAAAATTGTATTTCTTTTAAACACTTTTTAATAATATTGGTAATATAGATATTTCATAATATTTCAACTTGTAGCCGTGATGAAAACACGTCAAGATATCTGTTTACAAAGAAGATTTATTAGGATTAGACAGGAGTACATGGTGTTGGATATAAAGATCGGAAAGGTTAAGGGTTCCAAAATTTTACAAGAATACATTTTTAACGTATTAGAAACCAATTTAGTTTTAAAATCCAAGGGGTGCTCTGTACTCTCTCGTTCGACAGGCGCTCAGGTATTAACGTTTATTAACGTGCGTGTGCCTGTCTCTTCGGCTTATCACGCACGGCCCCAAATATCGTAGGATTGAGATACGCTCAATCAGCGCGCCCACGAGTAGCTGGCTATCCGCGAGCTACCAACGGACCGTGGAGCGTGAGTTCCAAAGTCTCCCTTGGTGAGGGCGAGACCTTTCTAAATCTCTATCAGCTTTGCAGACTGGTACCCGAGCTGAAACGCAGCTCACCCGTCGAGGGCACTATCCAGTGCCTCTAACCTACGATATAGGCCTACCACTACCCCCGCGAGTCCAACCCAAATGGTCGGCATCGAGAAAGGGGGGTAACCCTCCCGTGAGCCGAACGTCGACCCCCGCGGTACCAGTTTCTGAGCTGCTGCTGGAGCTCATAGTCAGCTCTTAGCCAGCTCTTCCCCACAGTTCTACCTTCCGGAGGTAGGCATTAAAAGTCTACCCCGTGTTTGGCAATGTCCGTGTATGCAATTGTCACCTCCGTCATTAGCCACGCTCTTGCAATGTCTTTACGTAGACATTCAGAGCTCTGGGCAGAAGTCACACTGCGTCATCCCCTGTGGGGGCCAGGCGTCCAGGTATTATCATTGAATTCTCGTTACCGATCGAGGACCCAGGGACAAGGTCCTCGTAAATTCCATTCTCTGACGGGCGTCCAGGTATTATCATTGAATTCTCGTTACCGATCGAGGACCCAGGAACAAGGTCCTCGTAAATTCCCTTCTCTGACAGGCGTCCAGGTATTATCGCTGAACTCTCCTGCCGGAGTCCCTAACCTGCTAACCAAGAGCGGACGATGGTTTTATTTTTTTCATTTTCTGATGAATACGTCGGAACATTTAATTCAATAAATAAATTTTTTATTAGATTACTTCGAAATGTCAATTGCATGGTGTAAGCACATTTTCGAAAAACGATAGGCGATAGGAAAAAAGTTATCCAATCTCTAGTATATTAGCTTCTTCTTAATTATGTAAAGTGTATATGTATGATAATTATCATATATATAGTTTTGTAACAAAACTTTTAGTTGAATTGTTTCATCAAATTTTAGAATAGTAATTTTGTTTTGTAGATTCTACATCGATCCAGCTCTTTCACTTTTATTAGTGATTCTTATTTTACGATCAGTATGGCCATTGTTGCAAGAATCTGCGCTAATCTTGCTGCAAACTGTACCAACCCATATCCAGGTAATTATACTTATTCTTGGCAATATTACATATATTATTTTTTAAACATTTTGTGACAGATGAATATATGTAGTTTTAAATAAATAAATAAATAAACTAATTTTTAAAAAATAATACTTTGAATACTTGCATAGGCAAAACCAATAAGTAATATTTGACGAATTTTCAAAGTCTGTTTCCTCGAAAAGAAAACTTTGAACGGAAAGATCGTGTACGCTATTTTTTCCTCATTTTTTCACGTAAAAACACATTCTTTCTGGTTGTATCACCTGTATACTATTAAAATTGTACTGTTTACATACACCACAAAAAATAGAGCAGGGTATAAGTATTAGATTTACTTTCTCGGTCAGTTTGACCTGAAACGGTGAACAAGATTCAGATATTGTCGTAGCGAAACGATTACTTGAATCTATTTCCCTATATTATATATAAAATTTTATAAAAGAATTACTTTACGATGTTCACAAAGGGTTGTTAAAAATTTTGAAAAAGATTTGGTAAAAAGTGATTAGGGTGTACTTGAATAGATTTTCTTATGCTCTTCGTTACTAATACTTTGAATTTAATCTTTCTACGCTAAATAAATTACTTTTTAACAATTCGGGACGTTGAATTATCTTTTGCTGATTTATAAATTGTTTAAAAAATACATAGCCTTAGTTTTACAATTTTTGCCCGTTTTCGAGCGATCGAAGTTACGCTTCAAAATTGTTGTCTTGGGAACTATTTGTGGGATTGAGTTATTTTTTTATTTCAAATTGGAGGAATTTATACATTATTTTATTTCAGAAATTGATTTTGTAGAGTGAGATATCTAAATAATCTGTTGTCCTTCAGGTTGATGCTATTCAACAAAGACTGCTGGAAAATGTTGATGGCGTGTTGGCCGTGCACGAGTTTCATGTATGGCAATTAGCTGGCGATCGCATCATTGCTTCGGCGCATATAAGATGTAGAAACTTGTCGGAGTACATGAAGATTGCAGAGCAAGTTAAAGAATTTTTTCACAACGAGGGCATACATTCTACCACGATACAGCCAGAATTTATTGACGTAAGTACATTGTTTTAGAAGCATATTACGTAGCCTACTTTCACATAAATATTTGCCGTATAAATTATGTTACGTATGCAACAAATCATTACTTAACATTATTAAAATTATTAACGACAAAAAGATATAATTTAACACGTTGACTGCCACTGTGGTCATCAATGATTTGTGCTTGGAACTTTTTATAATCGAATAATTGTACCAAAAAGAACAAAAAAAACCGTGGATTGCGTTAATATTAAACTATTTAATATTAATTAACAAATTAACCCTTTGCGCTCGAGTGGCGCCTTTAAAGCGATATATGTAATTTATTAGAATATGTTAAAATGTAAAATTTAAGTGTTATTTATATTAGAATATAACAAATTAATGAAAGACATAAAAATAAATAGATTCATAAGCATCGTGACTCTTTCCTTTCAAAATCGTACTTTTGAATTTTGGAAGCTTTATTGGAACAGAAAGTTAGGCTCAAATATATTAAAAAATGCCTTGAGTCCAAAGGGTTAAAATCTTAAATCTAAAAATTAATATGTTTCATCTTTAAGAATTAAGGTTTTAACGTATCTTATTAATTGTATTAATTTTAAAATTTAAATAATTTAAATAATTTACTGTTATTGCGTTATTGTCTCTTATTGTTTTTTAAATTAATCTTTGCTATTATTGCAATTTTAAAACATTTGATTCATGCCATCGTCTAGGTTACGGGTAACCTACGTCACGAAATTAATATATTATTAATTAATTAAGAGTGAAAGATGAAAAGAAAATTTCACGTAAATTTTGGTTTAAAAAATAAAATGACTATATTCTTAGGAATTACATGTAGCCATTTTCACTATGGCGGTCAATGTGTGAAGAATTCAAGGATATTTGTAATAATAATTAAGATAGTCATTTATGCTTAATTGCAAATTATGTTTCTTATTTTTTTATACATGGTATATTTGTATATAATAAATACTGCATTTGTGGGCCGATTTTGTGCCGCATTTAAAACATGTTTACTATTTCCTGCTATTTAGGAAGAATGATCATTGAATTACAAGCAAATAATTACTTTGAATAAATATTCAAAAGTCAATTTATTTCTTTAGAAAGTACAAAAGTAATGGCCGAATTTTTTATGATCCTTTTTGAAACAAAATGCAGATATCTCCATAAAAATCAGCTTTAGCAGTAAATATGCATCAGCTGTAATGGAAGTAAAAACTACCATGAGAATATAGGTATAAGGAGATTCAAAGAAATATAATGAAATTTTAAAAGAAATTTATTTAATAGAAAAATATTCAGAACCAGAATTAGAATATTTAAATTGAAAATATGAAATAATTAAATTAAATTCATATAATTAAATAATTTTTTTTTAAATGTTTAAGGCCAAGTTTCTTATGTGCATTATATTTTGACACAAAAATATCTGGTGATTTTATCTATTATAAATGTGCCTTTAATTTATAAATAAATTTTTATTGCCTATAATTAAATAATTTATTTCTTTTTAAATCTAAGCTCAATAATACTTTCTACTTGTTATTTTTTAGTTATAATTAATGTTAATATCAGCTTTAGACTATTGTCATTTTTATTAGATAATTCGTTTGCAAAATAGAATTTCAAAAAATTCAAAAATAATATTTATCATCGTTGCGTAGTAAAAGTGTTGTGCATTAACAAATAATAATGATTCCAAAAATTATCATTTTCTTTGACTCTATTTATATATATATAGAATCACAATTATCCATTATAATTTAGAAGTTAATAATTATATGGCCTTTCTTTAAATAATTTTTCTAGACCTATTGATAGGCTCTATTTAGATATCAAATAGTAAATAAAATAAGAAAAGTTGCAGATTCATGAAGTTCATTACTGTCAAAGTATTAAAATATTAAACTATAATATAAATATGTTTATTGTATTCAGATGATTAATAATGATATTTTGTTAATAACATTCTAGTACCAGTCTAATAGTGAAATTAAGGAAACACCAACGGAAGATTGCGTATTAGACTGCCCCAAGACTGATAAACCTTGTAATCATGCGACGTGTTGTGGCCCTTCTAAACAGGTATGTACTTTATGTTTTGATAAATGCATTTTCCTAAACCCTATCCTTTCGCTTCTAGTCTAACTGGAAGAGAGATTCAAATTCCCGTCCTGCCTGCCCTAAATCAAAATGTCTTGGACGATGCTTAGAAGCTATTAGATCAGATTCAAATACAGTTGTAGGTAATGTTTCCTAATTGCCATTTATGCCAGTTATTAAAAAAATAATCGTTTCCATGAAATTGTGTATAAATGAAATCTTATTTGTTTGAAACCATTTGTAAATATTCATGAGATAACAGAATTATTTATATTTCAGTTTAAATTAATAATAATCATATACATTTACCTAATTTTGGCTTTATGGTTAAGAAATTATTTAATTTACAATAATCATACACATGCCTATATTAATACATTCATCTCTATTTGCATACCCTCTTTATTCTTATTCTAAATATAAAACTAAAATAAGTTAAATGGGAAACAATGATATTACGTTACCATCTTTGGTCTTATTTCTCATTTGCCCTACATATACCACGTTCTCCAATTATTCCATCATGTGCTCTGATCGTATTTACATATATAAGTAGGTAATAGAGTATACTAGAAAGTTAACTATGAAAATAATGATGAAAAGTTAAAGAAAATCCAGGAAAAAAGATGTAGTTGGCTGTTTATGTATACACCGGTGTTCCATATAATTGAAGCACTTTTTAATTATTTTGATATTTGTAAAGATATGAAAAAATGTTTCGTAAGAAAGTTATCTTCAAAGATACTATCTGATTTTTTCTTTAAAATATAAAGAATTTTTATGTGTTTTTACGAGTAATAAAATAATTAAAGGTGCTCCAGTTAGATGAGGCATCCTGTGTTATTCTCCGTACATGTTTTCTATTTAGACTGTGAATGTGTTAATCGAACATAAACAAGTTGATCTTCAGTTTCTTTAATGGTGTATACTCTACATTCATCATTTGATTGTTTGAAATTTCTTCATTGCTCTTTGTACTTTTGATCTCTTGTTTTAGGTTGTGCACCAAAAGTGTCTCTGGAAAAATTCAGTTTCTTTGAAAATTTTGAGAATTATTTCACATTCTAAACTGTTTAGTTGTAGAATCTTTTTCAACATGACCAAACGTTCACTGGTTCACTAGTTTCCCTGTTTGCTTTTTAAATTGCGTATTTATATTTCGAAGCCTACATATATTATGATTTACGAGGTTGCATTTAGATATTCGCGTTTCGTTTATTATTTCTTAATTCGTTTTTGGATTTGACGATACTTAGACGGGTTCCTTTTTCTAAATTGATAATAAAATCTGATACTACTTTTCACTTTTTTTCATTTAATAACAATTCCTTATTTGTAACGGGCGAGACAAAGTATCTTTAACGCTAAATTATGGATTCGAGTCAATCTAGAAATATATAATTCAATGGGTTCTTTTTACATTTTACTTACATTGCATTCGTTATAATTGTAATAGATAAACTTCATACCCAATAACAACGCCAAGTATACTTATTGATGAAGAGTTTAATTGATTATTTTATTGATATTCTGATTTGGTAAACTTAATACATTAAATGTACATGTATTTTTGTACAGGGTCGTGAAACGCCTTCACCAGGAGAAACACCATATATGTGCAGACAACGGAACAGTCTTGCACGTTCAACTGGTTCAATAGCAGGAACAGAACAACAAGAAGTAAATGAAATGGAACGCGGACATTTATTGTCACTGCCCACTTCGCATCACTCCGTCCAACTTCCACATTCTCATGTTAACACACCAGTTGTCTAAGTTATCGTCGTATTATCAATACCTACCTCTGTAATAAAAATCTGCGGCGCGTTACAATGTTATAAAAATTCAATAAACTGACGTACACACCATGCGCTTCGTTGCTATCGAAGTCACGAGTAAGTCTCTATCGGCTTTACTCAAATTGTAATTTTATTAGGGAAGTGCATAAGTAATTTTACTTTTCAGTGCCTGCAGATTTCTGACTACAATTAAAATTATTTATGCACTATTCTAATATTAAAATTTCACAAAGTTTTTACACCTGAACTATCGGTATTTATATTTTAAATTCTATGACCAAACTATTCGTTTGCCTAGAATTTTTATTATTTTTCACGTAAACAGGTAAGTATACATACTCATAAGTTACTAAAGTAGGAAAGAACGCGTGAAAGAGAAAAAGAACGCTAGCATATTAAACTTGAATAATCTACTGAAATTGTATTTTTAATAATATTAGTTTTTATAAGGAAATTATTATGTATAAGAGTGATGATTTTTATTGTATTTAAAAACAGTTCAGTCTGTAAAATAAGAATTATTACATTTTCTATGATGTACAGAATTAAATAGCGAAATGTGCATTATATCATGCATACATTATTATGCTATGTATAGTTGTAAAGCTATATATGTATATACTTATTGAAAAGTTTATAGTTGTGAAATTGCATATGGATATATTTATTAAATTTAATTATTCAAAATAAAAGTTGAAAAAATATTTTCGGTCATAAGATTTGATCCAAAAGTTTTCATTTACGAAACGAATATTTTGCGTATTTACCCATCACACATCCTTGTAATGATACAATATTGTGTTTTATATTTATAAAAGTTAACTAAGTATTCTGCAAGTAATTTAAGAAATGTGGGGAGTCAAAATAGTTGAAGTTTACCAATGCGTTAACTTATGAATATGCTTTATTTAAATGCATACTTTCTCCATCAGTTCAATAATTTAAAACATAATATCTACAGGTTTTGCTCGCTGCTGACAACGAATTTGAGACACATTTCCAAGGTTTAAAAAGGTCAATTCAATATCACGAATTACACATAAGATGTTTCGGAGTTGATGGTAAAATTAGGTCTAGGATGATTCTATGAGAAAAGGTAAAAATACAGAATAGTAAAATAAAATTTTATCATACAAAGTTTTGTTTTCGGGAAAATCAAGTTTTAAATAATGTGAAATAATGCTTATGTTTATAATAGAATTTTATAATGTAATATGTTACTGAATAACAAGGTGTGGTAGTGTTAAGTACTGGTATTAGTAACATTTCTTACAAACTTTTCACAGGTGGTAAATAAATTTTGGAAACAAGGTATTGATAAAATAAAACATGCCATGAAATATGCACCTTTAATTTATTTTCGATACAAAATCTACTCTTAATATGAAAGAGTTTGCATGCTTATTACTGGAATGTTAACATTTTAATTGTATTACATTAAGAAACATATTTTTGTTATACTTCAATCTTCAGGATAGACGACACCAACCTCTCGTCGAATCTCATCTTCTAATCGTGCAATTAATAAAGAAGCATTATGTGATACTTTGGGACTTTCAATTAAACCTAAAACGAAACAAAATAAATTAATAAGGATTGATATCAAATGAAGTTAATTAAGCGATATAAATTATATTTCCATAATCAAGTTATTTGTATACAAAATATACATATTTAGATGTTTTTAGAAAAATTGATTGTGGAACATCCTTTGGTTAATATCTTTTATATTCACAACCGGTCACGAATGTGCTAAAGTATAATATCTATATGAAGAATACATTACCGTTTAAAATGCAGTTACGTGCTTCTTCAGCCTCGAATCTCAACCCAGCGCTATTAATAAAATTAAATTTATGTGCGCCTTCTTGAAGCGCTACATTTACAGTTCCGCTCGGTAGTTCAACGGTTGGAGGGCACCAAAATTGTGGCACTTTTATGATTCCCTTTGTGCCAATGATATAAGCTTCATTGGGTAAATCAACTAGACAATGAGTAACGATAGTTGCAGTACGATTTCCGTCATAAACGAAGGTTGCAGATACAGATTGATCAACTCCATCTTTGTTTAACGTGCCGGCAGCTCGTACAGTGTGCGGAACATCATGGTTAAATACCAAACAGGCTAGCTGTATTGCATATACACCCAAGTCTAATACCGTACCACCTCCTAGCTCTTTCACGCTAAACAAAATAAAAAATAAATACAATTTATAAATAAAGATTATTGAAAGGTACAATACGATACACGTGGTGTAATATAATACGAAAGAGTTGAATTATCTTTCAGAAAATAAGTATTTGGTTGACCAAAAAGTTACGTTGGGTTTAGCCATAGAAGGCCGTTCTTGTTTGACTTTTTTTCAGTCAAAATATCATTATTGATTTATAAAATACGCACAAAATGTAATAAATGTGTTTTTAATGTAAAAAATGTGTTAAATTTTCTTGAATTATTCTGTTTTATGCACTTATTTATGCAACAAGGATACAAAACGATCTCAATGATTCACCATATTCACCCGGTTCACCATCTTAGAGCTTAATTATAAGAACTTTGATTGTTCGGAAAACTGCAAATTACATCTGTTAAGATTTTTTGTCAAAAAGGATGTTATCTACCTTCCTTCTAACCCAATACACAGTGTCCTATAAATGACGGTGTAGTCGTTAAAAGAATAATTTCATGTAAAAAATAATAAGTCGAAAATCTAGAATAAAATTCTTTTATACGTGACTTTGTTTTCGAAAAAATTAGTTCTTTAAAATATTTATAAAAAGTTCGTTTGCAAGATGGGTGATAATTTCATTAATTTAACAATTAATAATTCTTATACATTGATAAATGTAAGTTTTAGCACTGCTAACATTTTTTATCAGTCAGTGTCGTTCGATACATTATCAATTACACGTATCATGTTTCCGACTAGATCGATCACGTAATAGGTATATGTATACATTAGTATTTTAAGAATGTCAATGGATACCGAATGGTGATATATTTTAACAGCGTGAATATTTACATTGGCTAGTTTACAACATCCATTTCTTGCTGAATTATTAAAAAGTATTGAATTGTTTTCTTTCCATGAAAGAAATTTTATATTAATATTCTTGAAGAATATTCAAACACAAATTCCTTGAAAATGAAGTTGCATATAAAAAAATGTTGTTTCATGATTTTAACTTATTTTTTCAGGTAGAATCACCCCCTTTTCGGTTGCACCACCAAGCCGCGGGATAGCTTTATAACAGGAGCTGTTTGAAAACTATAAATCTGATCTTAATTTTTGAAAATAAATTAGTATATCCTTTTTTTACGTATATTCATTTCTTTGAAAAGTATTTGAGCACTTAGTTAAAAAATAAGCAGTTCTTGAGGTATGTTAAATGTTTGATAAATTGTGTGTTACGTAGATAATGCAAATAAATAATAGAAATATAAAGTAACAACATAATTTGTAAAAATGTTCATTTTATCGAGATATGTATGTAAATTGTAAGCCATGTGAATTAGGTTGAGTAAAAAGTCCGTTCACTACACGACGGCTCGCGAGTGTTGACATTGTTAAAACGATACAAAAAATGCCTTATTTTAAAACAACTTGTTACTGGTGACGAAAAATGGATTATTTTTAATAACGTGAAATGAAGGAAACATTGTTCTATGCCAGGACAAAAACCGCGAACAGCGGCCAAATGTAAACTGCACGTTAAAAACGTATTGCTCTCGTTTTGGTGGGATTATAAGGGATTATTGTATTATGAGCTCGTACCAAATAACCAGACTATTATTTCTGAAAAATATTGTGAACAACAGCATCACTTAAAAGTAGCGATACAAGAAAAACGGCATTCGCTTTCATCCTGAAAAGGAATAGTATTCCACCAAACAACGCACGACCGTACACTACTGCAATTTGGTAGGGATGTATTACCGCACCTACCATATTCAGCGGACATGGCACATTGCAAAATTCCCATGATGGAATATCGTTTAAAAATGTAGAAGAAGTAAAAACACATGTGTCTAAATGTTTTAATGAAAATACACAACAATTTTATGAAAAAGAAATATTCATGTCATCAAACAGATGGGAAAAGGTCATAGAACAAAAGGTTACATATATCATTGATTAAGTTTGTCTGATGTTAAGATAATAAAACTTTCTATTTTTGTGAAGAAACGCGAACGGACTTTTTTCTCAACCTAATACAGTAAAATAAGGACAATAGAAATATATACGTACGTAACTCTCTCAACGTCTGGCATTTTGAATCCGAAAGATACAGTGACTTGATGAACATCTCCGATGCTACCCGAGTCGATCTCCTTTTTTATAGCTTCATATGTAGGGAAACATCTGCTCCAAATAGCTTCCATCAAGAACAGTTTCTTGCTCTTTGCAAAATTGATTAATTCAGTTGTTTGTTTCAAGTTCATAGTCATCGGTTTCTCGCACAACACGTGCTTTCCATGACTCAACATTAGTTTTGCAATCTCGAAATGTTGAGGATTCAACGTTCCGATGTATACGATATCTATCGATGTAAAAAGATAGATTTCAAATTATGAAACAATTGTGTTTGAAAGAAATTTTACAGAAACAAATTAAACGAATAGAAAATAGACAAAAATAATAGCAAATCTATGCTATAAAATTGTTTTGGTCATTTTTAATCAAAATATATAAATTCTAAAGATAAAAGATAATAATAAATATCAATCACATGTTCGGTCACTGCAAATTTGTTCACTGTAATTTGAACGAGTCTTAGCAAAAACGAAGTTTATAGTAATTACTTATTCAGAAGTGAATCATTTTTTATTCCAGAAAATTTTGAATTAAATCTTTTACTTTTCAAATAAAAAGATACTATAATCCCTTTAAATTAAAAGAAAAGAACATACAGGGTGTTAGAAAAAAACAGTCAATATTAGTATGGTATATAGGGCACACTGTACTGAGTAAAGCTTTCGTAAACATAGATCGAAAGATCAACCGTTTCTGAGATATAAACACTTTTGTTTACTAGTATCATGATTAACTTACTACTGAATTTTCGATATTTACAGAAGATGTTCCATGTGTTCACCTTCCGTTTCTACATATACACGCTTGGCATCTTTGTCTCACAGAGTCGCAAACTCTCTCGAAAATTCCACATTTCTATCGAATTATTTGACAAGCATCGTGGATTCGGTTACAGAGTTCTTCTAAGTCATTTACCGGCAACGAATACGCTTGGTTTTTTAAATATCCTCATAAAAAGAAATCCAAAGGTTTAAATTGGGAGATCGAGGCAACTAATCCACCACGTTCAATCCATTTTTGACTGAACACCGTGTTTAACTGCTCTTCCACATTACCCACAAAGCAAGTAAGTCAATCATGATACTAGCAAACAAAAATGTTTATAACTCATAAACGGTTCACGTTTCGACCTATGTTTACTAAAGCTTTTTTACTCAATGCAGTTTGTCCTATATATCGTATAGGACAAACTATATCGAACACCCTGTATTGGATTCAATTTGACAAAAATTATGAAATCGAAAGGGTTGTGTTCTTTAAACGAAGAAATTAGCAAAATGATTACTGAAACTTTCCCTAATTTCATGTGCTCTATATTCTATTTAATTTGAAACAAAATTTTTTGCATTGAGGTAAAAGGATGATCAATTTGATGAATGAAAATAACGTATTTTATCTAGAATCTGCAAAAAATAATTGAACACATACCAACATCTTTATCTTCTGCAAGCTTCGCATAGCTATCGTATGCTTTTTTAATTTTGTGCAAGCTAGCAAAGTTTTGCGCTCTCGACAAGTCTCGTGCTGCTACCGCGACGACCACATGGTTAGATGCTGGTAATATTCCCAAAGCCGTAACAAAGTCATGGGATATTTTTCCAGCACCTGCTATACCCCAACGAAGAGCCATCTGCAATAAGAAACATTCGTTGTTAAACAAACTAATGCAGTTAATTATGATTTAACTTGACAGTATTCTAAACGACTGAAACTTTAGTTTTGTATGACATAATCAAGAAAATTGATTAATTTTAAAATTGTTTGTGTTCGGAAACAAGATGTATTGTTATTTTGCTTTCCTTTTCATTGAGAAAATCTATGTATTTAATAAACAGCAACTAATGTTACAATTTAAAAAATCAATAGTATGTGCATTAGCTTTACCTCTTTTTACATGTTTCTGATTTGTTTTTGTTGTATATAAAGTGTAATTGATTTACCACAGAATTTAATTTTAGAATTTTCTTTTTTGATATCAATTTCTAATTAACGCAAAATGAAAAAATGTACTTGAATGTAAAATAAGTATACTAAAACGTTAGAAAAGGGACAAGCTTTTACATACAACCTAATATATCAACAATTTGCTCTTTATGCAATAAATATTTGTTACATTTTTTGCTTTGATTGTAGGATTTTCATAAACTTATTATCGAAGCTCTGGAAGAAATGTCAACATTTGATAATATAAATTAGAATTTTTTAATTTGTTACAAAATAACGAACTAAGCTATTATTAAAAAACGTGTAAAAATGAAAAAAATTTATACAATATTATACTTAAACTTATACATAAATACTATTTTTTTTATAAATCGTGACAAACAATTCACCCAAAATGCATGAAAAAAGGATTATACTTATAATACATATGTACATTTGAAGGATATTCCATGTAACTTATCTTTAATTATTCTGTGATCGGTAAAAATATAAAAAAATGCTGTAGTAAGAAGTTATTATATTTTAAGATTTGTAAGCAATCTGCTTCGATAAATTTAATTATATTACTAATGATGGATATTATCATAATAGATCAACATCACCACTAGGTTTCGTAAATGTGATGAATTATTAAATATTTACCAAATTAACCGGCGAGTTTAATCTAATATGTCTAAACAAGTAAACTTAAAATATTGAATAATTTGTAGTAGTAGCAATAAACGTTATTTGAAAAAAATGTTTTTTTTTCTCTACAATATGGGTTTAGTTTGTTTTTTATATGTAACTGTACGGATTCTAATAATACAATTATTTTCTCTACTTAGATCTTTCATTTTACAACACATGTCAGTCCCTTATTCAAATTTCATTCAAGCTACTTTCATGTGACTTGAAATAGCTATAAATAATTTTTAATTACAAATTCATCACAGATAAAATAACAAAAGTAACAGATAAAATTTAAGGTTGAAAAAGTTGGAGCTTTTTTAAAAAGCACCATGTATTCATCAAAATGAACAAAACTTTCAACTATTTCAACTATAAACTTGTAATAGAATAGCAGGTTTGATACTGTTGTACATTCCTTGTACAGTAAACTTCCGTATAACGTAAATTCTTGTAACGCGTTAAAGATGTTAGGACCAGTTTTCCTATAACGCAATTTCTCGTACAACACGCTATACGTATAATAAAAATGACAAAATATTTTGTTTCGTGATTTAAATTGTTAAAATAAAAATATTTTATTCTGTGATTTAGATCGTTAAAATGGAAATATTTCATTTCTTGAAATTATTCATTCTATTCAAAATATTATTTTATTATACCTGAACAGAATGTAAGAACTATTTTTAAGAAAAATACAACACGATTTTTATAGCGCAAAATGTAACGTATTAACCGCGTTATAAGCGGGTCTACTGTAATTAGTGGGAGAAAAAGGTATGATGTTATTTAGTAGCATCGATAAGCTTTGAATATGTTGTAGAAATCAAATCCTTGAAGCCGTTTGACTTTAGTTTACGAGATATTTGTGAGAAAATATCGGTAAATCGGTATGTGACCGTCGCTTATTTATTGTTGACATATAGTCCAGTGTAATAGTTGTACAAATCTTACTATCTCTAATTACTTTAATTGGTTTTCAAAAGAGGGGGTAATTGTTTAAATCTAGACGGCCCTGATCTAGAGTCTTATTAGTAAACTAGGAATTGATTTGTAGGTAGACTGTTATATGCACGTAATCGAAATGATTGAACAGCGTGATATAACGACGCATTAACATTTTGAATGCCACGTCTCCGATAACTATGTCGAATGGATTTTCGCAAGAATCTGTTACCAGAAACGACCTTAATTAACTGAAAATTTGTGCAAGGGAAAGAGCTAAATATAATGAAAATAATATTATATTTGTTGAAAATAAAATGATAAATTTGGAGGATTTTCTTAAGGGAACTAGATTATTAAATCAGATTAAATTCTAATTAAATCAGATTTAATTAAAGATTTAATTAGGAGTTAAATTAATGCTAAGTTTCTAGTAACAAGTTGTTGCGTCTCTCACAAATATTTGATATTACACCTTGCTTTTTACTTATTGTTAGTTTTTGACAATATTTTCGAACTTTTGATCGTGAAATAGTTTTTTTTACTTCAATATTAAAAGGGTATGTTTGTATTATAAATTTTGATAAATTAAAATTGCGATGTGCTGTTTTAATATCATATACAAAAATGTGAAACAATGTAATACCAAAAATGATTAACCCTATTAATACAAGAAACGCTTCTTTCTAGATTCTTTTGAATCTAGTCTCGAAACGTGGTTCGAGATCTCGAAACTGCGACATTCTCGAATCGTGAGATACTATCGAGAAATACTGTTTCTTGCATACCTCTGCTTTTTGCGTTGCCATTCTAATTTGTTTGGATTACGATGTCAAGTAACCCTTGTATAGGGTAAAATGTATACAACACAATTTACACATAGTGGCTAACCTTGTGTGACCAACTTATAATAAGAATATTAATTAAAAAGTATTTTAATGATTTAATGTGGTAAAACAACGGTATCGACCGTTGGAAAAGTACCCACGTATTACTGCTACTAACACGTTATATGAATTTGTCGATTGAGGTATAGAGATTAAAAAAGAAAAAAGTCTTGAATGATACAATCATAGTTTCGATAATAACACGATTTACTTGTGTATATGCAAATTATTGTATCACTTTTTTTCACACACTTTAATTCGCATATATTTGCTAATTTTCATAATTTTATGTTATGTGTTTGGTTAACCGGCTTGTGTTCTTTTAATTACATGAATTTTTGAAAGGATAAAACATGTTTCTGTGAATGTCATTGTTGCTTATATAGTTAAAAAGATACATTATGGAACATAACCTTACATGTTGTATGAAAGCTGAACTTTATATAATGCGGTTTCTACATAATGCGTGTTATTTCAAAAACCTAACCTTTACATTATATCAGGGTTACCTGTATTGTGTTGCCCTGAGAGATTGTACTAATGTTAGAGCTTATAATAAAGAATCCAATTTAACGTTAGTATAACTTAATTTAAAGCAGAGTACAAAGTTCGAGGTTCAAAGTACGAAGTTTACAGTAAAAAATTAGAAGTTGAGAGTTAAGAGTCCAGAATGTAACAGATTATTTTAATATAATTTAATTTAAGCATATGTAAAAAGATGCAACAATATAATTTTTTCCTCAAACATTTTCTGAATTTTTTTAGCTCTGCGTATTTTTTTTTTCGCATGATCGTAATGGTTATATGATAATAGGATTATCAGCAAAATACACATGTTACATTATCTAAGGAAAAGTACTTTAATAGCATTATCGATAAGATAGGAATTTTTAAAGTTACCAATAACTGTACTTGGAAAAAAATTAACTGTCAACAGTAGTTATTCATCTAAAATGTAGTCAAGGAACTTAATGAATGTCAATTGTTTTAAAAATCTATTTTTTTGCAAATAGTCAGTGAACATAATCGTTGAAAAGATATGTTCAAAATAGCTGCAGAAATTAGTATTTATTGCACCAACTTAATTTTTTTTTTAATGTTTCGAATGTTGAAGTGATTTCATGAAAATGATCTTCAAAAATATATGATATTAAAAGAGCCTTTATCCAATATTAAGATTACAAAATAACATAAAACTGGTATATTCTGCAAATGAGAATTCTGCAAATGTGCTGAATCAAAATTTTTTATTTTAGAGTTCGAACTCGACAGACCGTAACAGGTTTGGTAGAACATCTTACAGAATAAAATTATCTCTTTGACTTTTGCAATAATTTATTTTTCATTTGACGCTTTATGTTTAATCTTCTAATCCAGAATTGGTCAATTTTAATCTAGATTTGGAAAAGGTATACAATGGTATTTCAATTGTTAAACAACAAAATTTTTAACCGGAAAACTTTTATATAAGAATATTTAATGTTTTGTAATTTAAAAATCGAAATGTAGAAATAATTTAAAATTTAATTCGAATTCCTAGCTCTCTTCATGGACCATTATTTAAAATCTAAGAGATAATCTGCAGGATGATTGTGCATAGGCTTTCACGTACCGAGAATGACTATATGCACTTGCAAAAATTAATAACTTTTCACTTCAATATTTATAACACATCGAATTTAAATGATTCTTTTTTACCTTTATTCACTTGTTACTGCAATATCTGTATACGTAAAAATCTGCTCAAAAAATCACAATAGTTTTTAATAAAATTAAACGTATATTTGTATCATAATTTATCATTACTTCGTTACTTGTTTAATTTTGATACACGAAATAATCCGTGTCTCGTGGTTATCGCATACACATTTAAAAATATAAACTTCTGATTCACGCAGATAACACATACATAAAAAAAAAATCGAAATTTTCTATGATCCGGCAATTAAGTGTTGAAAAAATACTATTTCTTATAACAACCTACGAATGAAACTATCTATAACCATGTAAAATCGTAGAAAATAGAAAATATGGAATGCCATGATATTGGAGGCAAATTGTGAATTCATACTGTTTATAACTGTTTAAAATTGTGACATTCAGGTATTTGAAAAAGTTAATTTGAATAGAAAGATAGATCATCGATTGCAGAACTGCTTCCATCAATATAATTCAATAATTTGTATTACTAGGTCGTCCTCATATTTCTAAATTTTGAACATTTATTGTAAAAAGTGTCAGTGTAAGATCAACTTTAACAATACTTTACACTTTTTTTATCGAATTTTTTGTGCAACACATTATTAGTTTTTATAAGGAAAAACAATAACTTTTTTTAAAGAATATTTAAAGATACACACATAAAAAGCTAACAAAATGTATTAAAACTTTACAATATTATTATATTATTTTATTACTGTATTATTATGTACTGGACGGTATTATGTTATTATATTACATTATTATGTTACATACATTTTATTATTATATTATGTATTTTGTTTATTAAATGCAATCTTATTTCAAAATAAACTGTACCAACTTACAATGTATAAAAAGCAGCCTACAAAAATTATTCCCAAGAAGTGCTGCAAAAACTACTAAACGCACTGAGTATACAATAATAAGTGTAACTACTCCACTGACTTTCAAATAACCTTTTTATAGGATACAACCATAGACTATAAATTGTTAGAGTTGCTACCTACTTACAAAAATGGTTTATAGGCGTACGTTATTACGGAATTGGTAAACATCAGTGAACATCTGAACGAATTTGGATATATGTATGTATGCAGTATGAACCTTTGATTTGTATATTTTTAGGCGTCAGTCGAGGTGAAGCAAAGAAGTTAGGAAAAGTTGCCCATGTCACGATATAATTTTTGGTAATTTAAATTGTATTTTGATCATTTAAGATATACGGTTAAAGGCATGGCGTTAAATGAATTACTATCACAGACGAAGTTTATGCAGAGACCAATATCATTTTATGAACTTTTATGTCGCACGATCTGAAATACCGACTGTGGTCAAAACTTCACTTTCACCAACTTTTATTGCGCACTCTACCTTTTAGAACTGTGGTTTCAGAAACCACATGCGGCAAAATGATTGAGGTTGATCAAATAATAAATGTTGATAATCAGCAACACAGCTGATTACAGACAAGCAGCTATATACACAAGTTCATTATTTGTGAGTATACGGGACGTTTTTGTATTGTCAATGTACTTTCAGGTCTTGAATATAAATAACTGATTCACTTTTGATTTGTACTAGAATTTCATATTACTTCGAATTAAATGTTACATTACATCTTTTATTTGGTGTCATTATGTTATAATTATGTTCATAATTATTTTGGATACATGTTGGTACTAAAAATAGAAACTACAGGAAAACGTGTTTGATAATTGTACATTAAAAATACTATTGTGGGATTAGGAGGTCGGGAGAACAAGTGGGCGTGCAATTGTAATGTGCTAGTAATATATATTTATTTGAACTAGATTAACCTAAGCTGGGGTAACTACACTACTATTATGCTTTTTTCTACACTGTTTCTACATGGCCGCCATATTTACACTAACTGCTTTTTCGCTTCCGGGCACCTTCATTTCATACACTCTCTCTCTCCAGTGTAAACGGCGTTCGTAGGAGATTTAAAAGTGATACAGGCATCTCATGCCTGCAAACTATTTGTAACCCAAGAGGTTCAGTTATAAATTGTTCGCGTCCCTTTATTTGTCACACCCCACACTATATTCCATTGATCTACATAAAATTGTAAATTTATCTGTCTGGCGACAAATATTGTGAACGCTATATGTATAGTTGTTTTCAATGGATGAATATGGATAGGTTAAAAGGTATAATTTATTTGATTTTCGAAGTATGTACATGTAAAGCAATTAGAAATTTGGTAGTCGTACATATGTATGTATATACAGGGTGTCCCAGAACTCCTGTAAGAACCGAAAATGGGGGGTAGCTGAAACGATTCTGAACAACAATTTCCTTTGCAAAAATGTCGGATGGAGCTTCGTTTTTGAATTATTCAGCAAAAACACTGACCAATCAAAGCGCGTCTCGGGCGCGCGCTCAGTACCGTCAGTGTAGCGTCGAGCCTAGTCGCCCCGGGACAAGCGCCTCGGTAGAACAGGAAGCGTTAAACACAAGTAATATTGAACATAAAAGTAAAAAACAAATGGTAGAATGTTATGAGAGTAATCGTACCTTAGAATAAAGGGAATGACTGAATGACTGGATATCCGAACAGAAGGAATAAGTAAAAATTGCAGAATATTTTCAAATACATTTTCGGTAATTCCTAGAATTTCAGTGACGTCCAATCCCAGGAATTTTCGGAAACCGTTTATAACCAAATTTACTCTTTTTTGTACCTTAAATATATTTTTCGCTTTTTTTTTACTTTTATGTTTCGAAACTTCTGTGCAATGTTTCTTTATACTATTTCTCGCTTTTTAAGTGAAATTTTTTAAGGACTGGATAATGGAAGTTAGGTTTATAAATGAACAAACAATTGTTTTAGTTTCATTTGATGTTTATTGAAAATTCTTTCAATTATGTATGTTACATAAAGGTTACATTCTTAATTCTAACGCACTTAATTCTAACTACTAACTGTAAAAGCTGCATTTATTCAATAAACTACATGATTTATACATTCAGCTTTACAATAGTTATTATATTATTTATAACTAACGTTTACAATTGTAACTTTGCGAGATTGCTGCGGAGGGAGTGGGAGGTCCGATCGGCGGACGAGTATTGTTCCCTCGCTCGTACAGTGACGCGGAGGAAGTGAGAGGTCCGATCAGCGGCCGAGTATTGTCCTCTCGCTCGTACAGGGACGCGGAGGAAGCGAGAGGTCCGATCGGCGGCTGAGTATTGCTCTCTCGCTCGTACAGTGACGCGGAGGAAGTGAGAGGTAAGATGCTCGTTGCACTCTTCTCTCTCGCTTTTACACTGACGCGGAGGAAGTGAGAGGTCTGATTGGTAGACTAGTGTTCGCTCTCTCGCACATTGTGGGAGTGAGAGGTCCGATCGGCGGACTAGTGTTCACTCTCTCGCACATTGAGGGAGTGAGAGGTCTGATCGGCGGACTAGTGTTCACTCTCTCGCACATTGGTGTTGTGCGCAGGCGCGAGTTTGGCGTAGAGGGAGTGAGAGACTAGATGCTCGGTGCTCTCACTCGCACATTGAGGGAGTGAGAGGTGAGATTGGCGGACTAGTGTTCTCTCTCTCGCACATTGAGAGAGTGAAAGGTCCGATCGGCGGACGAGTGTTCTCTCCCTCTTATGCATTTGCGTACTGCGTAGGCTTGGTGCGAGTGAGAGAGGTGACGCTCTCGCGGAGTCTTTCCTCTCGCTGGTGCATCGGCGTACCTGGCGCGGGCTGTGATGTATAATTTTTAATTGTTGCGTTACAATAATTAATAGTATGAGTTATTCGAGGTTCAGACTATTGTAGATCGGTTTTTCGTGTTCGAAAATGTAAAATTTGATACCAAATTAGCCAGTGCTTCTACGTTTTCTATTATTCATTAATGGTCGGGTAGTTACGTTCATCCCTTTTGTGTGAGGTTATGACTAAGTCCCTGTAATTTTATGTACAAGCTGCCTTAGTTTAATGATACATGACTAGAGAAATACAATTTTGCAAACTCGAGATCATTGGTTTCTGAGTCTAGTTTCATGTTACCAATAAACAATGGGAAGGATTTATCTACTGAGAGTAAACATAATCCATCAAATTCAAACCTGATTGAAAATGATCAATTTTGTTATATCGTATGTAAGTATAAAGTATTATAATTTTATTCAAGTAGTTAATAATAACGTATTTTGCTGTGTTGCAGATTAGAAGATGTATTTGTTATACATTTCTACGCCACATAAGCTGCACATTAACATCATCAAATCAACAGGAAACTTTCTGGCAGTTTCTCAGATATCAGTGTTCGGTAATTTTTGGAATTGGACACTACTAAAATTTCAAGAAATGGCACGAAGAATACTTCCTGTCACATCATGTTCTCCTAATACAAATCTGCAAACTTGAGATCCTTGGTTTCTGAGTCTAATTTCATTTTACCAATAAACAATGGAAAGGATTTATCTACGGAGAGTAAACTGTTCTTCAATAGTTATACTGAATATATAAGTACATATGTAATTGTAGAATGTCTTTATTTCATAAGAATATTGTACTGCGCTTAAGCTATATGTTAAATAATTATAAAAATATGTTGTATGTAAAAATACTGATATGTAAGTTTTACAATTTGTAATTATAAGTGCGTTAAAGTTAAGAATCTAATATTTAAGTAAGTTTTACAGTTAGTAGTTATAAGTGCGTTAGAATTAACAATGTAACATTTATGTAACATGTATAATTGAAAGAATTTTCAATAAACATAGAGTTAAACTAAAGCAATTGTTTATTCATTTATAAACCTAACTCCCTTATCCAGCCCTTACAAAATTTCACTTAAAAAGCAAGAAATAATGTAGAAAAACATTGCACAGAAGTTTCGAAATACAAAAGTAGAAAAAGAAACGAAAAATATCGGTTTGATACAGAGAAGAACAAAATTCGGTACAAACGGTTTCCAGGAATTCCTGGAATTCGACGTCACTAAAATTCTGGGAAGTGGCACGAAGAATACCTCCTGGCACATCATATTCTCCTGATACAAAGTTCTTATGTCAAGATTCTGATTTTAGGAGTGCGAAATTTTTGGAAACCATTTTGGAAGGTATGTTAAATAAATACATTTATATCACACTTTATTTGTTTATTTTTATCTTTCTTTCTACATTATTTTAATACTTAATATATAATTTGTATAATTTATACTATTTACAAAATACGTACTATCTCTACAGACACTGACTAATAAAAGTAAAAATTATAAACTATTATAGCAAAATTCTGTATAGAGAAATACGGCGGTACTATTATTCTTCTGATACATTTTTAAAAATCCTGGAACTTGGTTTCGCAAAAGGGGATCCCGGATATTTCTGGAATTCGACGTCACTAAAATTCTGGGAAGTGGCACGAAGAATACCTCCTGGCACATCATATTCTCCTGATACAATTTCTCAAAATCTGGATTTTGATTCCGCAAAAGGGGCTCCCGAAAATTCTGATACAAAATTCTTATTTCACGATGCTGTTTTTAGGTTTTTTACATACATTCACCTTTATCCAAATCAGAATATCAACATGTAGCACATCGTTGAATTCGTCTCGGTGCCTGCTGTTACATTCTGAAGAGAAAATTATAGCGTCCCATTTAAAAAAGTTACATTGACCTTCAGATCTCCTCTACTGCTCCACCCAGAAGAAAATAATTATTACCACACGATGCACCCCATTTTGCCAAGCAACTTTTGTACGAACACATTTTTAATAACTACAACCCCTTCCGAAATATCTTAGAATATTGCTATAATAGTTTATTATAGAAGATTACCTCCTGGCACATCATATTCTCCTGATACAATTTCTCAAAATCTGGATTTTGATTCCGCAAAAGGGGCTCCCGAAAATTCTGATACAAAATTCTTATTTCACGATGCTGTTTTTAGGTTTTTTACATACATTCACCTTTATCCAAATCAGAATACCAACATGTAGCACATCGTTGAATTCGTCTCGGTGCCTGCTGTTACATTCTGAAGAGAAAATTATAGCGTCCCATTTAAAAAAGTTACATTGACCTTCAGATCTCCTCTACTGCTCCACCCAGAAGAAAATAATTATTACCACACGATGCACCCCATTTTGCCAAGCAACTTTTGTACGAACACATTTTTAATAACTACAACCCCTTCCGAAATATCTTAGAATATTGCTATAATAGTTTATTATAGAAGATTACCTCCTGGCACATCATATTCTCCTGATACAAAGTTCTTATGTCAAGATTCTGAGTTTAGGAGTGCGAAATTTTTGGAAACCATTTTGGAAGGTATGTTAAATAAATACATTTATATCACACTTTATTTATTTATTTTTATCATTCTTTGTACATTATTTTATGAAGAATGTATGTAAATTGAATGTATGTAAAAAACCTAAAAACAGCATCGTGAAATAAGAATTTTGTATCAGAATTTTCGGGAGCCCCTTTTGCGGAATCAAAATCCAGATTTTGAGAAATTGTATCAGGAGAATATGATGTGCCAGGAGGTAATCTTCTATAATAAACTATTATAGCAATATTCTAAGATATTTCGGAAGGGGTTGTAGTTATTAAAAATGTGTTCGTACAAAAGTTGCTTGGCAAAATGGGGTGCATCGTGTGGTAATAATTATTTTCTTCTGGGTGGAGCAGTAGAGGAGATCTGAAGGTCAATGTAACTTTTTTAAATGGGACGCTATAATTTTCTCTTCAGAATGTAACAGCAGGCACCGAGACGAATTCAACGATGTGCTACATGTTGGTATTCTGATTTGGATAAAGGTGAATGTATGTAAAAAACCTAAAAACAGCATCGTGAAATAAGAATTTTGTATCAGAATTTTCGGGAGCCCCTTTTGCGGAATCAAAATCCAGATTTTGAGAAATTGTATCAGGAGAATATGATGTGCCAGGAGGTAATCTTCTATAATAAACTATTATAGCAATATTCTAAGATATTTCGGAAGGGGTTGTAGTTATTAAAAATGTGTTCGTACAAAAGTTGCTTGGCAAAATGGGGTGCATCGTGTGGTAATAATTATTTTCTTCTGGGTGGAGCAGTAGAGGAGATCTGAAGGTCAATGTAACTTTTTTAAATGGGACGCTATAATTTTCTCTTCAGAATGTAACAGCAGGCACCGAGACGAATTCAACGATGTGCTACATGTTGGTATTCTGATTTGGATAAAGGTGAATGTATGTAAAAAACCTAAAAACAGCATCGTGAAATAAGAATTTTGTATCAGAATTTTCGGGAGCCCCTTTTGCGGAATCAAAATCCAGATTTTGAGAAATTGTATCAGGAGAATATGATGTGCCAGGAGGTAATCTTCTATAATAAACTATTATAGCAATATTCTAAGATATTTCGGAAGGGGTTGTAGTTATTAAAAATGTGTTCGTACAAAAGTTGCTTGGCAAAATGGGGTGCATCGTGTGGTAATAATTATTTTCTTCTGGGTGGAGCAGTAGAGGAGATCTGAAGGTCAATGTAACTTTTTTAAATGGGACGCTATAATTTTCTCTTCAGAATGTAACAGCAGGCACCGAGACGAATTCAACGATGTGCTACATGTTGGTATTCTGATTTGGATAAAGGTGAATGTATGTAAAAAACCTAAAAACAGCATCGTGAAATAAGAATTTTGTATCAGAATTTTCGGGAGCCCCTTTTGCGGAATCAAAATCCAGATTTTGAGAAATTGTATCAGGAGAATATGATGTGCCAGGAGGTAATCTTCTATAATAAACTATTATAGCAATATTCTAAGATATTTCGGAAGGGGTTGTAGTTATTAAAAATGTGTTCGTACAAAAGTTGCTTGGCAAAATGGGGTGCATCGTGTGGTAATAATTATTTTCTTCTGGGTGGAGCAGTAGAGGAGATCTGAAGGTCAATGTAACTTTTTTAAATGGGACGCTATAATTTTCTCTTCAGAATGTAACAGCAGGCACCGAGACGAATTCAACGATGTGCTACATGTTGGTATTCTGATTTGGATAAAGGTGAATGTATGTAAAAAACCTAAAAACAGCATCGTGAAATAAGAATTTTGTATCAGAATTTTCGGGAGCCCCTTTTGCGGAATCAAAATCCAGATTTTGAGAAATTGTATCAGGAGAATATGATGTGCCAGGAGGTAATCTTCTATAATAAACTATTATAGCAATATTCTAAGATATTTCGGAAGGGGTTGTAGTTATTAAAAATGTGTTCGTACAAAAGTTGCTTGGCAAAATGGGGTGCATCGTGTGGTAATAATTATTTTCTTCTGGGTGGAGCAGTAGAGGAGATCTGAAGGTCAATGTAACTTTTTTAAATGGGACGCTATAATTTTCTCTTCAGAATGTAACAGCAGGCACCGAGACGAATTCAACGATGTGCTACATGTTGGTATTCTGATTTGGATAAAGGTGAATGTATGTAAAAAACCTAAAAACAGCATCGTGAAATAAGAATTTTGTATCAGAATTTTCGGGAGCCCCTTTTGCGGAATCAAAATCCAGATTTTGAGAAATTGTATCAGGAGAATATGATGTGCCAGGAGGTAATCTTCTATAATAAACTATTATAGCAATATTCTAAGATATTTCGGAAGGGGTTGTAGTTATTAAAAATGTGTTCGTACAAAAGTTGCTTGGCAAAATGGGGTGCATCGTGTGGTAATAATTATTTTCTTCTGGGTGGAGCAGTAGAGGAGATCTGAAGGTCAATGTAACTTTTTTAAATGGGACGCTATAATTTTCTCTTCAGAATGTAACAGCAGGCACCGAGACGAATTCAACGATGTGCTACATGTTGGTATTCTGATTTGGATAAAGGTGAATGTATGTAAAAAACCTAAAAACAGCATCGTGAAATAAGAATTTTGTATCAGAATTTTCGGGAGCCCCTTTTGCGGAATCAAAATCCAGATTTTGAGAAATTGTATCAGGAGAATATGATGTGCCAGGAGGTAATCTTCTATAATAAACTATTATAGCAATATTCTAAGATATTTCGGAAGGGGTTGTAGTTATTAAAAATGTGTTCGTACAAAAGTTGCTTGGCAAAATGGGGTGCATCGTGTGGTAATAATTATTTTCTTCTGGGTGGAGCAGTAGAGGAGATCTGAAGGTCAATGTAACTTTTTTAAATGGGACGCTATAATTTTCTCTTCAGAATGTAACAGCAGGCACCGAGACGAATTCAACGATGTGCTACATGTTGGTATTCTGATTTGGATAAAGGTGAATGTATGTAAAAAACCTAAAAACAGCATCGTGAAATAAGAATTTTGTATCAGAATTTTCGGGAGCCCCTTTTGCGGAATCAAAATCCAGATTTTGAGAAATTGTATCAGGAGAATATGATGTGCCAGGAGGTAATCTTCTATAATAAACTATTATAGCAATATTCTAAGATATTTCGGAAGGGGTTGTAGTTATTAAAAATGTGTTCGTACAAAAGTTGCTTGGCAAAATGGGGTGCATCGTGTGGTAATAATTATTTTCTTCTGGGTGGAGCAGTAGAGGAGATCTGAAGGTCAATGTAACTTTTTTAAATGGGACGCTATAATTTTCTCTTCAGAATGTAACAGCAGGCACCGAGACGAATTCAACGATGTGCTACATGTTGGTATTCTGATTTGGATAAAGGTGAATGTATGTAAAAAACCTAAAAACAGCATCGTGAAATAAGAATTTTGTATCAGAATTTTCGGGAGCCCCTTTTGCGGAATCAAAATCCAGATTTTGAGAAATTGTATCAGGAGAATATGATGTGCCAGGAGGTAATCTTCTATAATAAACTATTATAGCAATATTCTAAGATATTTCGGAAGGGGTTGTAGTTATTAAAAATGTGTTCGTACAAAAGTTGCTTGGCAAAATGGGGTGCATCGTGTGGTAATAATTATTTTCTTCTGGGTGGAGCAGTAGAGGAGATCTGAAGGTCAATGTAACTTTTTTAAATGGGACGCTATAATTTTCTCTTCAGAATGTAACAGCAGGCACCGAGACGAATTCAACGATGTGCTACATGTTGGTATTCTGATTTGGATAAAGGTGAATGTATGTAAAAAACCTAAAAACAGCATCGTGAAATAAGAATTTTGTATCAGAATTTTCGGGAGCCCCTTTTGCGGAATCAAAATCCAGATTTTGAGAAATTGTATCAGGAGAATATGATGTGCCAGGAGGTAATCTTCTATAATAAACTATTATAGCAATATTCTAAGATATTTCGGAAGGGGTTGTAGTTATTAAAAATGTGTTCGTACAAAAGTTGCTTGGCAAAATGGGGTGCATCGTGTGGTAATAATTATTTTCTTCTGGGTGGAGCAGTAGAGGAGATCTGAAGGTCAATGTAACTTTTTTAAATGGGACGCTATAATTTTCTCTTCAGAATGTAACAGCAGGCACCGAGACGAATTCAACGATGTGCTACATGTTGGTATTCTGATTTGGATAAAGGTGAATGTATGTAAAAAACCTAAAAACAGCATCGTGAAATAAGAATTTTGTATCAGAATTTTCGGGAGCCCCTTTTGCGGAATCAAAATCCAGATTTTGAGAAATTGTATCAGGAGAATATGATGTGCCAGGAGGTATTCTTCGTGCCACTTCCCAGAATTTTAGTGACGTCGAATTCCAGAAATATCCGGGATCCCCTTTTGCGAAACCAAGTTCCAGGATTTTTAAAAATGTATCAGAAGAATAATAGTACCGCCGTATTTCTCTATACAGAATTTTGCTATAATAGTTTATAATTTTTACTTTTATTAGTCAGTGTCTGTAGAGATAGTACGTATTTTGTAAATAGTATAAATTATACAAATTATATATTAAGTATTAAAATAATGTAGAAAGAAAGATAAAAATAAACAAATAAAGTGTGATATAAATGTATTTATTTAACATACCTTCCAAAATGGTTTCCAAAAATTTCGCACTCCTAAAATCAGAATCTTGACATAAGAACTTTGTATCAGGAGAATATGATGTGCCAGGAGGTATTCTTCGTGCCACTTCCCAGAATTTTAGTGACGTCGAATTCCAGGAATTCCTGGAAACCGTTTGTACCGAATTTTGTTCTTCTCTGTATCAAACCGATATTTTTCGTTTCTTTTTCTACTTTTGTATTTCGAAACTTCTGTGCAATGTTTTTCTACATTATTTCTTGCTTTTTAAGTGAAATTTTGTAAGGGCTGGATAAGGGAGTTAGGTTTATAAATGAATAAACAATTGCTTTAGTTTAACTCTATGTTTATTGAAAATTCTTTCAATTATACATGTTACATAAATGTTACATTGTTAATTCTAACGCACTTATAACTACTAACTGTAAAACTTACTTAAATATTAGATTCTTAACTTTAACGCACTTATAATTACAAATTGTAAAACTTACATATCAGTATTTTTACATACAACATATTTTTATAATTATTTAACATATAGCTTAAGCGCAGTACAATATTCTTATGAAATAAAGACATTCTACAATTACATATGTACTTATATATTCAGTATAACTATTGAAGAACAGTTTACTCTCCGTAGATAAATCCTTTCCATTGTTTATTGGTAAAATGAAATTAGACTCAGAAACCAAGGATCTCAAGTTTGCAGATTTGTATTAGGAGAACATGATGTGACAGGAAGTATTCTTCGTGCCATTTCTTGAAATTTTAGTAGTGTCCAATTCCAAAAATTACCGAACACTGATATCTGAGAAACTGCCAGAAAGTTTCCTGTTGATTTGATGATGTTAATGTGCAGCTTATGTGGCGTAGAAATGTATAACAAATACATCTTCTAATCTGCAACACAGCAAAATACGTTATTATTAACTACTTGAATAAAATTATAATACTTTATACTTACATACGATATAACAAAATTGATCATTTTCAATCAGGTTTGAATTTGATGGATTATGTTTACTCTCAGTAGATAAATCCTTCCCATTGTTTATTGGTAACATGAAACTAGACTCAGAAACCAATGATCTCGAGTTTGCAAAATTGTATTTCTCTAGTCATGTATCATTAAACTAAGGCAGCTTGTACATAAAATTACAGGGACTTAGTCATAACCTCACACAAAAGGGATGAACGTAACTACCCGACCATTAATGAATAATAGAAAACGTAGAAGCACTGGCTAATTTGGTATCAAATTTTACATTTTCGAACACGAAAAACCGATCTACAATAGTCTGAACCTCGAATAACTCATACTATTAATTATTGTAACGCAACAATTAAAAATTATACATCACAGCCCGCGCCAGGTACGCCGATGCACCAGCGAGAGGAAAGACTCCGCGAGAGCGTCACCTCTCTCACTCGCACCAAGCCTACGCAGTACGCTAATGCGTAAGAGGGAGAGAACACTCGTCCGCCGATCGGACCTTTCACTCTCTCAATGTGCGAGAGAGTGAACACTAGTCCGCCGGTCGGACCTCTCACTCCCTCAATGTGCGAGAGAGTGAACACTAGTCCGCCGATCGGACCTCTCACTCCCACAATGTGCGAGAGAGTGAACACTAGTCCACCAATCGGACCTCTCACTTCCTCCGCGTCACTGTACGAGCGAGAGAACAATACTCGTCCGCCGATCGGACCTCCCACTCCCTCCGCAGCAATCTCGCAAAGTTACAATTGTAAACGTTAGTTATAAATAATATAATAACTATTGTAAAGCTGAATGTATAAATCATGTAGTTTATTGAATAAATGCAGCTTTTACAGTTAGTAGTTAGAATTAAGTGCGTTAGAATTAAGAATGTAACCTTTATGTAACATACATAATTGAAAGAATTTTCAATAAACATCAAATGAAACTAAAACAATTGTTTGTTCATTTATAAACCTAACTTCCATTATCCAATCCTTAAAAAATTTCACTTAAAAAGCGAGAAATAGTGTAAAGAAACATTGCACAGAAGTTTTGAAACATAAAAGTAAAAAAAAAAGCGAAAAATATATTTAAGGTACAGAAAAGAGTAAATTTGGTTATAAACGGTTTCCGAAAATTCCTGGAATTTGACGTCACTGAAATTCTAGGAATTACCGAAAATGTATTTGAAAATATTCTGCAATTTTTACTTATTCCTTCTGTTCGGATATCCAGCCATTCAGTCATTCCCTTTATTCTAAGGTACGATTACTCTCATAACATTCTACCATTTGTTTTTTACTTTTATGTTCAATATTACTTGTGTTTAACGCTTCCTGTTCTACCGAGGCGCTTGTCCCGGGGCGACTAGGCTCGACGCTACACTGACGGTACTGAGCGCGCGCCCGAGACGCGCTCTGATTGGTCAGTGTTTTTGCTTAATAATTCAAAAACGAAGCCCCATTCGATATTTTTGCAAAGGAAATTGTTGTTCAGAATAGTCTCAACTACCCTCCATTTCCGGCTCCTACAGGAGTTCTAGGACACCCTGTATATTCAATAGATATAATCCTTTAGTTTAATTAGTTTATAGTTTTATATTTCATATACATAGAGTAGCATAAATGTAAATAGTGTAAATAAACTAAATAGAACAGTAAGCAGACTCTCAAAAATTCAAACAGTGATACGCTAACGACTTCCGTTACCGACGCCTCGTCGCTCCTTACACCACAAAGATGTGCCAACGAAACATCGAAAAACCGCAGTATCAGTGTCTCTAACTAGAGGGCGATGCAATTTTTCTCAAAGATGACGATTTTGAAAAATCACATATTCATTTATATGTGATATTTCAAATCACCTAAGAACATAGTCAATATATGTATTAGAAAAAGTGACTAACAAAATGATTATATACGTTGTTTAAATTTCTCAATGTTTAATTAAATGTATATAACTATACAATTATGTTTTATAATTTCCTGTTTATAAGTTTGAATAAAACTCGACATATGTTAAAATAAGCACAAATATTCACGGTGTTATCTGATACTGTTAATAAAGAATAAATAGAAATAAATTAATATGATATATATTAATAAGTATTGTTAACTTAAATGTAACTTAAGTGTAAATATGGCGGAAATAGTAGCAAATTTGAAAATAATTCTTGATAAAATACGTCTTGCTTCTGCTAAAAGATGTTCAGTATGTTTTAAGTATTATTTTATAACCAAATAAAATAGTGCTATTAATAATCACAGTGATTTACATTAAAAGTTATCCATTAGTTTTGTTTTAATTATAGTTAAGCTTACATATTTGTAATGAACATAATATTTATCTATATTATTGTTTGCTCAAGTGTAAAAAATAGAAAAGTTTATACTTTTAGGTTATATGATTCTCTATATGATCATTATAAATGTATTTATAAGTATGGTGGAAGACTTTTATTGTAATCTATTATGTATGATATATTATAACATTGCAGGCTTTTTTTTTATAGGAGTACAACTATTTTGAACCACGGTTAGTAGCTGTAAGTAAATTAAAACCACCTGAATTAATCATACAAGCTTACGAAGCTGGTCAAAAACATTTTGGAGAGAACTATGTAAATGAATTAGTAGAAAAGGCAAATCATCCAACTATTTTAGAAAAATGTGAAGATATATGTTGGCATTTTATTGGTCATTTGCAACGTAATAAAGTAAATAAAGTTTTAAGCATTCCAAACTTATATATTATAGAGACAGTGGACAATGAAAAACTTGCATCTGCATTACATAATTCTTGGCCTAAGTTTAGAAAACATGATGATTCAAAATTAAAAATAATGGTGCAGGTTAACACCAGTAAAGAAGAAGGTATCATACATCATATTGACATAACAATAATTAAAATTTCTTTATAATATAAAACAGTACATTATTCTTTACCAAATATTACATTTTCAGAAAAAAGTGGTTGCGATGTTACAAATGTTAGTTCTTTTGTAAAACATATTATTGATAACTGTCAAAATTTAGAATTTGTAGGGCTTATGACAATAGGAATGTTTGGATATGACATTACGAAAGGTCCAAATCCTGATTTTTTGTGTTTGAGAGAATGCAGAAACAAAGTTTCTAAAGAATTAAATATTGATATAACAAAAATAGAACTATCAATGGGAATGTCAAATGATTTTGAGCATGCGGTAATGTTGAAAAGATTATTTCTATATTACTTCTTAATATAACAAATATATTATTTCAGTATAAAATTAATTGTTTATAGATTGAGTTGGGAAGTACCAATGTTAGAGTGGGTAGTGCAATTTTTGGAGAAAGACCAAAAAAGGAAACTTAGAAATAATACGTGTATATATATTACCCTTTGTATAATATTATAAAAAATACATAAAATTAATTATTCGTAGATTAAGTTGGGAAGTACCAATACTAGAGTGGGTAGTGCAATTTTTGGAGAAAGGCCAAAAAAGGGGGCTTTAGAAATGATACATGTATATATATTACCCTTTGTATAATATAAGAAATATATTTTACATTTATAATATTATAAGTAAATTACTTTGATAAGCAAACTACTATAAAATAAAATGAGAAGAACAGTTATGCACTGATTTTGATTAAATTTTTTTAAGTAGGATCCCTTTAAAAAAAAATATCTAGAAAGTTCTTTAATGACTCAAATATTTCTTTTATGTTTTCTATGTTTATAGAGGATAGATATTTTTGAAAACGGTTTTGTTACAGTTTAATTGAAATTTTGAAAATAGGAAACAATTTTTATCAACCCAAAAGTCAAAATACGTTGTTAATATTATTTGTGGCAATTTATGTTTTTGCTACCGTCTTATGTTACAAATTTTATGGCCTGTCTTAAATATTTTCATAATATAAAATAATATAATAGCAAAAAATAAGTAGCACATATTTTGTTAGTCATCTGAAATATTATTTTCATCACACTATAGAAAATTGGATATAGATATTAATTTTTACTGACGAACTTTGTTTCATCTGGATTGATAAAATTAAACATGAATAGTGATGTTATAAGAAAATCAATTCTAAAAATACGTTTTATAGAAAAACGCTTTTAAGTACTTTGATGTATATTTATTTCAAATTGTAGGAACAATAGATAACAATGAATGTATCAATTTTTACTCTTATACCTTACTCTTTTTTGCCTTTTTAATATTATAAGTTGAAATAAAATTTGATTCACATTTGGAACATGTTTATTTAATTATTCTAAATGTTTATTAACAGCACTAATCAAATACTAATTAGTTGTATGCACTAATTTATACTTTCTCTACAGTATTGTATAAAACTACTAATTAAAATAATTGGTTTAATTAATAAACAGATACCTTTGCCAACTTCTATTTATGTGACTAAACTTTATTTTTTTATTAAAAAAATGATAAGAAGTTATTTTCATATATGTTGTAATTTCTGAAAATGAAAAAAGAATAAAAGAAGAAAATATATCTTAAAATACGTTACCTTTTTAAATATTTCTTGATGAAACTTTATTAAAAAACTTATATAAATAAGTATAGACTTATAAAAAATTAAAAAGCCATAATTTGAAACGCAAATACAAAAAAATGAGTCAAATTTGTGTTTTAAAAACAAATATCTGAATAATATATGTAAATATTACATATAATAAAAATATAACATTTATGAATAATTTTATACATTATTTGAAATTTGATGAATAATATACAATATTAATTTTATACTTAAGGTATTATATAATAATATGTCATAAAAGTGCTAGAAAATGTAATAAAAATTCTTTCCTTTATTTACTTGTTTTGATATAATTTTATAGATATTAACTTTGAGTTACTTACATCATAATAATTAAAATAAATTAAAAAATAAGTTATTACTATAAATATTTCATAATACTTTGTATCAATTTATCATTGTTTAATAAATTTTATTTATTTGCAAATTATTTAAATAACTGCAAATTATCATTAACACATAGCACTGTTTACGCATAAACTGTACCTATATATACATGTAGTTAAATTTAGTTATCTATCATCGGCATACATTTTGATAAAGTGCCAACTTTAAAATAGGAAGGCGGTCTGAAACGCCACACGAGCTAGTTAGTTAAATACAATTATTAAAATTACGCTTGCTCTTCGTTATAACAATGTATTCAACGGTTATATAATAGACAGTAATTAAAAATTTACTTTTTCCTGAAAAACTATTATAATTATATTTCTTTTAATTTGTATTACAGATGAATATTTTTTATTTTCTAAGTTTTTTCAATTTTAAAAACATTTGTTAAAAATACCCGTTAATATTTATGATAGTGAAACACATCGTACTTTTTACAGTTTTACTGAAAATATTCATATCAATTATTAGAAAGAAAGGTAGTCGTTAAAATTGTCTTTTGTTTAAATATTATGTGTAATATTGGAAAAAAAAATAAAAATTAATAATAAATTAATAATTATTCATAAACGAAAACTGGTTATGTAAAATATTACGTACTTTATTATCGATGTAAATGGTGAATTAAAATTAGAAGCATCATTATAAAGTTTAAAGTATTTTTATTATATGAACAATAATATGGAGATTCAAAGTCTCATTTTTCGGCAGATTCTCTGTTTCTGCTTCGAAAAAAAAAAAAATATTCTACAACTTTATTTTATTTAATTACTTTCACTATTAAATAAATATTTTCCTTAACAAAAACTTTCTTATTGCAAAACAGACTAGAGGAAATGATTATGTCTTCTTCTTTACCATCTTGTCTTTCAGAAGCAGACCAAGTGAACCTGCCGCTAATATGAAACTTCGTATTTAATGAACAGAGATTTAACAGTTTGTTTTTAACGCTGAAAATCACTTAAAATTATTCCTCCTCTTCATCACCCGCACCAGTCAACATTGCGATAAGACTTTGTGTATCAATGAATCCTTTGTCGTCAATGTACATATTATCATATGCATCGTCGACTTCTTTCGCAGTAAATTTGTCACCATATGTCATCAAAGCGTGCCTCAATCTATGACAAAAACAGAAATATGTTCGTTTTACCAAGAAGCGTTTCCTAGATTACCGACTGACGTTTCAATTAGAAAAAAAATTACGTGTCTCAGGGGTATGACTTTATCAGCACTATGCACTATCAGTCTTAGATCGTACATAATTAGTGTCATCACAGACACGAAATGTTTACATTATGGTATAAGAAGGAAAATAAATGGAATAAGTAGGAAGAGTTTCGAGTTTAGGAATGGTAAAAGCTTTTTGATCGGACGTACATATACGAATAAATAGGTAAGCGAGAACTTGCGAGAATGTGAACTTTTGACAATCCCTCTGGTGGCAAATACAGAAAACATCGTTATCCTTTCATTACTCACCTTTCTCCGTCAATTTTGCCGTTTACATCAAAAGTACTGAAGGCAGCGATTACAGTTTCGTCATCATCGGCACCTAAAATCAACAAAATTAATTGAAATTAACTTAGCACGTTACCGAATATTTAAAATGTCGCGAAACAGCACAAAGGTTTGTAATAGTAGAAAGTACCTGATCCCGACATACGAGTTGCAAACAGATTTAGCAACTGAGTAAAGTTGATGGGCGCAGGTGCTTCATTTAACATTTCATCCAGTTCTTTATCAGTAACGAGACGTCCGACATTGTCAAAAGTCGCACGGAGGTCGTTCTTTCCGATTATACCATCTTTGTCTGCATCCATAAGTTGGAACGCCTAAAAAGAACGTATCGTTTGATGTAAAATATATTTATTTAAATGAGTATTCGTTGATAGTTAAAGAATTAAAATAATAATGTAAGCGTCAAAATTCCATCTGTAATACGATTAAAAAAAAACGTAAGTGCTAATATTTATTTTACGCGAAAGTACTAGTAATATCCATGATTATAATTTTTGAAATTTCAATTTTAATTTTTTTGTAATTTTGTGATTTTAATATTAATTGTAAAAAAATCAGTGCGGAGAAAAAAAGAACTTAATTGCTGTGTATCTATGTTTGGATAAAGGACATGTAACAAAATTAACTAATTTACAAAAAATGATAAATGTTTAAAGTTTATATTATTTTTGTTCATTTCTGTTAAAAGTATTCACTTCTTTTGATCTATGGAAAAATTGTTTTTTGACAGCGGAAAGCGAAAAAATTGAAACTATTTTGATTTTATACGTAATGAAATGAATAAAATGTATTTGTAGCATTTTTACGCTCTTTTGCTTTCTTTCATATAATATAAGCGTTACTGGATGGTTTTTGATTTCTAAAACTTCATGATGGGTCAGGAGTGACCTAAATAGGCTCGCGATTGTCCGGTCTGAAAATACTGATTCCGTACGAATTGTTTTTAAATACTGAAAATATTGTTTGGATATATGTACCTCTTTGAATTCGGCAACCTGTTTCTGAGTGAACATAGAAAACACACTGGAACCACTGCGTTTTGCTTTACGGCTACCGCGACTACTTGCTCTAGTAGAACCAGATTCTTTAGGTGTACCAGTAGGAGTTGGTGGCTTTTCTTCTGCTGGAGCTGGTGCTGGCTCTGGTTCAGGAGGAGGAGCGGCTGCTGGCTCCTCCTTCTTTTTAGTCTTCTTCTTCTTTTCTTTATCCGCCTAAGATTAATCGTAATAAAATTAACGAAATAAACATTTTTAAATAACAAAAGATAATTTCTAAAAAGAGGCACCTATGCATCTACTGTTATATATATCACCATCTATCGAAAACATGTTGATGTGAGAGACAGATGCGTTGGCAGAAGTAAATATAGATTTTTGATTGTTCTGATTTTTATAATTCGTTGTTAAATTCGTATAATTATTATTAAGGCGAGTATAAATGGAATCTTATTAATATTATTTGATAGCTGATAAAATTCTGTATTTCAATTCAATAGATTTGAAATGGTAATTTGATACAGGTCTTGTGTTGTTATTCTTATCCTAATAAGAAATGTAAAGCACCTATGAGTTCCATCATTATTATTTTTATAATTATCTAAGGATTCTATAATTATTATTGGTTTCCTGATTAACTACAGAATTTCATTACTATTTTCCTAATTATTTATTTATAATACGTTTGTGGATAAAGATAACATTCCAAAAAAATTATTCTTAGTGGATTTATTTTCATAAAAGTTGTAATTCTAGATTATGATACAGCCATATGTTACACAATTTATTTATACAGTTTTATTTGTGTTATTAATTTAAATACTTATTAATAAGAACATTATTTCAAATAATTAAAAAAGAAATAAACTTTGTGGTTTTTGTAAATTAAATATTTAGCGTAAATTAAAGAATATTATTATTTTTATTCATGATAACAATACTATAAAGAACTATGATTTAAAAGGGTATCTATTACTGGAAGCTCATTATTAAATCGAACATAATAACATGTTCTTCTTTTTCTTGTTTTATTTTACCTCGTTTAACAAAAAAAAAAACAACAGAATTCAAATCTGGTATTTTTAAAATGGATACTTCCCTAAACATATTTGTTCTTAAAAACTTAAAAATTCATTTGAATTAAAAAATTATATACATTTTGAAAAAGGTATCCCTTAGCGACTTTCTTTTATAAGTTTATACCCATTCATTCTTATAATTTTTAATTTATTTTAAATTATACAAGCGATAACATTTTGTCTTATTATTAACACTAGAATAATCGATGCTGGATGTATATTCACTTTTAAATTGAAAATAAAGGGAAAATAAATGAGTCTCGAAAATAATTAACTTACATTTCGACGAAGATATCTTAAGAAATTGGAAAATCTAAAAGGAGAAGTTTGAAAACCATCACTTTGACGAGTTCGGGGATTTTCGTGTTAATCCTCATTCTATTAAAAAAATGAATAAAGTGTGGATAAAAGTTTGAGGTTTTTAAATTAAATTGTTACGAAAATGAATAAAAGTTGTAGTAGAAATAAATGAAACTTTTTTATAACCAAATTCTAATTATATATATAGGAAAGTGGGGTAGTGAAACAATAAAAGGCAGGCATGCCAGTTATTATCTAATGTTCAACTGGCAGTGGCTTAGTTTAAATAACATCGAGAGAAATTCAGAAGGCGTTGCTCATAGAAACTAAAAATAGGATTATTCTATCATCCGTGGTATGGTTGAAAAGAAGCCAAGACGTATATAGATCGTTTATTTTGTACGGCCTCTCGAGTTACTATAGTTACGTAATTCTCTTATTTTTACAATATACATAACAAATATACGGAAGTTAATCGAAGATTATACGTTAAGTTTGATCGGTGAAAACTTAAGGACATTATACTGGCCAAATAAGTGATTGAAAAGAATGTCCTCCACAAAACAAGGTAACTGATTATTTTGGAAGATTTTTTTATACCATACAAAAAGGACTTTTGTAGGGTTGAATTTTGTACAATTTTCAATGAAGTTAGACAAAAGATAGATTAAATTGCATTGGAAGTGGAGAACCTATCTTCAGAATTAATTTACAGTACGGCTTAATGAACGGCTCGATGGGGAACCCTATAATGCAGAAAATTGGAAGGAAATTCTATAAGAATGTATAGACGGAGTTAAGGTGCACAATTTGAAACAAAGCGAATAATAACGTCCAACTACGGAATGGCGAACGGCCAAAAATCTAAGGAAGATCACTGTTCACACTTCATTAGCACAATCTGAGATGTCTTTGGTGCAAGTTAGCGTTCTGACGAATTCATCACTTGGCATACAATTCCAACACAGTTTATGTAAGTCATCGACTTTTCTGAAAATTTTGCCCTCCTATGACCGACCAAGCATACATCCACCACTATTCACATGTACGATATAGAACATTCCTTAGCATCTCCCCTCATCTCGTAACATTTCACTTCTAGGAAGAAACTTAAACGAAGAAAATCTCGCGTAGTCCCTGGATGTACTCGGCACTTACTTACCATATCTACAGTTGGTTTGTTAGAGGATGGTGCGAGATGGTCACAACGAACCAACTGTCGGAATCATAGAGGTGAACTTGGCTAAGTAACTTTGGTGGATCTCCCCCACTACATTGCTGGTGCCTGAGCAGGGGTGCCTTGCCCGGGTATAACGCCAACGCCTATCTGACCATATTTAGTGCGAGCCATCTCAAAATAGCAACCCTTTCGATGTTTCGACTAAAACAGTTTGCTGAGGATTGTGCGAACGACGAGAACCTCTTACAGCCCCTTTTCCGAGATGAAATTTACTTTACAGAATGATATGAGTCAAGGATACCTCGGTGGAAGAATACGGTGATCTTGGTCTTGCGCTTCCTGCACTGTCACGGGGCCAAACAAGGAAATCACTTCCTTCGTCGTCTTCTTCTGTTACCACGTTCACAGTTATTCATACAAAGATAACATGAAAATTCGATCATACTGTACGTGTACGTGTCATCATCGCGGTGCATTTAATTAATCCCCTTATGAACTTCGTGAAATTATATAAATGACAAATTTTGGTGATTTCAATATGATAGGTCGTAGAAATTTCTTTTACAAAATATGAGAACGATCGTTGAATGTTTAAGACTATAACAAAGTTTCGGTTATATTTTAAAGATAGAATTTTGTAATTTGATTTCAGGTCAAACTGACGTAATTTATGTAATAGCAGGAAGTTTAATCATTTAATTTTACTACTTGACAAAACTCATCAAATATATTTTCGAAGAGGTTGACATTTTGAAATGGACAATCGTGTAACAGTAATATAAAACATAAATGAAACAATTGAATTTTAAAATTGAAGAAACGATGTAAGAATGTTAGTGTACCATCTTAATGCGGATAGTTATATTCAGAATGATCTTTCGTTTTGTGCACCAATGCCCAAAGCACGTGGCTACTACAAATAACTGTCCAATGTTTGAGAGCAGAAAGCATCAGTCTATTTTGTGTATGTCACTAAGTTTTTGTATTTATTTTTCTTATTATATATTTTTACGCTTATTACATTTAATTGAAGGAACTTGTTACGAGCAAGAAATGCTAGAATTATATCGAAATTCTTTCTAATATTTCCTCCTTTCTTCTTAATTGATACTATCTTTTTTAATGCAGACAATCCTCGTATCGCGGGGATTAGGTTCCTGCGGAATACCGTGTTATACCGATCCATGTTACGTGAAACAAGAATTAATACAAAAAAAAAAAAATAAGTTCTGTTTGTAATTACAAAATAAATTAAATACTTTCTTTTACAAAATAGTAACGTGTTTAATAGTGTTTTAAGGGGATTTTCCTAATTTTCGACCGTAGAGTTTCGCCAATCCTCGAATCGTGTTAAACTGAAACCGTAAGAATAACAATTTTTTGATCGAAACAACGTATTTTGCAAAAGAAGTTTTTAAACTTGTACAAAATATTGATTGTCAATATTTGCTATTAATTACCAAAAGTTAGGTATTTATTACGTATAACTACTATTATTTTGCGTTTATCATTATTACATTTTGTTTAAAAAAGAATAGAGCTACTTTAAATATATCAAATGTTATAAAATGGAACTGATGCTGAAAAAAACCAATCATTATTTTTGGCTGATTCGAGAGGATAGTAGGTCGCTTGGGAAACAGATAGTATCTATCTGCTGTTTAAAATCGTATTCTTCGCGTACATTGATGTTACGTTTAATATCACAGCATTACAATGCATTTTAATCGATTATTATTTATTATTTATATGTATTATTTTAATAAATTTAATATTTAATTATTCTAATTTAAGTTTAAGAAATTATATTACTCAAAAGTACAGAAAACGGTAAAAAAATGAAATTTTGTTATGTAAATTTGGTTACATGTTCTTTTTAAGATAATTAAAGACATTCAAGCCTATACATTGTTATTATTAAGTAAACTTAAGAATTAAAAAATCATTTTTTCAGACATTTGATTTAACAAGTTTACTTTTTTATCGTAGACAGTTAAGTTATTCTTTCAGAAAAACTTTGAGTAATTGATATTCTAATTTGTGAAAAGTAATAAAATTCTGATTTAATACATATTTGTATCATTTACATGTTGCATTTTTAGCGTGGGTTTAGAGTAAAGATATAAAAAGCAATTATAATTAGAAGTATTACACGCATAAGAGGAAAGGGTGGCGCTATGCACTCTTCGTGATTTGCGTATTCAGATATATAGGGTGGGCCAAAATTTATGATACAAATGTAGCCAAAGAGATCATGCAGCTCAAAATGTCATAAAAATCAAGAATAATAAAAACACTTTGGAGAATTTGTTTCCGAGAAAAATACATTTGACTAAACGCTTCAGTTAGAGCAAGGTACATGACAATTTCAATCTAATTTCAGTTTAAGAATTAATGGACGTTAAACTACTGACTATATTCTTTACACTATACATTAATGTATCAAGAATGAACGTGAAAAATGATACTTATAGTACATTTTAGTGCTACTTACTAATTACCTTTATTGTCTTATAATATCTATTAATTGTTACATTAAGGAAAGAGTTATTTAAATTATCATCTACCTTATTGCAAATAAATTTTTTACCAACTGTATGCAAAATGCAAAAATACTTTATAAAATAAAACTGACTTTTTTTATTGAATTTGAAAGAAATAAAATAATTGTTCGATATCAGCCCCCAATTATTTATGACGTAAAAAATATATAAATAAATAGACTTTCTTTTTCCTTAGACGATAAAAGTTATGTATAAATAAATGAGTAAAATTGATAAGAATGGTTTTTCTTCTATTTATTTCTACCCTAATCTTCATAAAATTAAAAAAACCTTAAGTGCCCAATACTACCTCACGTTCCTCTATAATTTTACCAAGGAAATTCTGTATTCTTCAATTTCAAAAACGTCTGCTATTAATCGATTATAATATGCAAAGGTAATTTCGAAATTTTGAAATAACTTAAAAATTGACATTTTGATCCTTTTAATGAGCTTCATTAAAGTATCGTGCGCTTTTAATAAATACTTGCGTTAATCATTTACAATAAAATTAGATTAACGAAAACTAAACCAAAATTTAAATAATTTTATATAACCTTGAATAGAGTTTGAGTATTCAATTTCCTCCCTGGATTTCTGCCAAACTACATAAGCCAATACTTAAGAATGTATATTTTATACTACTTTCTTTAACTACGTACTTAATGCATCAAAAGAAGTTCTCTTATCAATTTTCAAAAATATGTTACTATTTTCGATAATTCAGACGATAGGTAAAGGAAATGGAACACGTTTGGAATACCGAAATGCCTAAAAAAAATTACTGACGTTATTTCATTCCAAACACTGCGAATAATAGAGATGAATGATCTATCAATTAATTAGATCTATGGACGAACCGTAATTTTAAGCGAAGCAAAACGTCGATTTACTTGAGTTTTCCGGTAAGTATTCAATCGTTGCAATTACAGTTAAAATATATCAGCATTTTTAAGTCAATACTTTAATCTACTAATTTATTCTATGGTTTTGTGTTGATTTTTCAAACATGTGACATGATTTTATATCCATAGATCCATTAAAAAGTAAAAATAAACGATAATATTTCAATATTTACAACAAATACAAAAAAGAAAAGTAGGTACAGTGCTTTATGTGTAAAATGTGAATACATTGTGGATAAACTGATTATACATAATTCCAAAAATTACATTTATGATATATTAATATTCGCCTGAAATGATTGTTCCTATAATGTGATCTTTGTGTCAGACTAGATCATAAAAGAAAATAATTACGTTACCTACATTTTTGTTTTTATTTTACCAAATTGTAATATTTACTATTATTTCAAATAACCTACTCTTCACATCGCTTTTCAATTAAACGAAAGTTTTACTTCCTTTTTTGAGGAACATTAAGTTTATGCAGATCTAAAAGAAAATTGTGTTGATTCCTTTTTTCCTGATATCCTGGACAATCTATTAGTATATGTTTAACTAAGATGTTAACTTCGCTGATACCACAGCCCAGTAGGTCAAATTTAGTTATTAGGTATAGGTACGTAAGGTGCATGTGATCTATTCTTAACCCCTTAACCTACATATAATTTTTCTAATGGGGACGTTAGATAGAGCTAAATATGCATTGCTTTGATGTCGGAATAAGTGAAGAAAATTGAAAGCTTATATATATTTCGCACTTGACAAGCCTTGGCTCTACAAACTGCAATTAGAATTAAATTAAAAACTGAGTTTTATTCAAAATATAAAGGATAGAAGTCACATTAGAAACACGGGGTGCATCTCGAGTGTGACACGAAGTTGTAGGGTAACGGGTTAATCTAATTAAAATAACTTGGTCCCTTTTATTTATTATTATTATTGTAATTTTTATATACAAAGGTTTATTAGTTTCTTCATGATAACATACCGCTTTGTTTGTGATAAATCACTTTATCTTCAGAACACAACTGTAAAATTACCAATAATTTAAAATATATTATAATCTCGAGTTATCTGAGGTAATATAGGCATAACCTGACTTAAATAATCAAAACTTCGAATAATACGAAAAGATGATTCAAGAGTTCATAAATCATGCAATAAATCCGTCATTTTGGTACCGTTAATTTAGGTCTTAATCAAAGATTTATCGCCGGGGATAACACAGAAATTTGATTGAAGGGGAGTCTTATAATCGAAAATGTACTATTTATTTGAAAATTCCTAAATAAAAATTTACTACTTACGTAATGTTCATTGAATTCTGTTATAAGAAATCATTTTTCTAAAGCAACAAAGTCATTACTTTTCCTAGCCTCATAAGGAAAGGCAGGTTAGTGTTCACCTTCGAGTTGGTTGAAACTTTGCAGATAAGTAAGAAATAAAAAATATTCGATAAAAATGTATTGTTTTCTACGGAGAAGCGGTTTCAAGGGGTGAAATCCACCCATAAGTTAAAGTTTCTTTCATCAAAAGCAATAAATGAATGTAGTATGCAAATCAGCAATGTTATATTAATTTTGTTAGAAAACTTGACATTATTCGTATTACCTACCAACTTTCTTAGGCGGGGGCAGTCTTTTATACATTATAGAAGCTGTAAAAAGTTTCAAGGGAAACTATCTCCTTAAACCTGGCGAGAAATAAGAATTGCAAGAAATGCTATAACACGTTGATTTGACGTAATTAGTTTCCTTATTGCAATCAACAAGTTTTGGGATATATTAAAACTAAAAAAGCGATTGATAAGGTTTTTTACTAAATAATATCTCTAATTATTACCAAAGAAGTGATTCTTACTTAGAAATTTTGTTTCTATTGTTTGCAATTCACAAGTTAGTACGAAAAATAAAAAAATAGATGAATCTTCAAGGATCATTTTATTTTTGAAGAAAGAATTTAAGCAGTTAACAAAAATTGTATAGACATTTATATGCATACATTCTCTACCTCCGTATTTATGAAATTGTATAATTTTTTTAATTTGCAGATCGTGGATCTTTCCTTATTGGTGGATAAATAAAATTAACTTTGGTTTGAAATTTCTTGATCCTGCCTTAGCAGACATTACATCGAAACCATTATTGTTCTCTGTAATTATCATAAAAAGGCAATATTGAAAACACGCAAGCTGATAAAAGAAAAATTCTCATTAAGAAAAGTATTCGAATCAACTACACACCTTAACTATATCATTAATTATGGATTTCTAGTAAATATCCTTGAACTTATAAAATTTATAAACTTAACTTCTTCGAATGTTGACGTAAAAATCCAATAAATTTTCATGCTATTAAAATCTACAAAAATAATTTCCTGTGCGTGATTGTTTATCACACAATGCTGTGTAGTTAAAGTATGTCTTCCTATACTAATTTAGTTTATAATCGATAAATATTAGCGTTTACATTACGAGGTATGACGAGTTAAGAACATAAGCGGTATTGATACATTCACCCTGCTGTTTAAATATATATATATAAATTTTAAATAAAATAAGTTTTTTCAATTAAATATGTATAAATTTAAAACGGTGTTATTACATTTCCTATTTTATTTTTCCGTTCGCCAGAAAACGTTGCTGAGCAAAAAATAATACCGATTCTAATAATATTTGATATGTGAAAAGTTTAGTACGCGTTAATTAATGACAATAATTAGAAAAAATTATTCGGAGCAAAAATAGCTAATAACAAAAACACTGTTACCCCTTTCAAATAAGAAAAATAAATTTCTTAATGATGTAATTTTGCACGATTTTCTAATATTATTTTAAAACTTATGATATTAAAATTTAAGTAGGTATTTCGATGTCTTGCACAAGTTTTTAAGGAGCAAACAATATTTAAGTATCTTTATTCGGTTGCAAAATAAATATAACGTATAATAATTAAGAAGCGTGTAATCTGTGAATTAATTTCTATTTTCTTTAGCTTCTGCCTTCTTTAACATCAAAATAAATTATAACTTGAATTTCAATAATCTTTTTCCGATGAAACATCAATTTTCGTATCAATATAGCCAACATTTGGTGTAGCACCAAATAACAGAAAGCGTAAGTGAATCCTTTGTTGAAAATAAAGTTTTCATATCACTGTAGCTTTTTGTTGTTCTACTCTCGATAAACCCTGCTTAATTTATTAAGTTATCGTCTTGTATTTTCTTTGAATATTTCAAATTATAAATATTGTTATACTGTATAGGGTAAACGGTATAGAAATGCTAGTAAGACAACTACCGCTTTTCGTCCTTAGGAACTCCCACCACGGCCGTTCGAAGAAATAAGAAAGTACAAGCAGCGTTGCCTTAACTGGTTTTCATTGTAAGGCAACAACTTGACGTAGCATAAGTTAGGCTACAATACAGCTAAAAACCATGAATATTGCTTTATAACAGAAAAATGTGGTGGTTATTTTTATTAAGCTATGGTAAGTAAACATTTTCATAATAAAATTTTAATCTATTTCTCGGTAAAAACTTAGTAATAGGCATTAGAAATTGGAACACTCAAAGAACATTTTTTAGTGTAATATACTGTTGAAAGTGATACGCATGGAAAAGTGAAATTAATTTTCATCCTTTTTAATATATCGTATAAATGGAATGCATAAAATCAAGTTATTAGTATTACCATCGTCAAAGATAATTTTATAAATTCGTATTAATTTTGCTTTTCGCACCAACGATCTCACGTTAATATTAATATCGTAATGTTTAATACAAATGTTCGATATTGAATTAAAATCTATTTTCATTTGTTTTATTAGTTACCATTGGATGTTCGTTACGACTCACAGCGTATATTTCCGCTGGCGGGCTTCATGGAGAAATTCGATTTGAAAAGGCTACGGAAACATCCGTAAGAATTCGATTTTCACTTCAGACCACCCTTCAATATCCGGACCAACAATGGTTGTGGTCAGTTACTCAGTTTCCTGTCGATTATACTCTTATAAACGATAGATGCGATAAGCAACACCTCGGTGAAAGGTATTTTTCATTTTTTCAATAGCATTCCATGTATTAATATAATGCGCATTATTAAAGAACAATACATATTTTATCAAACGTTGTAGTATCATTGATTTAACAGAACTTGTTGGGCCACTTGAGATGCCTGGAAACGAAACAGGATCGGTAGAAGTTTCAAATATAAGTTTAACTGGAGAATTGGGCTTGTGGGGTAAAGGCCTGTTACTTAAGGATACATATTCAGATAGAACTATTTGTACCTCAATTACGGTAATATTTTAACTATAAAAACTATAACTTTAGTATTCGCATACAAATTATAATTGTATACATCTGTATAATTCCGTAGGTACTCGAAAAAAACGTAGAAAAATTTGCAGAAGCACATTTTTATGGAAATGTAGCAGGAACTATTTGGTTCCGATGGTTAGGCGGTCACGCGGGTGATAATACTAGTGATACAATGATTTATGCAGATTTATATCATGTTGGTAATAAAAAATTACAAGGTGTTGATTACACGGAACATAACTGGAAAATTTATGTGACCGATATTTTTGACATTAGCAAAGGTACAATTTCTTACAGATCGTATATAATTTATAAATCACTGATTCGATTCTGCTTAATCTTTATTTATTTATGATTCAGATAAATCGAGCTGTAATATTTTGCAAACTGTGTTTGATCCCGATAATGCGGGTAATGGAGAAGCCATCGGCGACATTGATATGCGCCTAGGTAAAATAAAAGTGGCTACAAATCATCACAAAAGATATAAAACTTTATACAGAGATTCAAAACTATCTCTGTTACCTGCTGATTTATTTGGTCCTCATCGTCTGTTATACTTGGTTATTTTTCATCCAACACATGATGATTCGTTTTTAGTTTGTACTAAAATTAATCATCGAAAACCTATTTTCGTCAAGTAAGTTTTTATAATAAACATGAGAGCTTTTTATAATTCTTGTAGATTTCAAAATAATTTCATTCAAAGCTATCACTTGTAAGAATTTAATTATGAAAATTTTTGTACATATCTCTTTACATAGTTACAAAATAACATCATCCATTTTAATAAATAATTTAACTTGGTGAAAATTATTTACAATATATAAATTTTCTATTTCGATTTAATATCAGTTTGTTTTATTCGTTGATTCTTTAGAACTTTAATTAATTCTCATGGTATTAAAGGAGAAATATCATTAACTCAAATAATTCCATTTGATACAACATGGATTAACATATCTTTGACACCAATCAATGACTTAGAAACAAGACTACGTTATGCTACTAAGATAAAATCATATAGAATTCATGAATTACCTGCAGAATCATCAAACATTTTAAGTAAAACTAGTGAAATATGTCAAACAACTAAACAAATGTACAATCCAAATAATATCAATGAAGCAACAGTACCACCACCAGGTAACATAAGAAAATTTTGATTTTTTCTAGTTTATTTATTTAATATAGTATATTCAAATAACTATGTAAATTAGGTCTTGGGACACAAGATCAATATGCTATTGGTGATCTTTCTGGAAAACTTCAAGGTCGTAAAGAAGGATCATATCATTATGATATTTTATCAGGAAGTGCTAAACTTAGTGGAATCTACTGGGATACGTATCTTCCACTTTCAGGAACATATTCTGTAGTTCATCGAGGCCTTGTACTTCATAAGTAATTTTTCATAAAAATTTTCTATATTTTATGTTTTTTGTTTTTTATTTATATATAACTAATTATATACATGGTGTTACCTGTTTATTTTATCAGATATAACGAAACTGATAATAAGAGTATCATGCCATGGATTTGTGGAACTTTGAGTCTTCATTTACCAGATAATACTGGACAAATGCCAATAACAACTGCAGAAGTAGTATTCAGATATCCTATTGTTGGAAGAATCATTTTCCGTCAACCAAAGAATGACCCTCAAATGGATACTACTATTATAATTGAACATTTAATACATGCAGATGGTAATGCTTTGAATAACTCAGTGGACCATAGGTATAAGATATAGTAATATATACTGAAATTAATATCACAATAATTATATATAAAAGTTTCAACTTTATTGTAAACATTTAGATGGATGATTCATGACAATCCACCAGGAAAAGATTATTATAATTGGACAGGCAGATGTTTAAGTACTGGAGAACCTTATAATCCTTATAAAGTATAGTAATTAACAATATAAAATTAATTAAACATGTTATCATGTTATTTGAAAATATGTAGAATATAATTGTTTTTTCTAATATTATATGTTTTAATTTATTAGATAGAATGGGATATAAATCAGTCGAAATATTGTTCATTATTACAAACAGGCTCATGCCGCGTTGGTGATTTAACAAGACATGGTACAATTAATATTGCTGGTAGAAAACATTATGGAACTATATTAACTCGAAAACTTTTTACGGATACAATGATAGCTTTATCAGGACCAAATAATATATTAGGAAAAAGTTTAGTGATATATGATGATCATGGACCACGTGCACGGGGAGAAAGATTAGCATGCTCAATGTAAATGCAACAATTATAGTGGCTTTAGTACTTTTAAAATCAATAATTTAAATATCAATATTTTTATATAGAATCAGTGAAACATATCGTCGTAAAGCTGTAGCAAAAGACTGGTTTGGAAATGGAGAAAACATTTTATTAAGAGGGAAATTAGAATTCTTGCAGCAAATGGAATATGATATCACAAATGTAGAAATAAATCTTGACGGTCTTGATGGAAAAATGAATGGATATCACGTACACATGGTAATATAAATATAACTATAATCAATTTCTTGTAATTTACTAAAAGAATAATTATATTTTCAGGTTTCGGTAGAACCAGATTTAGAATTTCCATGTGAGAGTACATCTTTATATGAAACCTGGAATCCATTGAATGTTAGTACAAATAATATACCACGTCCTACTGAAGGAACCACTGATCAATACAAAATTGGCGATCTTAGTGGAAAATTTGGTACTTTAGAAAATAGAAAAAAATATACATCAACTTTCAATGATACAATGCTTCCTTTATTTGGATTAAAAAGTATATTAGGTCGAAGCATTGTGATTCATAAGAAAAATAAAAACTTAAGGTAACTATTATAAATTCGTTCAATTTATAATATTTATAAAGCAATTGATTTATTTCATATTAAAAGATATACCCCTGCAATAACTCTTTCTTTTAAGATGGGCTTGTTCAACTATAGAAAGAGGATATTCACCATCCGAAGCAAGTGAACTGAGAGCAATTGCTTCTTTTCATCATCCTCAAGGGTTCGCATACGGTTATATAAGAATGGTATTGTAAATTGAATAAATAGTTATATATATATATGTAGAAATGTGACTTAACATTAGTAATTACAGACGCAACTTGTTCATCGAGATGGTAGTCCAAGTGAAACAGTAATTGAAGTAAAATTACAACATCCTGGTAAACACGATCGCAATATTGTATGAATATCAAATATTTAATGAAACTATTTACCAATAAACTTCGAAGTACATAGAAATATTTAATTGCAGACAAGAAACCACAATTGGGCAATATATGTAAATCCAGTTGGTGTGGATGCATCTGTTAAAGTACAAGATACCAGATGCGTGGCAGGTGGATATATGTGGAATCCTTACTTCACTCAATTAGCTGATCCATTGAATGTAATATTAGCTAAAATAATATATAATTTTGTTTTAATTATATAAAATATCTCAATTGAATAAAATGGTTTTATTTTACAGGATGATTTATATAAACAAGAATGTGGTCCTGACTTACCATTAAGATGTTATGTAGGAGATGTATCAGGTCGATTAGGTCCTATTAATATAGGATTGCAAAGACAAATTTTTACGGATTCAAACTTCCCTTTAGGAGGATCGATATCTGCAATGGGAAGATCTATTGTTATTTTTGATCAAAATTTTGGAACTAACAGATTTGCTTGTGCTAATATTGAACCAGATAATGATATTGTAAAGTACACAAATATCAGGAAACCACCTCGTTTTGTAGTGTAAATATATAATACATTTATTGTAACGTTTAAAAGTAACAACTATTAATTACTGGAAATACTCTAGGATTAAATACACACTAACTTTTTAATTCCAGAGCTCAATTTTTAGAAGATATTAGAAAAGTTATGGGTATTCCTGAATGGATGTTGTCCATAGACAATAGAAAAACTAAAACCTTGCATAATGGGGCATGTATTCAATTTTTGCTACACTTTAAAGGTAATTAAGAATATTTGTAATCTATTAAAATTTATTCAATAACCAAACAATTATTTTGTAATTTATATTTTTAGGTCCAATTGCTAACATATTGGAACTAGATTTTAACAAACTCATATCTACTGGAAAATTAGATGCACCTAGCTTATATATTCCAGGATATATTTTCACAAACCGGAAAACAACTTCAGGCTACCGTCAATGTGGAAATCGAGATCCAAATGATAAAAGTAACAATTTGTACTTTTTAAAACATTGTTATTCATGTTTCCTCTTTGAAAATAACAAATAATTTTAATATTTTCAGGTTTCAATCTTTTGCTTCAAAATACATCCCCATTATTGTTACCAAAATTTATCACAATTGTTGTTGGATTTATTATTACACATATTATATAACAAATATAAAATTTAAATTTAATATTTTTATATAAACTATAAAATACATAATATATGTAAAATGTATGTACATATGTATAATATATTTATACAAGAAATTTATGAAACAATTAATGTGTAATCCTCATGAATATTAAACTGTTATGGCTTAAACTGTTAAGAATAAATTATATAAAATATTCAAAACTTAATTATAATTTAAACACTAACAAAATATGTAAGACATAGTATGAAAAAATAATACATTAATGTTTCATTATTCCAATAGCTATTACCACACCTAACAACGTTTATTTAAAATACCTTTTTTATTTTATATAGTTAAAAAAATAATAATATAGAATACTTTCTTGAAACTATGTAAATAAAGCAATTCGTACAAGAATAATTCATATACATATATTCTGAAATATTTTATTTCCTTATGGTATATTTTTTTTTAGTCTTTTTTGTATACAAACATTGACATAAATCATAGGATTTTTTAATGAATTCTTTTGTAAAAGAATAAAATTTTCTTTTTAATGAAATTATAGTTCGTCAATCAACAAATTTTTTTCTCAATAAAACTAACAAACAATTCAAATTAAATAAACGATAAAGTAAAATAAAAATAACATTAAAACATAGACTTATCTTTTGTTCAAATTGCTATTGATTTTACTTTGGATATTATTAAACACTTAATGATAATCTGATAACAAAAATGTTAATGAATTTTCATTCTCTTTTACTGCCATCAATAATGAGGAATTGTTATGGACTTTAATGACTTTTGATTTCTCAAAGAATGAAATAAAAAAGATATATTAATGTTTGAATACATATTTCACTTTTAACAAATTAACTTCAATCAAGCTTTTCAAAACTTTTCAGTATTATAATTTTTAAGAAAAAATTTGTAACTAGTATTTTTCTTCTGAGAATTGTACATGTGCTATATTTATACCTACAATTGAAATTACGTGATGTCTAAGTTTGATGATGGAGAGAGATGTTCTATTAAATGCATCTTAAAAAAGTGGTCTGAACAGACTATGAATATTCTTCAAATTTTCTATTTGTAAAGCATGAGCCCACTGCAGTCTTCTAATCTGGTCCTTCAGGAAACTAAAATGTAATTAATCAAAAGTTTGTTAAATCATATATTCCATATATCGGAACCCTTTAAACCGAAAGATTTACTATATGTTTACACATATTTAAAACATTAAAGTGAACTGCAATAATATAACCTAATAGATGAAAAAGAGATTTTATCTACAGTAAGTCACCTTTTTTATATATTTTCCTAGTTCTACTCGATTCTTTTTCGCCCATCCTTTGCGCGGAACATAATTTTTACAGATTCTTACACTGCAAATTGACATTTTCTTCAATTTTTTTTCAAAACTGTCTGTTTGAAAAGCATCTAACGTCTATGGACTACGAAACCTATACCAGGGCCCCCAAGCTCTACTTTTGTATCTCCTCTAGATACAGCGCTAGTGTCGCTTCTTTACATGGTATTAAGCTCATACTTAGTATAAGTTTATTCTATGCCAAATGCGCCCGCCAAAATTTAAAGCCATATATTGGTTAAACATGAATCAGCTTCACCACGAAATATAGTAGCTCCTGGGAAAAATGGTACTGCATATAAGGAAAGGTGTCCTCACCATTCGGTATATTTCGTTCAGTTCACAGAACATTTTTGTGCTTGACAGTAATTAAATTTTCCCAAATAAATGTTTACTTGCGTTTGCCTGTTATCTTACATGGTTTCCAATTGATTAGGGAAGGTTCTTTTGCACTTCAGTCTTGTCCTGTTTTAAAGGCTGTTTTGCTTAGTACAAAATAAAAAATCGTAAATGAACGTGATACTCATTCTAACGCTACATTTTAATGCAAGAAATCTCAAAGCATGTTTTTTTAAGTAAATTTTTGTTTTTATTTATTTATTATAAATAAGTAAAATTTTGTTTTTATGATGTGTTTCACTGAATATAGATCAATATAGATATGTATGATGTACCGTTGCGTTCCGTTAGCGGATTCTTAGAAAGGAAAAGTTGGGTTGGTGCCCCTGGAGCGCTAGCCGCTCCACTCAGCAAAGCACGCAGATAGGAACACTACTAAGCATCTTTTTCGAAATACGGCCGTTTTATTAAAAATAAAAGATTCTAATTGATTTGTTCTTTAGAGTCAACATTTAAATTACACTCATCCATTTACTTGTAAGTTGACCTGTTTTGATGACAGTAGGCTGCAGTTAGTAGGTCATCGTACAGATCTTGGCCCCTGGCCAGTAATAGCCTGCAGCGTGGAGCAGTTAATGGGACGGCGGGGTCAACGAAGGCACTACATTCTTCGCACTGTCACTTTTAAGAAGGTTCTTCAAATCACTGAATAGGAAAAACAGAGAAGGATAGAAAGGAAGAGGCCCCAAAAGTAGTCGATTTTAATATATCGAACATGCCACTTGAACGGTAAAACAGTTTTGGCCCCTAAAAAACAGCAAATTCCGGCCCCGCACATATCAATACGGGTGGACCGCAAATGGCTGACACTGAAATAAAACAGATATTCATTGTGAGCAAAATAGTTACCATCCAGGCAGAAACTCTAAAAGAGGTACAAAGTTACCTCGATGCGTGGTTGATGTCGAGTACACTAAATGCACTATTCCGGTTGGCTTCCACACTTCGCAAAAATGTAGAATACTTTGTATTATTCAATATTGGAACGAATCATAGTGACAGTGTACGAGATGTCTTCTCGAAGGTTCCTTGGAAAATGAATTCAGGAGAAGAATAGCTTTCTTTCTAAAAACATTCCCACCATATCTATTCCCTGGTCCTATCCTTTAAAAACGATGCCCACATTTTTAAAAAAATGCAACGTTTTGTTGCCTTCCAGCTCTAAGTGTTACCTTACTAAGTGTATACATCTGTATAAAATGACATATTAGTTATCACAGTTTAGCTAGAGACAATTAAGCGGTAACTATAATATATAAAATATAATACTTAAGCGTAGTATATGAAATCGAGTACATAAAGATAATACATACATGTATAAGGAACTTATATCTAAAAAGGAATTAAGACTGTCAAAGATTGATTAATGCTATGAATTAGTTGTTTTAATATTAAGGCCTAACTCTTTGGAAAGCATAGGTTGTATTTTGAGTGGTTTGATTAAATTTTTAATCCGGAAGATCAGTGGAGATTAAATGGGCAATGTCGATAGTAGATAGAAGATAGGAGGAAGTCTTCCCCAAAAACTGATGTTGTTGCATGCAATAAGTTTGGATATTTTCTTCTGATTTAGGAAGAATTTGCAATGAAGATCGAAGGTTCGATGTTCACCATTACTTGCAGGCACTTGATCGCCTCCTTAAAAGGGCAGTCTTCGCTGCTGTGTTCTATCTGTGTTCTATGGTGCCGCAGCACATGCATCTTTTAGGATTTCTACACCATAGTTTATTTATTAACTTGCGTGCACCTTCCTTTTCGTGTTATCACGCATGGTCCCAAATCAGCGCGCCCACGGGTAGCTGGTTGCGAGCTACCTACCCGCGAGCTTCCAACAGGCCATGGAGCGTGAACTCTAAAGTCTCCCTTGGTAAAGACGAGAACTTTCTAAATCTCTCCCAGCTCTGCAGGCTGGTACCCGAGATGGAACGTAATTCACTTGCCGAGACCACTGTCCAATGCTTCTGACCAGCTCTCCCCCACAGTTCTACCTTCCGAAGGTAGGCATTGAAAGCCTACCCCGTGTAGGGCGATGTCCACGAATGCAATTATCACCTCCGCCATTAGTCTCGCTCTTGCAATGTCTTCTCGTTGACATTCAGAGCCCTGGGCAGAAGTCACATCACGTCATCCCCCGCGGGGGCAGTTCTGGAATTTCTACAGACTTTGGCCGAGTATCCGAATTTATAACAATCACTGTATGTCCGGGGGATTCAATACATAAATTGTCGAGTTTGATGAGTTCTGACAGAATGGATCCTCGATTGTAAGAATAACGGTCTCTGATGGTATTCATTCAAGAAGTTTTCTAAGTCCGAACAAATTCAGTCCTATTTGTTGCTTGTGATTATATTGAGAAGACCTATAATTATACAAGACATCTTCAAAAATCTAGGATTCAATGTGAAAGACAAACTCGTTAAATGATTCTTATTTACAGATTTAATAACATCCACTTTGAAAGAGACTGCCGCAAATGATATGAACTAAATCAAGTGCAATATTAGTAATATGCCGACGTCGATTATGTATCGCTATCGGTAAGACATAGCTCGCATTCCACTAACTCTAGTTTACCATGCAACCGTTAAATGGCCCCACGAACACCATAAACGGCTTTCCAACACTAGTATTATTAAATTCATAAATAAAAATTGTATAACAAATTCCTCTGTTTTGTACTAAATTATAGATATTCGAAGACGAGGTGCGTGATTATAAATTCCCGCTATATAATCATCAGCAAAAAATGAACATGAATTTGTTTAATTTCAGGATACTTATTAATGAATACATTTCAGAACCTTCAAAAATTGTTGTTTTCTATCCACATTATTTGTAAATGACCAAATATATTTTTAATTGCTTTAGTTATAACATATTATCGCTGCAATGAATCTCGATACATAAAGAAATTCAAGTATTGTGTGATCGACATATAAAATGTAATTTTATTAGTTAAAAGACACTACCACTAGATGGCAATAGTATTTCTGTGCTTGTGGAAGTGTGCTCTACTCTTATAGATCACCTCTTTATCGGCAGGAGGAAATACGCTCACCATTGGTCTCTATCACTATACACTTACACATTTATAGACTATTATATTTACAGAAATTATACGCTATTACAACTACACACTACTATATATAGATCTTAAGATGTTAATACATAATATGTTTTAATTATCGAAATATTCACAAACAGCTGCAGCACTGGTTATTTATCGTAGAATATAAGCCTAAGGAAATTATTGTTAAAAATCGTTACAATAACCCCCCTCCCCCCATTTCAGGTTCTTATACAAATTCTGGGACTTTCCATATAAGAGCAGATATTCTGCCTCGAAATCAACATTGAATCGGTAAAAGAGTTTTCGTTGAACACGAACTGGGTTTATTAACCCTTCAGTAGGCAATCAATTTTAATCAAAACTTCGATATTTATAATCTTCGCATAAACTTGTTGTATAAAAAAGGATAAAGATTTAGGGGGCTTTAGTTCTGAAAGAGGTTATTCTGGTTGCATCTTAATTATATTCTTAAATATATATAACAGCGTAAAAACGCATCGTTTTGCTGTTAACGAATGGGTGAAAATGTGATCAACAGATGAAACAAACGTAGAGCCTGCATGAACGAAACGGTAAGTGTACGTACTTTTTCTTAATGTAGTAACAAAATGTGAGCCGTTTATTTTAAAAGTGGGGCAAGTCCATTTTCGTTATTGCGAGATATTTAAAGGTTTGCATTTTAATAAATTGAAAAATAGTGGTAAGCACTAATAGACATATTTTTTGTATTTTGTGGTATTAGATATTGTAAGTTTATTATCCAATAGTGTTTATTGTGCCACCTAAAAAAAAAATAAAGGTTTTATTATACCTAAAATGGACGTGCACCACTTTCAAAATGAACATATTTACAATACCGTTAATAGCTAAAACTTCCATTTCTGAAATATTAAGGAATCTGATTTTTTTTACTATACAATTACCATTATCTTCATTTTTTTTTCAAAAATAAACTTTCCCCACTTTCAAAATAAACGGCTCATATAATAATTAAATAATTTTAGTATGATTATAAGTTGTTACGAATAATAATCGCTTGCTTAACTCTTAGATTACTAAAGGTGGCTATAGTAAATCATCGTTCAGATACGAAAGATAACTATAGTCGTTCAGCTTGGTTACCCGTTGAAAAATTAATAAATAAATGAAGAAAACAATGAAATTGGACCGAAATAAAGTAAAATAAATTCAATAAACCAACATTTATTTCAAAACGAGTCAGGCAATTTGTAAATAATTTTATTTCAAGTGCAGTCTTTCTTTTAATTCAGAGGGGTAATATTTGATCAATTCCAATCAATAAATGATTAATACAATTCACTTCAGTTAATTTTGTAGCATAATTAAGAAAGAAAAAACAAAGCACCCCTTATTACGAGAACGTTCGCTACCTTAAAAACTTAAATATAGGCGCACCGTGAGGCCAAAGAACAAGAGTAAACAAAAAAGAAGGGTCGGGCCAAGTATTGGTGTTGTTTGATTAAGTGAAATTAATGCCCCTGGGGCAGCGGTTCGAGTGGCAAGCAGAAACTAAAAGTAAGCTTGTGTCGCGTGTGTCGAACACTGCCCTACCCCTTCTCCGCCCTTCTTTCTCCTTTTTCCCTTTTTTAACTTTCCCATCCGGTTTTTCTATGAACCCCCGTATCCACATCCACTTCGAACTTCGACCGACCCTTAGACGGCTTTTCAAAGCCGTGCTACCTCTTTCGAACGCGAAAACCTTTCGATCGTATTAAGCGGATTTCATTCGATCACGAAACGGCCGAGCAAACAGATCGGTTGAGCGGACGCGTTTCGTTTCGTTTCGTACACGATTGTGTACCGGCGGCATTGTGCCGTGGTGCCATTGGAGAATAGAACTACCTTGGGATGAGTTTTGATTTATAACAAGTTGGGGTCGGTTCGAGTCATGGAATATTGGTCTTTTTCTTATTGAAAAACAATTTTTATTTTTCATTCTCCATTAATTATGTGATACTATTGTCACGCTTAATTATGTTTAACCATCTTCTTTTTTCGATTTTATATATTGGCGTTGCTAGAACTTTGTCTAAGGGCGCCGAGCCTTCCACTTTCAGCCTTGGAATCTTACCTGTGTTCTCATCGAAGGTTGCTTCATTCTTTCATAGTTTTAATTTACAATTTAACATAATTAGAAAGTTATTCTATTTTTTGTATTTAATTTCGCTTCAAAGATTTACTTTTTTAAGATTTTACAAATTGACTAATGTTTCTTATGTGCCTATAATTTCTAGAGGGGCTAGCCGTATTCTAGGAAGAAGCCTTCTACCTAGTTACGCTAATGTTTATACACTCCACCTAGCAGCAAAAGATTAATGCCATACTACAGCCCCTGTTGTCCCATGCAACTTTTGTTTCAACAATTTTTCTACTACTATTGTACTTTCGCAGTTATTCGAGGTGGCAATAGTTAGTGCCCCACCCTGTATAATATTTTTACTTTGCATCTTATTGGAATTAAATTTTTTCATTTCATTTTTAACGACGGCTGTTTCTTATAACTTTTGGATTCAAACGCGCAATGAAAATAACAAAAATATATTATACATATAGGTTTATGTCGATTATATGCATATTGAAAATTTCATAAAAATTGGGTGAGGTACGCAAAAGCTATTACCTTGTACCTAGGGTCTTTTCTAATTATTTTATCTTGAACAGCTTCGAATAGTTGAAAAAAAACAACACGAAGAAGTATTGTTAATTAACAAATAAATGAATATACTATATAATATACCATATAAATGCATTATTATAATAAAGCTAACCCTCCTATAACACGGTTATAACACAGAGCCAGTACAAAATGTGGGGTTACGTTCCAAAAACTTATTAAAAATAAACATTTTTTTTTTAATTCTATATAAGCAACTTAATTTTTATAAATAATATAAATGTGTGTATAACACTAAACGAAAAAAAAAAGACAAAAACTATTATTTTCATTTAATGTAACAAAAATATGTTATCCAGTTCTGTAGAAGTATAGTGTTGTATAACACAAAGGTTTTTGCAATTTTCTTATCGTGTTATAGAATGCCGTGATGTAGGAGGGCTCCCTGTAATTAACCTTTACGCATTACCACAGTTAAATTCATTATTTTTTTACTTAAAAGTGTATAACGGTAAACGATGTTTATTATTTTATTATACAACTATAAAAATAAAAATGATAAAACAATGCTGCTTATACATTAGAAGGGCGGTAAATCAATGTTAACTGTATCATATTCTCTAAGTTATATTTCTAGTTCTAAACAATTATTATACATAGTTGCACAGTTAGATTATTTGGATAAAAAAATTGACCACGAATGTTTCATGACTTAAAGCATATGTTTGTATGATATTTAATTAATTTATAAAATTATGGTATAGATTGGTACACCATCGAACATGTTAGGCTTCTCTGGGATTCCCTAAAGTGTTACCACACATTATACTTAGGCACCATGAATTACTAAATTGCTAATTAGTAATTATCAGCAGTTAGTAATTTAGTAATTACTGTTATTAAATTAACCAACTTGCTCTGAAATAATTACTGGATTATTTTATTATTTAGTAGTTATTATTAAATAATTAACTACTAAGTGTTTTGAGATAATTACTCATAATTGCTAATCACGTTCATCCTAACTTAGATTTAACCTAGGCATAATGCATGCTAACTTTCTAATATCGCAGCAAATGGAAGTAGTATTTACTTCTGTGCCGCCATTTTCCTTAGGGAAACTTATCGTGCTCCACACCGTATACTGTTGAATACATTTATTTGGGATAACCTACTTGATTCTATCCACACAATTATCTCCCAAATTAAGAATTAAGAACTCGAAAAAGCATTTGAAATAAAAGTTAGTTTATTTCGAGGGGGATATCATAGGACGAGCATAGGTTTTGACGAACAAGTGGAAGGTCCTTGCGGATTTCGAAGTAACCTTTATTTACATTCACCCCTGTAATTCTTTGAATAGCAGGTAGTAGCAGCCAATTTCCCTGCTCTTTTTTTTTAAACGGATATAAGACTTAGGTACATACCTAATCTGTTAAAAGTCAGAAGTCAGCATTTTAAATTATTTGAAGTACTTGAAGAATTTTAAAAAACTCTAAATCTAGATTTTGCGTTTCCTCGATTAAAATATTACGCTAGCAGGTAATTCATTTCATTAAAACCAAATAACTTACCATAATTCTTAGAGGTTTTCTAACCCCTTGCACCTGGAAAATTTGTTTATAGGCTCGAGTCTAACCTTGAAAACCGGAAATTCCGGTTGTATGTATTTTTAGTCCTTTTGTTAATAAAGTTATAATTTTACATTGAAATATTTCCCAACAAATTATACACATGTCCCCGTAGAGGCGTTAGTCGAGTACAATGGGATAAAAGTTTGACCAGCATTTAGGTATAAACACACCGTGGACTGATGGGAAGCTCGCCTTCCCCTACGCTTTCCGGAAGATAATTCCGAAATCTGGAGCATGAACGTAACCTAGCCGATAGCTTTGCCCTTATTCCGCCGTTTTGATCACAGGTAGGAAATCTTTCACCGATTTACGACTTGGATGTTGAGCCCGCAGGATCATCGAGTCCCTCACAATGGGCGGTCGTGTTTTTCGTTGCATTCACCAGGATCGACCACACCATCTACCTGCGTTTATAATCCAAAAGCATTCGCGAGAGCACGCACCAAGCCTTGAAACATTAAAAAGATACTATATCGACACCTTTGAGGAGCACACAAGAAAGGTTTCAGTGTGGTTCCTCTCTTGGATCCGTCCTGCTCAACGGATTTCCGGTGAACCTATGAAATAAACGGCACGCATCAGTTCAATTACTGACAAACTACACCTTTTCGTTCAATTTAATATTAACTTTAGTACATGATGTATAAGTGCTAACATAATGATTAAATAAGGTATAAAAGGAGAGTTGGTTAGTATTTGAAAAATAATCGTCGAGGTAATGTATTATCCTATTTGGCTACATGTTGTTTAAAATAATCATGTGCTTAGTTATTTGAATAGATCAATAACTTTTCATTTTATTTTTTATACGATCAAATAGTTTATCAAATAAAATGTCAAGTACGATGTTTCAAAATATTTTAACCGTTTAACAGTAATAAAATTCTTTCACCCTTCAGCTAATAGTTTTAGGTATCAAGAACTTTGAATAAAATATTGTTAATTATTAAAAGAAGAATGAAGACATTTTTAATGGTTTATTCTTGTTAAGAACAACATAATCAATTCTAAATCAAAATTGCTTAAATTTTCGAATCAATTGTTACAAATACGAATTTTAAAATGACAAATATTTTGTATGACAAAATGATACCAAGGAATGCCATTGTATGTATCCTTTTCCTGTCGTTTTCGATTAATTTTCCTTTTTTGTCACTTTTCTCGACCGTTTCCTCTTATTCTTTATTTATCTTCTAAATTCACATGCGCACCTTTGCTCCTTTTTTTAGGTCGATGAATATTTTGATTCGAGCTGGTAGAGAAGACCGGTCTGCTGAATAAATCATGCAACCACAGCTTTAAGGCTGGACGTATGGACTGAATTGCGTGAGTTTGTCACGTGAATGAGTTGAGGCGAATACCGTTGACAGGACACGATTGATTTATGTCCACCGGTTTACGCTTCGAGTAATTTCGGCATAGTGAATTGCATAAGTAACCATGTGCTTCTTTCTGTACGGTTGCAACTTTTATCGCCGGTTTTATTGCAATTCTTATATCGGTAACCCCTTCGGTGTTCGTTAAAATAAGATGGTCAAATTTGTTTAAGAGTTACGGGGTTATATATTTATTGTGAATAATATTAACAAAGTTTTCTATTAATACAGTCGACTTATTTATAGATTGTGTTAAAGGATTAAAGTTAAAGATATTACTATACAAAGTTTTCTATTAATACAGTCGACTTATTTATAGATTGTGTTAAAGGGTTAAAGTTAAAGATATTACTATGCAAAGTATTGATAATACTTACCAACTACATGAAATTTGAAGTATCGATAAAATTTATAAAGGAAGGATACGCATCTAGCAGACTCGCACAATGAGATCGGTTACAATCGATGTTGATTCAAAGAAGGCACAGGTGCGGTGAACGTGAGCAATCGGGATGCTCCTACACCGACAAATTTCAACCGACCGATTATATTTATCGCCTGATTCCAGTCGGCAGATTACATTATTCCGATGCTTAATGCGTTACGCCTCTGTGTTTCGTTTCTTCGAGTGAATCGAGGAGTTTGCATGTGGTTGCGGCCATAGTATACAAAATATTCGGCAGGACCTCGAGATCTCTGCGCTAAATGTGCTCAAATAAAGCAATCTCCACGATCAGACAACGACAATGCAGCGGCATTTGTCTTTTATCTTCCACCTAACCCCTACCATTTCCCGATTTTACCCTTCCCAACCCCTTCGAGTATTTTGATGACAGTGGCCACTGGTCACTGCCGGCGGGTCCAGCTTCCTCTTCTTTGTCAAGGCGAACCCTCCTGACAAGGCGAAGGTGGTAGTCCGCCGGAGAATTAATTGCTTCAAACAATATTTACGTTCTTTCGTCTATGAGATTCTTTCCTTCGCGAACCTTTTGTTTCTTTTTTCTTTCGTTTTTTCTGTTTTTCTTTCTCTTTTTTTTTCTACATGGAACCGATCCACCGTCTTTGAAACGAAAAGGAAGACGTCGCGAGATTTTTATCGAATTCGCAAAGATTCTCATGTCCTACCTTCTTCAAGGATATTATCTCCGAGGAACACGGAGAAAGAGACATGCGATAAAAGTCGACGCTGCCACGCGACAGCCATTGGAATTATTTTTGTCGCCTAATTAAACTGTTTAATGGCCCAAAAGTGCGATAACTGTTCACAATCGTTAGGAAAATTGAATCCACTTACGCAATCAAGTTTTTATGTACCTATACTAAGAATCATAGGAATTTTTGTTATTGCTGTGCGAAAGTTATAAGCAATTGCCAAGTTGCATTTTGTTAAGGTAGTTGCTTCAAATGAGTAAATTGTTTGAAATATACATTATATCTTTATTACTTTTCTAGGCTATTTAAAGAGTGAATTTGAAAGAAGTGAATTTGAATATAAAAAATTAGCAGCCTATATTTGAAAGTTAATTTTATAATAGGCGAAATCAGTCAACGCTATCAGTATAAATTTACTGTTTTATGTAAATGCATTGAAGTTACGAATTGTAGAATGAAAGTAGCCGAAAACTTAATTTACAAATCATGAAACAAAAAGAAATGTAGCCCGCAGAAGACGAGTCTTGTGCAACTAAACAAAACTTACCGATTTTGTTATTAAAGAAAATTGATCGCTTGCTAATTTTTTTTTAATGTCAAACATTCTAGGTGCTATAAATTTCAAAAAATTCAAGTGTAGAACTTAATAATAATTAAAATGGGTGCTTTAAAGAATTTCATAACAGCATACTTTTCCTGCATACTTTTGTAGGTAATATTGTCTTGACAAGAAAACACGGAATAGGACAGCATTGTTTAGAATGTTTAGAAGCTTCTCGAGGTTTCTGTAAGTGGAGATATTCTTTTACGTCCTCGTGCATCCCTTACTCTTTGTGTAAAGAATAAGGGTTATTTGTTCGCTCATCTTCGATAAAGGTCTGATGTTGCGAGTTCAATATTTACTGTGACCATGTAACGCTAATCGTGAGAGAATGGAAGCAAAATTTTCTTGTTTTCCCGACTTTGATCATGCTAATCATAGGCTGTATACCGTTAAAATAAATAGCGGAACACAGTTTATTTTGGTATCGACGTTTTCATATTAGCATGCTCATATTTTACGCAAAAATACTACATCTTTGAATTTTTTAATTTTATGATATTTTTTTAAGGCTTTTCTGGATTACAAAAAAGTATTTTTGCAAACAATATATGAATTAATGGTAAAAAAATACGTATGTACTTAAATCATGTTTGAAACTCATAAATTAAATTAGCTAATTTCAATTTCATATAGATTTTTTTTAATTAATTTATAGAGGAAAATACGAAGATGGATTTCTTACTTAGTGTGTTTCCGTTTTTATTTTGTGTACTTTTATGTGTACAGCTATTTATAATATTAAATACCCGATTTTGTGATTGGACTAATTCTTTTAAAGCCCTTTTCAATTTTTGGTTAAAAAATTCATTATATTTTGTAAAACAATTTTAGATCGTAGAAATGTAATAAAAATAATAATAATAGTAATGTGTTATAAAATGAAGTAAAATCACTAATGAAGTTTTATATTTATTTACGTTAGTCATCAATTCTATTGAATAAAAAGATTAACACAAAGAACGAATTAATCGAAATTATTGGTCAATATTTTCAACTTAATATTAATTCGACTTCCCAGAGATTCATTTGTACCTTACAACAAATTAGATGCTTGTCAATTAATTTAATTGGTTACTTAAGAATTAACTTACGTAAATATGCTCACAACCTTGTGCTTAACTTTCACGTTACTGTACACGTATATACTTTATGGAAGTTTTATGAAGTAGTTTTATACACATAATTTAACGTGTTAGGGCTAATATTCTGTACATGACACTACAGGTAACCCTCCTATAACACGGTAGATAGGAAGATGTTTTATGTGAAACCGTGTTATATGAGTCCCTGAGCCAGTACAAAAATGGGGGTTACGTTTCGAAAACTAATTAAAAACAAACGTTTTTTTTTAAATTTTATATAAGTAACTTAATTTTTATTAAAAACATAAATGTATGTATAACACAAAACACAAAATTAACTAAAGTAAATTATAATTTATTTATATATTTTCATGTAAAGGCACTATAGTTTTTTATTCCTTTCCGTCATTATTTTAAGGTAATTTAATTCTTAAATATGTTATGCAAACATCATGTTATCCAGGATTGTGGAAGTACAGTGTAGTACAAAGGTTTTCGCAACTTTAGAGTGAAACCATGTTATAGGACACCGTGTTATAGGAGAGTTCCCGCAATTTATGAATCGTGTTATAGTGACACCGTGTTATAGGATGTCGTATTGTAGGAGGGCTACCTGTATATAAGAATATAACACACCTTATAATTATCATTCTTTAATTACAGGTACGTACTTGTATATTCGAAAATACTAAACAAAGAAATATTCATTTTTTTCATTTTTATAGTAAACCTTTTTATTTCTGATACTCAATTTTTTTGTACTTAGTACGGATAATTTAAAAAGGTATTACATGTATAACACGCCATTCTTAGAACACGATTTCACTTTTAACAAACCAAATCAACGTTTTCTGAAAAAAATTAGGTTATTTTCTCAAAATAGAGCCTCCATTCAACACGTTTAGTAACGATGAAGAAGAGAACATTATTTAATATTAACATAGAAATACTTGTGCTCTTATTGTTTTATTGCACATATTTCTCTTACAATTTAATTTGATTTTTGTTCTAACACCATTTTGTATAACCTGGCATTTTTAGGAATTAAACGACTGTGTTGCACAAGGGGTTACCTGTACTACACTTCTTATTTTGTAATATTTCTACCTTTCGTTAAGGTCCCCAATTCTTTCTTTTTTTTTTAACAATGTCTTCTTGAAGAACTTATCGAAAATATTTTTTGAATAAAATTGAAAAAGTTTTGAGCCTAAATTGCAGTTATAATTATTGCAAGCATTTATTAAAGCTTCAACAATGGTACGCAAAGTTGCTGAGTATACAAAGTAAAATAACTTCAACAACAAGTCCAGAACAAATAACTTTTAGACCCACATTTGTTAATACCCCTTTGCCTATTCCGAAGAGTACTATAAACTTTTGAAAGGACACCAACTTCTCTAAACAGCCTGTATATACATGCATACGTTTACGAAGTAATTGAACAAAAAATATGAATTTCGTGAAAATGGAAACAATTTATTAATTACATTTCACAATAATTGAAGAAAGTGTGATTCATTGGTAACAGTGAAGATTCGAAAGAGAAACGAGTTGAAAGAAAGAGGAAGAAGGAAGAGTCATCGGCGAAGAAAGGAGGCTGCAGGTTCTCAAATTGCAATGAAACCGGGCACCGACGCGTCGCGTGGGTTTCGTATGACGACCAGACCACCGATGACGATGCTGTTTTTCTTTCGCCCCGAATATGCTTCATCCCTTATGATCCAACTTCGCATTCGACGGAACATCGCGATACCGTGAATTTTCAATTAACCCTTGATGTGTTCATCGGCCTAGGGTGCTGATAGCACTAGCGAAATTCAATTTTTCTTTAAATTTTGGTTTTCCTCGTTAAAAGCTTCAAATATTTGACATCTTAGAATTTTTCAGAATTGTTGAACCTTAAAATAGTAAAAAACCGAAAGCGATTTATAGAATAGTGTCATTTTATTCTAGTACTTTTTAAATAATAGATTGAAGATCATTTGATAGAAAGACCTTTACAGAAAAGCAAAATGTTCGTGTTGGCTGTTTTGGAAGGGGAAGGATATTGTACAACTTCAAGAGTTTATAAAATAATTATATTTCTCAACACATGTCGTTTCAGTCTCAAAGAAGAGCGCATTAATAAATAATAGGTACCTGACTTGGTTCATCTTATAATACAATACTAAACTAAAAGCTTACTAATTAAAATACTATTATTTTACAAAATTTACAAAGTTTTTTTTTTACAGAATTCAGTTATTTACAGAAATTTCGTAAACACATTATTTTAACATTGTTTTTGTATGATCATTATATATCACATTTAATAAATCGGCATTAACACAAAAGTACGAAAATTACGTAATGTCAGACAATCGCTGTTTAAATGAAACGAAAGGAAAAGTCAAGCTAGAAGTAAAGGGAACACTATATTTTATGTGAAAGCATATTTTTGTAAAAACGAAATTCTATAATTATAGCTTCGAATATCTGCAACTAAATAATACGAAACGGCCCATTCGTCGCAAACACAATTCATAACAATGCAATAAACAATATCAATCGTGGATCATATTTCCTTTAATACGTTCAACGAACAATTCTGCTCGTATTCTTCTATATACAAATAAGGATCTAATTCTTTCATTTTTCATTGATTTCACTATCAGTCAATGTTTGAACAGTTCGGAAATTTGCCCTTTCTATAATTTCAAGAGAAAATGTATCCTCGCATCGCATACGAAAATAATCGAGTCTCATTGTAACAGATCGTACAAGGCTGTGATATAAGACTGCGCCATTTGTAGCGTCTCGTATTTAGACAATTGTCTGTCGTTTCCCAAGGACGGAAGGTAAGCTCTCAATCTGTCAAACGCTTTATTCAGATTCTGCATTCTTCTTCGTTCTCTGGCGTTCGCCGCCAATCTACGTTTCCTGACGATCGTCGAGTTAACGTATTTACCTCTTCTTCTGACCGCATCCCGATTACCTCCGGCTCCATGCATTCCCGATCCCACATGATCCGGACTGTCGCTCATCTCGGCCTCGTCCTCGCTATCAGCATCCACGATTCTGTCCGAGAAACTGCTGGAATTGCTGATGACACTGCCACGACACGACTGGCCTTTCTCGTGTTCCGTTTCAGTCTCAACATCCCCGGTTCCGTCAGTATCTACGTCCATACTGTTTACCTCCTCCGTTAAATCTACCATGTTCATACCGTGCTTTGCGTCGGTGTTCATCGTGTTTATACCCCTTTTAACGGTATACCTTTTATTTAGATCGTCCACCGAGCCCAATAAACGATAAGTCACCGAGGTGCTTATCGTGTCAGGTTCGGACGACACGGATAGGGTCGTGGCAGGACTAACCGATCGTAAACTTGCGGTCGGACTTGGCGTGTGCCAACCGTCACTGTGATTGCCGTCATAGACTATGCACTGAGGCACCGTGATCGTGCTTACCGGAGGGAGGTCGGTCTTGTTCTTCGAGTACGAATAACTCGGTAAGTCCAGGTACGTGCAGGATACGATTTCGTCTTCTCTCGGGGGGAACATGTATCCGTAACGAAACATTTCCTGCAATTCCATGGCACTTGATAACCCGGTTAGCTAACTCTGTGAGCCTTGTTCGTTGATACTTTCACTGTATTTTCCACTGTGTCTTCACGGAATCACGGTTGTCGTACGATAAACTTCTTCAAATTAACCAATCGAAATCTTTTCTTGGATCGGTTAGACTTCGTTCACGATACGGGGATGATGTTCTTCCTTGAGATTCTGTGCGCGTACACCGACTTGGTTGTCGGGGTGATTCTGAAGTCAGCAGGCACACTGCCAGGGAATTTATGCGTTTTAGGAGCGAGGCACCCTCGTGCAGCACGTGCCGTCCGACCAATGAAAACTCGTCTGCCTATCCCACCACTTTTACGAAGAAGTAGGACCAACCAGCTCTGAGTGTGTGAACGGCTAGTGCAACAGGTGGCATCAGCGCCTCCAACCAACACGATCATGTACAAAACCGTGCAACCATTACGTAGGCCCTTTAGACTTTGTGCATGCGTGTACGCGTGTGTGCGTGCATGTGCGCTTGTGCACGTACATGTGCAAGTTCTGTTGAGTGCACATTATGCACACCCGTACGGTTTAACATCAAACGTGGTGGAAGTTTCTCCCGACCGTAACGTGCGAACTACTTGTTGCTGGATATATTCATCGGTAATAATTCGTTAAAGCGTTGAAGATAATATTGAATAATAGTCTTTTAAACGACAGTAATTGACAACCTCAGAAAAGATTTATTAACTGTCTAATAAACACGTGTTTCTATGTATCAAGATAGAAAATAAAAATCAGATAAATAAATTACATTTGGGTTTTTAGTACGGGTTCACCATTGATTCACATCTTTAATCAACGCTAGTATATTAAATAAATAATAGAATGGAAATGTAGTGTATAAGATCATTTTTTATCTTGACAAAATTTACTTTTAATTAATTTTGTAATTTATATAAAGAAATTAGAAGCAAGTCAGTTTGACCCATTTGGTAGTTATGGTGTTAAATTTGGTTAAATTTTGAAATAAAATAAAAGTAAAATGCAAACATTAGGCAAACATTAAAATTGAGTTTTATATTAAGTACTGTAATCTTAAATTAATCTTAAATTTCATACGATGCGGAATATTAATTATGAAATGATACTAAGTCAACTTTTTCATAAATGTATCTTGTTCCATTCTTATTTTAATTGAGAATTAAATTTTTAAATATTGTTGTTGTAACACGAAAGTGTTTTTATAAGAAAAAAGAAATTAACATCTACTTTTTAAAAGCAATATTTCTTATTATACGCTAAACATACTAATATACTGATTAATTTGAATACAATTAATTAGATATTAAATATATACTTAGATATATACTGGCCTTTGTTATTTATTACAGACTATTTGTTTTGGTGATTGAATCGAAAGAATAAGCAAAATTATACAATATATAGTTGGCAGCACAAATAATTTCATTACAATTTTAAACGTAGAAGAAGATTTTTAGAAAAATATAAAGTCCTCAACATCACTATATCAACTGATCCCCATTATACATTAAAATATTTTTATAAATATATTATAATAATAATAAATGTTACAAAAGCTTTTTAAATATTTTACACAACTTAAATTATTTTTCCAAAACTTCATGTTAATTTCTTAATAAAATACATAAAATGTTGAAATGTATACATTCTACTAATTTATTGAAATAACTACTATATACAATTTTGGATAAATGCTTAGTAAATCGAATAAAATAATTTTAACATGCATCATCAACCCTAAAATAACGACATACCTAAATGTTTTTAAAATCCTTGGGAATCAATTACAAATAACAGTTGCAAATTTTCAAGAAACAATTTCAATCTTATCTTTATTATGAAAAAATATATGGAAAAAGTGGAATAAAGTTAGTCTTGAACAATGCAAAGATCTTTTGGAAAGTATACCCATAAGAATGGATTTATAAAAATATTAAAACTGTTTGATGCTAAGTCAAGGTAAGAAGATAAATGGTAATATCAAATATGTTTTCAAAAATATACTATTAGCGTTTCGAAGTCATTATATGTTTAATTAATTTAATCAACATTATATAATTTTAAATAATAATATTGACACAAATTGAACGTACATATAAAACAATATCTAACAGATACTTACATCCGACTGGATGGTAATGATTTAAAGGATAGCTTTAAAACTTGCTGCGGGGATGATCGGACGGGCCGGCTGCAAGGAGGAACGCGGTCCAGCGAAAATTTACCTTGGGAAAAGAACGGATCGTATCTTGAAAAGGGTGCAAATACCTCAGGGGCGTAAGGTCCAGTTACATTTTTACTCGCTCAATTAGCGAAAACAGGTAGGATAAAGTTTGCGGCGAGCACGACGGTGGTCCGAAGCAACCCGATCTCTGTCATTCCCTTCGGGCGCAGCCGTCTTGGATTTCGGGATCGCCCCGCCGTCGTCCTAAAATTCTTCCTAAGTAGCGACACGATAATCCCCCGCTTAAAAACCTTTAGTACTTTTCATACCCTTAACGAGAGCAATCGTACGATCGGTAAATGCTTCATTTTTTTTTCGAATGGAAATCATCGTCTTTCACGATGGATACACTCTTTAATACCTACCTTGCACTTCCATCAAATGTATACTGTTATTTTTATTATACTCGGTAATTCGTTCAAATTACTTGATAAGGAAACTCGTGATGTTCTGATGACATATAAGGCCTCTTTTATTTATATTACGTTCCAAAGTTCGATAACATTGATTTAATATGCACCGACGAGTGTATCTTCTCTGGGAAATTGGCAACGCAGGTGAAAGAAACCCTGTCACTATTAATTAATAACATTAATCGTTTAGCAACTCCTAAGTAAGTCATTTTATAATTCAGTAATTTCGTATTATTCATTTGGTAAGTAACGATATAGTAATTTAGTAACTAGCAATTAGTAACTTAGCGACCTAGTAATGTAACAAAATAGCAATTTAGTAATTCACTGATTAATAATTTAACCATTTAGGAATTTAGTAATTTCGCAATTAGTATTTAATACAGTAATTAGTAATTTAATAATCAATCACTACTAGATTTACTATTTAGTTTGGTAATTTAGTAATATATTATTAATAGGTTAAATTAGCGTGCCTCCGCAAAACACCTAGTAACTTAAGAGTTTAAGACGAATGGTGAGACCTTTCCTAAATTGCCATTTCCCCTAGGGGTGCTTTCGATGCTCAACGATGTATGTGCTTACGTACGGTGATGGTTCCCTGTAATTCTTTTTATATTTCACTTAATTTCTTCAAAATCGCTAATACAGGAAAATATTGTTTATTATTAACATAAACTTTTCGGATTAAGATACTTAATATATTTTTTGTTACATTATGTTTTGCAGAATTCGCTGTCAACTTTGAAACACGGAATCTTACGCGTACACATTTCTTGTTGCTGATAAATGGAAATCAGGAAAAATACTATAAAAAAATACCATAAATACCATAAAAAAATCAGGAAAATACCATTCAGTAGTTTATAAGTAGGGTAAACAGTATAGTTGCTGATCACCAGACAATAATTAGCCCTATTTTAAGAAGTAAACAAATATTGATTATTGATAAGTAAATACCTTGTCTAACGAACATATTCATATTTCAGTGTAATACATATAGTATAATTCAATTAAGAACCACATAATATTATAATTATTAATAATATTAAAAGTAACAATAATAATATTGTTAATAAATTTATTTTTATTTCTGTAGTTTGTATTTTTATCACTAAAATCTATCACTAAATCAATTTATTATAAATTAAATACCTACCAAATAGTAGCCAATCACATTTTTCATATATTTTGTTTTTTATATACTTATTGTGTTACTTTTGCTCAATTTTATTTATTTTTAAATTGTTAAGATCTTTCAGAGCTATTTATTTATTTGTATTTATCATTTACCACTTATATTAAACCCTTCCTCAAGTGACCAATTATTATATCATTTATGTCTATCATTTATTTCTACTTACTGTAAAAATTTAAATATTTATTTAATGTAAAACACAGAAATCAGTATGTATGTTACAAATTTATTAAATTCACATAAAATAAATATTAAATGGATACTGCTTAAATGATTTGCTGATCTGGGCACAAAAGAAGACTGAAATTGAATAATAAATGATATCCATTTCTCTGAGAAATTTTTTTGTTACATCTAAATAGTTGCGCGATTTTCACGCGAGAATATTCTTCCATCGAATTAGGGTGCAATTTAAAAATTGATTGCTTCCATCTATTATCTTCTTGTTCCAGAACAGAACTGAAACGGAACCAATAATTAGGCCTACAAAATGTACGCTTGTCTGTGTCTATCCTTACTCTATTCACCTACAACATTATCTCGCTTTCGACCTTCTGTTTTCATCTTTTTGCTTACCTGCTTACCCCGCTGTTGTAGCAGTTCAACCCACTCATCCTGTCTTTGCTTGTCAGAAACTTGCCAAAGAATTTCCGATTTTTCTGTTAATTGCTTTTAGTTACACTCAAAATTCAACATTAAACTACTGAATAAAACTAGATAAAAAGAATATTTTCTAAATAAATAAATACATAAGTAGATTACTGTCTACATCTTTTTCTCTTTTTGATTTTTAGTTTGGTTTGAATTTTGATTATTTTAACGTGTTTATATTTTAAAGCACATAAACATGAAATATTTAAAAAAGTATTAGGGATACGCAAAAGTTTTATCGTCTTTTATTATTTTATTTTATTCTGGAATTGTTGAAGTGTTTACCCTTATTTACTTCCTGGCTGTAATTCATTTGAATTTAAAGCAACTGCAATAAAGCATCGAAGAAAGATTGAAACTTCCACTCAACTAATATACAAAACATTACTAGTATTCGATAATATTGTATTTATTGCTTAAGATGAAAAGTAACGAGGAGAAAAATAAGTAATTGTTGAAACTCTGGTTAATTACGTTTGTTAAATAATTGATGATAAGGAAAAGAAGAGTGAAGTTTGATAAAATAGCAAATGACGAGGATGAAATAAAGGAGGAACGAGAGAAACAAAAACTGAAGCAACAGAAGGCCTGGAGGCAAAATGGCCGAGGTAGGTCTGTCGTGAGGATGCACCCTGGGCGTGAGTGGAGTAATTAAATCCAAAATGTACTCATTTGTGAGCTCGGTGGCAAATAACATGTTACCCGGCAACTAGCAGTAATTTATGAGAGCACCGTATGACGCTATCTGTCTGACCCTCCACGAAGTTCACCCATAAGGGATACACAGACGCATAAATAAATGTATGCGTATACACGGTTATGCCTATTCAATGAATATGCATCCACGGATAGAGATGTAAACTTTTGCATACAAATGTAGGTCTAGAAATCGAATTATTACCATTTATTCCATCTTATCTGCCTTTCTCTCCTCCCATTTTCTCCTCCCTTTCCCAGGATTTTTCATCTCATCAATAATGTATTAGACGGCGGAGGTGTGCTTCCCGAAGCGATAAATTGATTTCATGATTGATACCGAAGGCTCGAAGAAACCATTTCTTCAAACTATTAGGCGTATGCAAAAATTTGAATATTTTTCAATTTTATGGTACAGTTAAAGGATTAGGGGAAAAATTAGGAATTCCACAGTTTTAATTTATAAGTGATGTATATAAATGAATATAAATAAATAATTATTATTCTGTCCTGAAGTTTGTACAATGCATAATATTTAAATAAAACGAAAATTTTCATATTTTTATTTTAAAAAATTCACATATTTGATTTATTAATAGGCAGATAGTTTGTTTTTTACATACTTAAAGTTGCGACATTTTTATAAAACCATGAGATCTTCATATTTTGCTTTTAAAATAGTTAACATCTCTGTATATGCTTTATTCGACATCTTGAACGCTCTTTATTTTTTGCTATTATTTTTTTAATGACTTTGATCAGCTAAGAACCATCATATATAGTTAAGTAAAAATTAAACTTAGACTTGTTATACATTATTCAAAATTTGACTACACCAAATCTTTAATTTCATTTCATGGACACAGTTTGAAATAATGTTTGAAAAAATTTGAAATAATGATAAAATTATGTTATTTAAGAAGAGATAGTATTTCTTAAGTAAATCCTCCTTAATATGTATTAGGGGGACTGGAAAGTAATGTCGTTTCTGCGCATATCAATGTTTGTTTGTCATTTGTCAGGACTTTGTGTACTCCAAAATCGTGTCGAAGACATTTTAAGATTAAAGTAAGTTGTTTAATTGTATATAAATAAATCTTAATTTTTTTTGCAAAGGGTGAAGTGGCCAATCAAATACTACAAAAGGTACATATCCGAAATTGTAACGCAGCAATTGCTACCAATGATCACATCATTGATTAGAAATAAAAACTTGTTAATAATTTATTTGTTTGAATTTAATGTAAAAAAACATTACTTTCCGGTCCCTCTAATACTTTAGCGATTCGTGCCAAATTCGTGATTTTCAAATCTAAGTTCTTTTTATTAGAAATCTGCGAAGCGGGTGAGCCAATTTTTTATACTTTTACTATAGCCTCGCACGAAGTTCTTAATAACTGATTAGCCGAATTGTGACAGCCATGAATCTGGCACCTGTGTTTCTAAACAGAAATCACGTGCTATCAAAAACATACATCAAAAAATCGTATACCACAACGAGCTTGCCATTCATCTATGCTTTTCAACTTGCCATGTCTAAAACCAGACAGAAGAGACTCGTCGAAGCTTGTTAAGGAGTGCGTGCCGAACTGATTCTCAGAATACAATTACCACATTATCCGGTTCCGCTTTCAAATTCCTTATTTTGTCTTTTCAAGCTGAGCCGACATCGTTTCCGTGCTATTCGTGTTTAAACACCACGGATTATTCTACACTATCGGATAATACACGGCTTGTTATAAGCAAACTTCCTTCTTGAAACGAAGGAATAAGCGCATAACATAAAAGTAACCTTTGATATGCCACCCCAAAACATAGTTTCTGTTTAATAAAAATATAATAGCCAGTGTTGCCTATTTAGATCATTTCAATTGTAATTTAGATGTCAAAGATATTATTTAAGTGTCCAATGGTTTTAACAGAATTTTAGGTTGCATAACTTCGGGGAGACTACCCTAAAATATGAGGTTAGCAGTTTGTTTAACTTAACATAAAACATTAAATTGGTTTGCTTTTTTTTTAAAAATGTGGAAAATTGTAAGTAACACTAATTTATTACCCAGGAATTGTTGTTTTAATAATATAATCAAAGGAGTTTATATTTACACTTATTTCTTGGATTTCCATAATCTTAAATTAAATACGCCATCAACCTTATATTTGTCAAAAGCCCTCTGCTCTTCAGGTGCTGTATGATACTAACTTTACTTGATACACAAAAGATAACAAAAAAACATATTTCTTGTTCATATAAAAAAAAATTCTAAACTTTTTTCTTAATCAAGCCCATCTCTAGTGAAAATGAAGCTAAAGATTTTTTTTAATTTAATGTGATTTATCAAATAAGAAGTAATACCATCCTTAATTATTTCATTGTGTTAAAATGTTATTATTTTCATATTTTCATCAACTGAGCTAAAAAATGGTTAATATTTTTTACGTGTAAGTCTGGAAGATTTAGATCTTTTTAGATTTTTTTATATAAAATTGAAAATTGAATCGACAACATGTTTTCATCAAATAAAAAAGTTTCTTATAACAAAATTCTTCATATTTTTCATGAGTTTGCTTTTGTAAAATATCTGATCGTTATCGGCTAAAATAAACGTTGATTGTCTCTAGCAACAAAAGCATCGAAACGTTCGAATTGTTGGCGAAGATTAAAAGTTGCGATCCACGAAAGAGAACACGGTTTCGTGGAAACCGTAAAATCAGCCAGCAAGCATAGTTATAGGAAGCTTCGGTGGTCGAAGCGGCACGGCAGCCTAAAACCGAAGTAACTTCCAAACTAGCCCTTATTTGTGACTTTGTCCCTTTCTTTGAAATCTGACGAGTGATTAGCGATTACGTCCCCGAAATGGTATATCGGAGCGTGCACAAATAACTAGGCGGCGTGACGGTGCGTTCAAACGCGCCAGCAAGTAAGAGAAACCGGACGAGGGATGGAATAAAGTTATATTCTATAATCGTTTTTGTATCCGGAAGATATCGATGGACTCGTTGGTGGTCACTCGCGTTAACACCAGAACCACCAACGTTCGGTGTACATTTATTTTTCAGTTGAAAATCAAGCAGAAAACAAAAATATAAAATTCAATGTAAACTGACATGTACGATCGAGTTCTTTATACCATATAAAAAAAGTGGACATGTATTTCGGTAAAAGCATCCTTATAAACCTTATAATTTAAAATAAGAACCTTGAAGCAAGTCGTTTTTTGCTCTCGAAACATTTTTGGATACGATTGGGTCTAGATTTATTTTTTCGTGAAGTTTCGAAAATTTAAAATCCTATTTTGGAAGCAAAGAATTACAAATGCTCATAATTTACTTATTTTCATTTCTTTCGTTAACTTTCTATGTTCTATTATAAATAACAGTTAAATTTCACATTTTAAAATATTCTGGTTAATTGCATATGTCACCCCAGAAGAGCCACTCGAGTGCAAAGGGTTAATAGTTAATAAAAGCCCTAAAATATCTTTGAAAAACATTGCAATGCTACAGCAATGACTAAAAGTATAAGAAAACATGAAAATATTGCTAGGATGAAATTACCATTTATGCGAAATCGTTTCAATTGTTTCAATTACACGCCATTAAATTGTTTCCTTTATCGCGAGTTCTTACATTTTGTTTTAAAAAGGCTAAATTATTTGATCAGTTTCATTATTAAATTCGATCTTGTCATAATTAACTAATTATATTATCGTTTAAATGGACAAATAATAGCGTGTTCTTGGATTAATTTACATTCTTTTTCCGAAACCTGGATGTTCCTAATATACGACCTTACGCTCTTCAGAACCTACCATTAAGGTCTTATAACATTTTAAAATACCATCCGTTTGCTGTTAGTATACTTTTTCTTACAGTTTCTGTGTTTTAGATGATATCATTGATAAAACGCAAAAATTGTCTCTAAAATTGTCTTTGTGAGGCCACTGATGCTTCACTTACCTTCCCAAACCAAATCTTAAAGACAACAAAAATAATTGTAACTTTTAAACAGAATCTGAAAGCAAAAGTACTTTTTTAAAATGGTTATTTTTGTACTTTCTATATTTCCATATGACATAAAAGTTTGTATAAAAGTCGTATTCCATTTAAATATCTGCAAATAAATTTTTTCTTTGTTTTCCATTGTCTAATATTTAATTTAAAATCAATGGGATTTCTTGCTGTCGTTGTTTTGTTTCAAAAATGATTATTAGCGCATTCGAGACACGTTACACGAATGAATTTAATATCATAAATAAAGTGACATTATTGTTAAAAGTGATAAAGTATATTTGTTATTTTCTTGTCGAATATATAAATATCTGCATATTTATTACTTGAATATTTTTTAATAACCAATGTTCATTATCCCAGAAAACATTGTAATAAACTCGCAATAAACGTGTTGGCAAAAGAAATCAATCGAAATTAGTTACAGTTCGGCCAGATCGACCATTGATCGGACAGATTTAATTCGAAAGCCGCCGCATCGTTACGGACGTAATATATGTATTGTAATATGGTAACAATCGCGTTGAACCAGCCCACAGGAAGGTAGTCTCGTAATTAACTTAAGCCTAATAGAGCGTTTAGTAGAGGATACTTTGAGGTAGGTCCATTGTATTAGCATAAATCATGGAGGCAAATCTTCGGACGGTAGATGAGCAGCAGTTTATCATACTTCACAAATGAAGGGGTTACCACGCTGTTATAAGTCGCTCGTAATTACGTCAGTAGATGTTCTGACGGATTTTCTGGCGTGACGGTCAGTCGTAAATGCGTTAAAATTTTTCTACTCGTTGTATACCTGGCCCACGATGGATCCCCGAAAGGAAAAGTTTCACCCTAATCGAATAAAGCTATACTAATGTTCGAAACAAGGAACACGATTTTTTCATATTAGAAGTTACAAAATTATCTTTGAAGGTACAAATAATATTATAAAATCATAAACGTCCTTTTTATAATTTCTAAATAACAAATGTTTCTAAATAACGATTTATTGCATTCTAGTTATCCGTCTTAGCCCTTTAAAGTCTACCCCCGTAAAATTATCTGTAAATATTTTACCTGTGTAATGGTATATAAATTAGGGTTAATTACAAATACGTATATTTAGAATTACAATCGAAACTGAATAGAAATACTTTATGGCGGGTTTTATCCTACAATTTAACGAGTTCTTAAAGAGTTAATATCGATTGCAGGAGCATAAAATTTGTACAAGCACCGAGGTAGTTGCAGGTAATAAGATACGGAACCGCTTAATATTCAATATAAAAATTGAATATAGTATTACCATTGATTGTTGCCGGTATCTGTATGCAAAACTTAATGCTCGCGAACTACCTGTGTGGTCCTGAATATAAAAACGCTACTTTGCAGTAGTTTCCAAAGGTTGCACGCCGCTTGTTACCGCTTACTAATCGAGATGTTCGCTTATTTATATCTGAAACGTGCCCTCAAGGTGTGCAGTCACCACTAATTGCAGTTATTTAACATTCCAAATATCATGATGACCCGTATTTAATTTTGTTGGACGGTTATCAGACCGATATCCATACGAATTTTTAAGGATCTTCGAGTTTGCTTTAAAACGTACAAATTTTCACGTCGCAAACGCTTTCAATGAATACTTTTTTTATGAATGTACAGAGCAAAATATATTTCCATTTCACCGCCCCCTTCATCCCGAGCTCTGTTCTGTGGGACGGGTTTTTCACCCCGAACGTAGGTAAACGCAAAGGGATCGGTATTTGGGGCCTAGAAATCTCATAATATCTAACGCCGTGGCATATATCGATGCTGGCTTTACCGAAACCCATAAAAACTTCCATTTTTAGATCAGAATCGTTACATCGGCTGATTTCGTTTTCAGACCTTCAGGAACTTTAGATAATTAAACTGGAACGCGGTCACGGTTCTTATTTCCAAAGATCAAGGAAGAAAGTCGGCATGGTAGAGGAATTATAATTATATTAGACGTAGAAGCGGAAAAATAATCGTCAAGCAAAAGCGATCGAAATTATATCTGAAGTTTGTTTAAACGTTATAGTAATATTAACATTTGTTTAAAAAATTCTTCATTAATTTGAAATATAATTTTATGTTCAAATGAAATGAACAGTTTAATGAATTTGTATAAATTCAGTGGAAGTTCAAATTATTAAGGCAGCTGTTGTAAAAAATATGTTTTCTGTGTTTCCATGAAGATAAAAAAAACGTGATAAAAAATAATTTTAGTTTCTTGTATTGAAATATTTTTATTTTATAACAGTTCACTAAAAATACATAAGTAACAAAGTTCAATTTTTTTAAAATAGTTATAAAGAAAAACAATACAGTTAATATTTGTTAACACTGCATTTAGCTGTAACTCCCGCTATAATTATTTTCTACATTTAATCGATATATTTTACACAAAGTATATTCCTAGTGTAATATTCCCGTGTCATATTTGCAATTAAATCATATTTAATAATAATTTATTTATATATTTTCATGTAAAGGCACTTTAAAATAAAAAATTTCATTATTCCTTCCCGTCATTGTTTTAAAATAATTTATTTTGTAAATATGTTGAACAAAAATCATGTTATGCAGTGCTGTAGAAGTACAGTGTTGTACAAAGGTTTTCTTGTCGTGTAATTGCATAACCGTGTTATAGGAAACCGAGTTGTAGGAGGGTTCCCGCAATTTACGAATCGTGTTATAGCGAAATAACGAATATTATGTTACAATATAAAGTGATAAATTGAAAATTTAAGTTTAAAAATTAAATCACTACATATTACAACGAATAAATAAGTTGCTAAAATAAATAAACAACATTTTCATTTACTGATTAATATTGTTCATTCATTAAAGAAATTTGCGTTGTCATATAAAATTCGTCTCGTATAATTAATCTGCATAAAAATAATTTAAATAAAGATCTATTTTATTTGAAATTCCCAAAACGCTTTCATCTACAAACAAAGTTGTTACGCTACGTGATATCCTTGTACAACAATTTTTGGCCATCGATGGACCACATAATAATTCAAAAGTTACACGTGTGCATGTCGGGTGTCTCTGCCTATATTATGTATCAAAGACGCTGAACGCGTGACAAACGGAATTACCTATGCATATAGATCGAAGCAAAAAAATCTTAGCCACGACCGAAACCACTCTGATTAACGTCAATGACGAGATAAATGGTTAAACGTCCTAACCAGTCCGACAGACGTTACACAATGGTGACGCGATACCAAGGATTTTTGGCGCTTCGGTAGAACGGACCGAGGCAATTCAACGCCATAGAAATGCTAACACGCCTTAGAATTTTCAAAGGGGCCGCTTTTGCCAATGATCTACCGTGTCAAATGGAACAAACGTTGGTGTATAACCTCGCGTGCCGCAGGATTCATTCTTGCAAACTTTCGGAATATTACAAATTAGTACATGTAACTGTACCCTGCGTTTGTCTGCGTTTTCCTTCACTTTTTTTCCCTCCGACCCTCCTTTTGTTTCTTCCCTTTTTCTCCTTTCTCGACAATAATTCGAGGAATCTACTTGCCGCAAAATCCTTCAACCAATTTTTTTCTCATGAAAATCAACACCAAATTTTTTAAACCCTTTAACGCCTAATGTAACATACACGACACATTGTTTCCGACTGTGTAAAAGAATTTAGAGCGCCGAATTTTCTTAATTTTTTAAATAACTAAAATAAAATCGCTGATCTAAATTTACAAATCGCTAAGGAACCTATTATGTGGTGTATGTACTGTAATTAATTACAAGAAATAATTTTTTTTTTTTCAAGGAAAAATGGTCTAACGTCAAAAAAAATTCTAGTATATTTACTTATCATATAATATTTACTCGTATAATTTGAGGGTAATGTGAATTGATTAATATTAACCCCTTGCACTCGACATGCAATTAATTAGAATATTTTAAAACGTAAAATTTAAAAATTAAAACTAGCGAAAGGAATAAAAATAAATACATAGATCATAAGTATTTGTAACTCTTTTCTCCCAAAATAAGGCTTTTAAATTTTTCAAGTTTTATTGGAAAAGAAATCTAAACTTAATCATATCTAAAAATGCTTCGAGTGCAAAGGGTTAATAATTGATTTATATATAGCGTCAAATCTGTTATTTTTATTTCGGTTCTATTCTTTAAATGAACTATTTGTGAATTCTGTTAATGTCTCACAAATTCATGTACGAATTTCAGAGAACAATGTTAAGTATAATCTGCGATAATAAATCGTATTTGTAATATAGACAAAACGATTTTTAAATTAAATTATCGTTAGTGGTGAGCTGTGAAAGTTATTAATTGAAAATATAATAACGCGGTAAGGTTATAATAGGCTGTATGGAAATTAAGGACCAAAAAATATGCATACGTAATAGGAGAAACCTGTTATGTAAAACTACATTTCAGCTCACCCTTTTCAATCTTTGTTGAAAATTTATAACCGTTAAATAAGTTGTTCATATTTGGCTGAAATTAAATTATTTGTAGTTCTGGTATCATTATTCTTCTCAAAATATCGTGCACAATAAAGTGCTTACTTAAAACGCGATGATACGGAATAACAAAATGTTCGTGACAGTGGAAAGTGGAATTAAGTTAAAAGTTGCAAATTACTGGTATATCATCCCTTGACTGGTTCGAAAATCACTGCGTTTACGCAAATTATTGCCGAAAGGTACAAACAATTTATCGTTCGAATTTCCATAATTCGAAAACAAGTAGCTCAAGCTTTTGTTTTCAACATACACACGAATACATCATTACAATATCAGCAATCATTTTAATTACACCTTAATTTTTTTTTACAAGACTCGATTAAGGTAGATTTTTTCAAACAGAAATCAATACTGATTGAATTCTAGAGTATAATTAAATATTACAAATAAAATTAGTACAACGTATGTCTAACCAAAAAATGAACCAAAAAAGGGTAAATTAAAATTTTCATAGACATAGAACCAAGAAAATATTAACAAAAATTTTAATCATAGTAATAGTTTCATATAATTTCTGAGATAGGGAAAATAAATTCCCTACTTTATTTTAATTTAGATTTTCGTTATAACACTGTTATGCTAGTTTTTCTATATTTTATCTATTTCAAAAATCATGTAAAAATAATGTTATAGCCATCTTTGTCCAACAATTGCTATTAATATTTGAAACCATAGAAGATACCAAAAATACACTTTTTTAAATAAAATAATATTTTTGTAAATATTGCCGACGTATATTTTAAAATTACAATAAGCAGAATTTGATGAACTGTTCTAAAGAAAATTGATGGGAACGAGGTATATATGTTGTAGACAAAAATTGGAGGACGAAGGGAAAAAAGGAACTACGATGAAATGATCGCAGGCATAAAGGTATGAAAAGTCAGTTCGCGTGTTTAAAAAGCGTGACCATGGCTGTTGAGGTGGCGGCGGCAGTGGTGATGCTGATTATGGCAGACAACGATCGGAAGCAACTTAAGGGCGGGGAAACGGAATCGAGGACTAGCAGCACGCGCCAGCCACACGCCTCGAGTCTTCTTGGGCCTTTTGCCTTCATCCTCAGACACGTACACCTGGGACAGTTGGCAAGCGAGAGACAAAACCCGGCAATGTCTACTAGACGGTGTCTTCTTTTCTTCGGTGAAAACCGAAAGGTATCGAGCCGAATAAGACAAAATTAAACGCAAATAACAATCAGAAATACAAGTAGACCGACTTTTATCGCGTTTTGCAACGCGATAAAACGTCGTAAATTATTTTTACAGAACGTTCCAAACTGTACCGTGGCGGTACAACAGGTTTATCATCGAAAATAAAATAAAATCGAACGTTCTTCGAGAGAAATTGACGACGGTCCGAGGTATAGGTCGTTATGTAGAGAGGACACGAGGACATTAATAGCGGAAACGTAGTCACAACGATCTGTCGAGGATACATGATTTCCTCGGATGGTAGTTTGGCGGACGGTAGGTAGATTAAACCCTCGAGGCAGCGGGTGCAGCCTGCTTACCGTATGCTTCCCATATGGCTCGTCCACCCTCGAAAAACCGACCCGTGTAGGCTCGCGCGCCTCATTCACCCTCCCTATTAGCTTACCTTCTCACTACCCTTTACCTACGAATCCGACTAGTAGGTGCAACCGTGCTTTCAACTAACAGATGAGATTATGCCAAATCACGCTGACATTCGCCGATCAGAAGAATTATAGGACTAAAGTTACAATTTCGATCTCCTGACAACTTTAAACTGTAGGAAAACTTTGGAAACAGATCCAAGAATACAGAAGATGTGCTACGTACGATGTATATAATATAATATTTCTGTTAACATTAAACCACACAGTTGCGCTAATTCGGTAATTGAAAAGTTAACTTTTCCTTGAAATAAGAGAAACTGAACGATAATGCGTTGAAAGAAGGAAACCGACAATTTAAATTACGCTCTCCCCTTTTCACACGCTCAATTTTATCTGAAATTAGTCGAATAGGATCGTGAGATTCATAAGACCGGCCCAATTTACGACACAGCTTCAGATCACTTTGGATAAATGCGAATTAAGTATATAAGTAAAACCAACAAACGCGTTGTACCGATCACCGATCAAGGTGATCACACCGCCATCACTAGCAGCACCTCCTCCGGATGTGGGCGGCGCTGTTCTTCGATAGTCTGGTCAGACGTTATCGTGAATTACTCGTTAGTTCGTGAGAACTGCTTAAATTCTCTTTGTTGTCTTAAACCGGTTTATATTACGTTTTTTACACCGAAAATGAGTACCGAATTTCGGCCAATTCAGCGCCATCACTTTGACTTGAAAGCGAATTTCACCGGAAGAACGTGAAAACTTTCCCGAGAAGAATATTTTAATATAGGACGACATTATTGGCAATGCAATACACTTATTTACTTATATTCTAAACATTTACTCAAATATTAATCATATTTTTGCAAAATTATGTTAATTCTGGTATCGAGTCTGTAAACAATTATATATTCTGTATAAAAAATGACAATTATAAATTTTACATATTTAGAAACTACCATAATGACATTTATTTATATATTTTGGTGTCAACATTTTTTACAAAATAGACTGATAAACTTCCGAACCACCATTTGGAAAAAAACACTAATAGTATAAGCTTAAATTCTCTCTTTTTGTAGGTATTAGAAGGAAATTTGAAACAGTAGAAACTTCTATATCAGAAATTATTTAAATATGAATTTTGTAACATATCTTTAAGTCTAATTATCTCAATTTTATAAAAAATAATATTGGTACTTCTTGAACTATTATATAGGATGTTTTTAATCTTTCAGGACAAATATTATAGAATATACGAAAGATATGAAAATAAATTTTAAACAAAAATAATATAGTTTGAAAGTTGAAAGATTAATCTGTTCTTTGTTTGACTTTGTAATGACTCTGAAACGTCCAGTGCAGGTTACATTAAAATTTTTGTATATGAATTAATTCTTCAGAAAGATCTGTGTGAAAAGATATTAAGGAATAATGTAATAAAAATGAATAGTTTATGAGATATTTTCTGATCTTTTGACATTATATCTTAATACCTTTTTATGCAGAATATTGTAAACAGTGGATGAACTTAAAAAACGTAAATTATCAAAGATCTTTGTTTTTTTTAGATTACCTAGAAGTTTTGACATTAAAATTGAACATATACCATAATTTTGTTTACCAATAAATATAATATAATTTTTACAAATATCGATATATGGTTCTGATGTAGCTTTGATATCTTTAAGGTACTGATAGGTCAGGTGAAATAAATATTTGTCAAATTTTAATAAATTGATCATATTGTCAAATAGTTTTGCAACTTTTTTATTATAGTCAAAACTTTTGTCCCTTGATACTACATATTTCTTGACAGTTGATATCTTGCATAGTTCACAATTTAATGATTATCAATTATCTAAACTTAGCCTAATTCTACTAATTAAGACAGTTTCAACGATCCAATGCTATTCTAATATGTTTAACACTATTCCTGCCACGTAATACGTGGGTGACATTTCAATTACCATAATACTTATTGGGTATCTTTTTAAATCGCTTAATTGGAAATAGTCGTATTAGATGTTCCAAAACATGAATAATAGAAATAACGAAATGTTGTAAAAATAGTAGATAAAATTGGTAGAAAATGAACGTTTTACCTAATAAAATTTCCAGCACCTTCAGCGTAACGGTCAAAGTGTTAATATTTTTTAGATACAGATTGTATTGCATAAATTAACTTGCTACTTTCCAAAGATCATCCTGACATCATCGATTTCAATTTTAAGTAGCGTGTCGCGCAGATTCATCTAACGCTTGTTTCGTTTTGTATTTTTCTGCTCGACAAATGACCCAAGATGTAGATCGGCAAAGGACCTGTGAACTGTCATTGGATGTTTTTTGTTTGAGAAATAAATACTAGTCGATCCGAACCTCCGATAACGCATGCGCGTTAAAATAGGTGCGAAGAAGGTTTTTAAGACAACACTGCGAAGATCGGCGAACGATTATAGAATTCTAGCTTTCCGTCCCTTTCTGCCTTTTTTCTCATGGGAATAGGCACGATCAGATTATCAGCAGCACCGCATCCGAGCCAGCAAGGAAAAAAAGAAATGGAAGTTTATAGAAATTTACAGATACCACTTCCTCTAGTGAGATATCCCAGTTAGCTGAAATACGCCGCATCAAAAAACACGACCTTTCTTGAGAATGCATAGTCAATGAGAGGATGAAGCTCGCGATAAGATTCAGTAAGTTTCGGTTTGGTTGTACTTTTTCTTGATCATTAGTAAATTTTTGTTTTGAGCTTAGAGATTTGAATGTCGATGATTATCGAGTCTGCGAACGGTTTCTTAAATTTTCAACGACAAATTCAAACTTATTCCTTTTACGTCAATTTTAATTCACACATTGGATTTTTTATTATATTGAATATTAAATTTATTATCATAGCAATAATAATAGAAGATTCAATTGTTCTAACATTTTGAAATTAAATGTAAAATATTACGACCTAACTCATCAATTTCCCTATGTAAATATTTGTAGCATTAATTAACGTCCTTGAAAGGGGTTACTTATAGGCTTGGTTACTTGTATAAGAAACAATGGACTTTTGAAACTTCGTTTTTTTAATAAGATCGGAATAGAATAAAATAGCTCATAGAACGTTAGCAAGAACGCGTACAGGTGTCAACATTTTCGATAAGACATCGGACACCGATGTCACGGTTCCTCTTGTTCTAAATAGCCCGGGTGGTCCTCTCACCTCTTTTGATCCTATCTTTGGACAATCTCGGATCAGCTTCAACGACGAGCTTACTGCTACTTACTAACACGGTACATAGATGAGAAGCAGATGCCTGAGATGAAATCGTCTGCGTGTAACATAAAAGAATTACACGTCTCGTGAGAGTCTTGTAACGTACCTGACGGTGGATCAAAAAATAAAACACGTGTTACGGATCAGTTATGCAAAGTATGCATCCCTGCTGAAAGAAAATCGAAATGAGAAGGATGAAAGATGAAAAATAATGATAAAAAGTAAATGATCCCATAATGAAGTTGTTTAAAAATAGTTATTTGTTATTAATATAAAAGGATATTTACACGAGATATTTTAAGCTAAAGAATAATCTGTGAAATAATAAATAAAATACTTCTAAATTTAAGTTACTTGAAGTTTAATTTTGATTATTAAAAAAAAAAAAAAATTAAAAAAAAACTTATTATTAAACTTGTAAAATTGTACAAATTTTATAAATTTTAATATATGTGATACAGACGGTATTAAAAAGCATATTAGACAAAAATGAAGGAATTTCCAAGATTTGAAAGTTAAGATACTCTTTTTAAATGAAATGAAATGATATACTTTTCACATAAAATAGCAAAATTTGGTCAAATGAATTGTAATTCAGATGTCCTAAGCTTAATAGTTAACGAAATAATATTTAATACTTACTGTTAGTTGCTACCTGGAAGCTGAAGCAGGTACTCGAACTGTGTACGGAAATACAAATACAAGAATAAGGAAACGGGGGACAAGGTTACAATAATATAAAGCAAATTTAATTTGTAACATTAATCACTTTTTCTATGCAAATATAAGCATAAAAGGTGTAAATTTCTAAGGTAAGAAACTTTATCGTTTAGTTAAACTGTGTTGAAAGCATGATTTACAAATCACTGGTTAATATTTATATAACTAGTGTTGCTTCTTATCTTTTCACTTAAAAATGAACGAAAGTTACAAATTTTCAGTATTATAAAATCGTAAATAAACATTTTCCTTCTATAGGCCAAAGTACCAACTTATGGCATCCTTGATATTTAAAAGTAAGCAGGACTTTCCTTTTCGATGGATTCATTCAACTATTTAGCGAATAGTTTGTTTAAATATATTATATTGCACGAAAGGTCTCCATTTACATATTAAAGGTTAGTAATACGACCCACGGCATTGTACAAAATAAATGGAATGCAATTTCTAAGTTGGCCGCAGTAGGAAGATTGAAAACAAGCGAAAATTTGATAACATAAAACAAAACGGTATGTTTAATTCCATCGGTCATTCTCATTTCCAAATTATTCTTACCGCTTACCGGAGTGTTTTTACAGCCTGTGCATTTTCATCGCTGGTGCAGCTATAACCGTTTTAAGGGTCGTATTGTAAAGTCATGCCGCTCTCGTGCGGTCACGTGCGCATTGAACCATCAAGACAGATATATTGAGGAAGAGGCGGTACGCTTATTACAGACGACTCTTTCTCGGCCACAAATCAAATAACATTTTACTTCGGCCGATAGCCAAGTTGCTAAGAACGGATACACGATCCTTTCTTTTTATAGATATTGATATAGTTGAGTATAGTAGTTTATATCGGTAATTTACGGAATCCATGGTACAGTGGGACTTCCAATCCTTGTACATTCCTCACAATATTCAACACGTACGGACCCTCATGAAAGTATTCGAATGCTAACACCCCACAATTAAATAAATGAAGGCTGCGTTATGCTGACAAGTATACGCGTGCGCACTGATGTACTACGTTAACGAGCATCGTAGGTTTCCCTAAGGAAAATGGCAATCTAGGGGAAGAAAGCTCCACCATTCTCTTATACTCGAAAGTTATTAGACATTATGCGTAGGCTCGATGAATAATCTAGCCCTTTTGTTCACGACTAAATTATTAAAATTCTAATTCAGCAATTATTAATTATTAAATTGGTACAATTTCTACGTTACTGAATTACCAAATTACTAAGTAAATGTATTTCTACATTACTAAATTACCTTGTTACTAGAAAGCTACATTTCTAAATTACTAAATTAGTATGAAACTAAATATTCGTTATGTCTAACCTAGGTTTAATGTGTAGTAATTTTCAAATATTGAGAATCCCATGATGCTCGACAGTATGTAGTATAATTTGTTCATATTCACGCCATTACAACTTCTTTAACTTTCAAAAAAATATTTTATATGAAATTTGTTCGACTTCTTGCAGGAAAGTTAATAAAGTATTTCGATTTTTTTTACATTGTTTACAGAGACTTCAATGCTAATATAATTTTCTTTTAGTATGATTGTATGCTCTTATTATTGCCAATTTATTGCTTGCTTTGCAGTGATATGTGTAACGATTATTTTTATAAATATTAATAACAAGTATCAATTTAGGTAGTGGCTTTACAATTTCATGAAATAGTAAAAACTTAAATATTTTCTACACAGGAGAAAATTATTTAATAATGATACAATTTATAATTTAAAAAATCTGCATCCCTTGGAGGTGACAGACCAACGTAATACATTCAGTTATTTACTCTCTTTAGAACGACACCCTTCCATTTTTCGAAATTTGTGATGCCGGAGGATTGCGAGCAACCCACAATGAAATTTCATTGTTATAAATATTATTTAATATTATCTAAAAATCCTTTCTTTGTTCTTTCTTGAACTTCTTAAGAAATAATAATTGCATGGTACGATTTTTGTTAAAAATTATTGAGGTATTTTGAAGTACATTCTAAATAATTCTATTCTAATCACTATTACGTATTTAATGTATTTTAAGTACTATATACTTTATGATGGGGGGGGGGGGGGGGAAGAATACTTTACGTCTTACCTAAGTGCAATGGTAAAATTCTGCTTAAAACAGTCAAATAGTCACTTGCCGTCATCTTAAATAAATAAAAACAGTCGATTATTAAACTGGTATCCTTTTTTACTAGCAATGTTATTTTTCGAAACAGATGTTTAAAATTTCTTATATTGAGTACATTTTTAATATCTTTTTAATTAATTCAATTTATTTAATATTTCCAATAGAAAACTGTTTGTTTATGAAGAATTTATAATAAAATGAATTTTATTTATTTTATAAATTAATCAAACAGTGCTCTTCAATGTTGTATGTTTATTGCAACTATCATAAGAAATTACCTAAAATTATGGAATAAATGTATGTAATACGGTATGTTAGGCCATTGGACTACTTGGTCTTTGTATGACACGCGTGATAGAATGGTCAAGTAATATGGACCCTGAAGAAGGGATAAGCCAGGAGAGAAAATTATCCCGTCAGGGTAGGTGAAACGTGTCTCGCACTTACGTCCGCCCACGCCTGCAACTCGTTATGATTCTAAAGGTATTCACAATACGCGTTTCGTGACCCTGTCAGCGTTTTACCACCTTTAGTATCTTTACATTGTAATCTGATAATAGCATACCGGGGCCATAATGTTAACTGGATTGGATTTTAACAAGACAAGGTTCCTTCGCGCCGCGTACGCAAATTGTAGAAAAAGAGGAGAAAAAATTGCTGACGATAGTAAAACACATCAACCACATATATTTTCGCTGTCAGTTAAAAGAGTGGAGTAATAAAGATACGATTATTATCAAAATTGTTAACGCATGCATACATTGTTTTAATATGACAATTTTATTTGATTTATAAATATTCATCACAATTACGAATTCAGAGGGAGGCGATGAAAACGATCGTTCCCTCCAAGAGTTACTATAAAATTACTTTTTATAGTGATTTAGCTTTTATAAATTTTAATATTGTTATTATATTTTAATCATTTTTTACTTTGTAAATATTTTTAAATAAAATAAACTATTTATTCATATATATTAATAATAAATAAAATATTTGTAAATGAAAAGTAATAAATTATATTTCAGATAGATTTGTAATGCCGTACAGAATATTTAAAAAGCAAATTTTATATAATTAACTCTGATTATATGAAAATATTACTTGTTTCAAATATTGAATTACACAATATAACTAATAATGATAGATAATAATTAATAAATAAGTATTAAATAATTGAAGTTCTAAAATTGTAAAAGCGAACAAAATTAACGATAACTTTAAATAATTTATACACAAAAAATCTTTATTGATACAGCTGCAGACACTAGTAGGCTGTATTGTAGTGTATTACTTTTATAGACACGATTAATCGTTTTGAAATTGAAGGATAGAAAAGATTACACGAAACTTATAAATTCTCCGCCTTCCGACGCATCTTCAGTGGTTTAATCTAATAAAGCAATTAATAACTAATAATAACTTAATGCGTTTCATCTTGGAAGAAGTCTATAATTACATGCTCTTTAATTACATGTATCCTGTGTTTCGATCAAATCGGCGTTATTTGATTATCGTCTGAATTAACGAAGAGGCGGAACTGTTTGTTTTTCGGACACTGATGATCCTCGAGGGAGCGAAATTTATAACACGAAACCTTGATCGACGGATTAATCGAACGAATTAAATCCAATCAAAATGAAATTGTGATCTTTCTTAACCTTACAACTTATTTACAAGAGTGTAAATGAATTCTTCAAACGTTTAATCCTCTTATAATGGTATCTGAATAAACGTATTTATGTAGATTGAATATTTATTTGAATATCGTATTTGAAAATCAATACGAAAATAGAACTATAATTCACATTTTCGCAAGTGTGTTATTATAAAGCACGCGACTATAATTCACTCAAATAACGACCTGTGCGCACTGTTTTCAAAATCAAACACGTGTGCAAACGTAATTTTAAGCTATCGAATTAAAAGAAAACAATTTTCGTTCGATGTATTACTGGGATCGAATTAAATGCTTTATATGATAATGATTTAATTCATTTATCAACATAGAACATAATAATTTACTTTTCTAATAACCAATTTTATATAGCAAGGATATGCTTTTGTAGCAAACAAAAAATTACCATTTTTTAAATTTGTTTATTTCCATTATTATTTCTTAATATCAATTTGTGTTTAATACGCGCATTCTAGTAGAAGATTAAAAGTTCTATAGGATTCAGATAAAATTAGATTTATTTAACTAACAAACCAAGATTTCATTCAGTTTTAATTGAAACAACACGTTTGTAAAAGTCGGCAAAAATATTACCGCGAATTTATTTTTCGTTTTTGTGCTTTATGACACCTTTTTACTATTTTTCAAAAGTAATACCCTTTTCATTGTTTTAAAACAATGAATACATACTAAAACTTTCAGTTGATGATAATCAATAATAAAAATAAAACAAATTAAAAGGATGGTAATATGTTTGTCCGCTATTGTGTACGAAACTACTAGACATAATTATCCCAACTATTCAAATAGTTTCTATTAAAACAAAAATGTTAGTTTCGGCTGTTTTTAATAGTCAGATTCCAAGAATGAAAGTGAAAATCGCAGGTAGATAGACGGAGATAATACACCTTTAGAAACCTTTCAGCGTCCCTTATGTAACTATATTTTAACATGATACCGACAGGGAAACTAAAGAAAGAATAAATAAACGTTCCATCGTCTTCTTAACGATAAAAAATAAAAGAAATAAAAGAATCGAAGACTCAGGGGATTGGGAGGAAAAGGAAAAGAATCCGCGATCGGTGATCGTAATCCAAACGCGTTCGTAGAGGATGGTGTGATGCGAATTGTCTTGTCAAAGAAGGTTCTGTATAAAAATCTTGTTCCGGAACGTGAACGTGCCGGTTCAACGTGACTCGAAGCACAACACTCGAGCTCCGCGCCGGGACGAGTTCGATCGATTCTCTTTCGAATTTCTAGCCGTACCCTATATATTTAGCATATCCTCCATAACTGACAGCATGTTATTTCACCAACAAATAATACGCAAGAACCATTGTGTATCGGACGAAGAGCACTTGAGATTGGAGGGCACCCTTAAACGCTTTTAAACACACGCGGAACGGGCCGAAAGGGTGTTGGAGGGCGGCCAACAGGGAACAGGGGCGAGGACAGAGGGTGAGCCACGGCTACGTGGAAACGTGCGGTCTCGCTACCTGCTAAATTACTACGAACAACTACAACCGAGGACCAACGAGAGAAAGAACGAGAAAGAATACTTTTCTCTTCGGGCTTCAATTATCGCGCATCGAAAGCCCTGGCCAATCACGGAAATACATTGGATCTCTACGATTTCTACGCTGTCGAACATCGTAAACTTCCCTAGGAAAAATGGCAATGTTATTTCACTGAATATTACTAATATCAACTGATTGTTAGTAATGTTACTAATATAATTAATATTCGAGAACTGTTAAACACTATACTTAGGTTACGTCTGGATTTTATTAAACACGACAAGTGTCCGGTTTAAGAATTATTCCAAAATGAGTTGGTTAATTTAGTAACATAGTAATTAGTAGATTACTAATTTAGTAATTCAGCTTACATAGACATAATGTCTAGTAACTTTCGAGTGTGAGGCGAATAGTGGAATTTCCTACTCCTTACATTGCGATTTTCCTTAATATCTAAAGAAATTTATAATACAATCTTAGATTTTATAAGGTTTTTCGCCAACACTGCATACATTTCGAATTTTTGTCAAATTATTTATAACACGATGAATCTGAACAATGTACCTCGGACATGAAGCGATAAAAAACATGGTTAATTGATCTTAATAGTCGAAAAAGATAGCCATTAGTTAAAGTTTCAAGTACAAAAGCTCGTGTTGCATCTCAGGTTTCTGCTACTCGCATCGAATCACGGACCAAAGATCTCAACCCATCGTTCAAACTTTGTTCACCTTTACCTCCTTCTTCTTCTTCTTCTTCTTTTCTTCCTTCTTCTTTTCCGTCCACCAAGACTCTTCGTTTCTTTCTCTGTCTCCCCACGTCCATTCTCTTATCCTACCAAAACGGTTCCCACGACATCCAGCTTGAACTGAACTCGTATCGCTTCTTCTTTCTTCTTTTTTTTCTTTTTGTATTACCTTTTTCAACTGAAAATCATGGAATAACGTAATCGTATCTTCCCTCTAATGTTAACACTTTGTTTATCGGAAACCTATTAATAGGTTAGTACTGTTTGATACCATTGGTAAACGACTAAAAACTTATTAATAAATTAATTTCTTTGTAATTCAGTTGAATAAGCATTCTTTAACTACCATTTGATTGTAAAGAAATAACGCTTATCTATTCCATTCTTACCCGATAAATAATTGTGTGGTAAAAATTACGGCCGTAAATGCAACTAATTATTAAAATTCCAATAATACTAACGAAAATAAATAAATAAACTGTAATATTTGATTTAAATGATACTTTAGATAGAAATCTAAAAGCAAACTTATTATTATAGAATCTATATTTATTCTTTAAAATAAGAATAAAAGACCTTTATAAACAATTTAAAACATTAGAATATTAAAACATTGAAATATTTCAAATTTTTTAAAACGAACTCAATTCTGAAATTAATTATTAATAAAATCTTAATCAATTTTGATAAATGATCAAAATTAAGAAAGTGTTGTCCTTGGGACGACACATCATTACATACTATTAATGTTAAGTATACAAATCTTACATCGAAAATATTAAAAAAAAATCTGTCAAACGAAAAGGTGCAGATGTTCTATAAGTATCAAATCCCTTTTATGCTAATTACTTGTAATAAAGGACGATCAGACGCATATTATTGAACTATGATGTATCTGAAAATGAGCATCACATTAAGATATCGTACTTCAGCGAAAGGATTAGTATTAGCATTATTTACTAGGTATTAGTTCGTAGTCTGACACGGATAATATGTTTGAACCCAACGCATCGTGTCTGTCGTCGCGGCTGATTATTCGCGCGTATATTTCACAAGATTAGGATTCATCAAAACTCTCCTAAGTGGTCGGTATCCACGGTCTATCGTGATTCAAGCTTTATGGGCTGTTCGTTTCGTCGCAACGACTGTGCATCAATTCTTCAAAAGCACAAAGAGAGAGAAATAAAAAGCGGCATCAACAACAAACGCAGTCATCACTTTGCTTGATTGAGCTAACTAAATAGAGATAAGCGGATTATGATGTTCTCGCCGTATTATAATAGAAGGCCAAACTAGAAATTGCAAACTGGTCTGCGGAACTTCCGTTCCATTGTACCGTTGTCGTTAATCATTTCAACAAGGTACGGTTCGTTTGACGATAACTTTAACTCCCTAAACTTTATGACTTTACTAAATTATTATAGTGAGGCATGTTAGCATTGTAAATTTACAGTTATCCTAATGAATTAAACAACGATTATAATAAATTATACATTGTATTTAACGAATTAGCAATAAATTTTATAGAATATAATTGACATTTGAATTTTACAAATGCCAATCATTTTACAACTGAATTTTTTTTTCAATACAACATAATCATTCATAGGATTAGATAAAAAAACATAGAATTCCATAAAATTGAGTAATGATTAAATAAAAAGAAGTAAATCGATAAACTTTTAAATTCAATGAATCGAAATATAACTTTTCTATATTAACGTAATAATTGTACTTGAATTATTAAAAAACTTTATCATACATAAATACAAAATAAATATAAATTCTTATAATATTAAAATTTATAGATTAATGTATGTAATATGAAAAATACAAGAATGAAGCCTGTATTCGTGTCAGAATGAATTTAAAAATTGTATCGATGAACACAAGGAAGAAGAAGGAAGGAAAAAGGAAGAAGCGATTAACTTTCCCAAAGACCAGACCCACTATGCAGTGCCAGACCTACGTCGAAGTTGAGAAAAGCCCGTTAATTGACGCCAGAAGGAAAAAATTGATTTCCAGAAGTCTTAAACGACCGACGTTAAAAATAACTCTCCAAAATCATGGTGGCCGGAACCTCTCAAGCAATTTGTATTCGACAGAACAATTCGTAATTGTTGCACTCCAGGATCTTTCAAATATATACACACAAAAAAAACTGCAGTTTCAAGACTGAAATCGTTAGAAAAGTTTATTACTTATTGTTAGTTTCTTAAAAAGAAATATCAATAACAAAAATATTAGTATTACGTGAATGTTATTTTTAAGTAAAAAAAGAAAAATTGAAATAATATTCAAGGAGGCTATGTAGTTAAACAAAAATTTTGTATTAATTTAAAGTAATTAAGTAACTTAATTTTTGTTTTCATATTTATATTAAAATCATCTGTTAAAACCAAACCAATCAAAAAATGATAATTATTTTTTTTTACATATATATTTTTAATATAGAAATTTAATAAACCCTGGTTTGCAATTTTTTTTTTCATTTAATTAACTTAATCGCAATGCTTCTATTTTTATAAAAAAAGTACTTCCGCTAAGGTAAATAATTTTTGCAAATATAATACAAATGATTAAAAAAATTCTCAAAGACTTCCTCAAGTTAATTTCTTTGTGAAAAATTAGTCTGAAATGGTAAGACATCGGTAGTTTAGAGATTAGGACTAACGAAGCGTTCTTCAAAATAAGAAGGTAGCACCGATATAAGGCACGAACAAAGATTTTAGTCGAAGTCGGGACAGGTAAAAATGCTTCCCTCAAATATAGTCAGTAAATGTTATGCACTGACAAAACTTGAGATCACCTTCGAGCCGGTTTGTAAATTTATTCTGCAAACTCACCTATCACTCAGTCATTGCAAACAGAAATTTTTCAGGCCGCCAATAACAAACGAAAACGGCAGAAAATAATATTTATAATAAAATACTTATAATAAACTTGGAGTATAACTTTTCTTTCCTATATTTCTTAATTCGTTCATTAAGAAACGGTCTTAATATCTATACAATCAATAGGCGGTGAATTACGAGGCATCAAAGTGAATAAGGCTAAAGAACAATGAAAACAATCGTGCTCTCTTTCTGAAAACAATTCGTGTATTGAAAACAAGGATACAATAGACCTTCCACTTAACTAAAGAGTCCTCGTAAAACAACAGTTCATCGAAACCGAAGGAAAAGACTGTTGGAGAGGAAAGAAGCAAAAAGAAAAAAGTAGTTATAACGTAACAATGTGGCACCCTCCTGTGTGATAGAATGGCTCCTCGATTAGGAGTAAAATTTTATTTTCCTCCTACTGTTGCCACCACTATGCGAACATTTCTGTATTCTCACTTTTAATACACCGTTAAAATCCTACTACTCCATGTGGTATTTGATTTTTAATGAATAATTGTAAAAAAAAGTATATGAGTATTTTAAAACAAAACTTACAAAACTCGATTTACTTTTTCTAAAGTAAAACTGAGGTATGAAATTAATTAAGTAATTCCCGTACAACACGGTCGTTAGATTTTTGGAAATATGGTGTTACACGAATCCGTGTTATCTCAAAGCTAACAAAACGATATTATTTTCTTCTTGTATCCAATAAACAATTAAATATTTTCTTAAAAAAATGTAACGTTCATTGTTTTTTCCAGTATTATAAAACAATTATGCTGATTATTCAACAAAGAAATGTAAATTACAATTTTTTTAATTATAGGAACCAATGTTAATGTTTAGCAAGACCTAAAAAGGACTATGATAACGTTGTGAAATCGAAACGTTGTAAAATTAATAACAGCTGATTTTATTTCACGTGTCAAAGCTATTTTATTAATTATTAATTATTAATTAATAATTATTATTATTTCATTATTTTATGACTGCAAAAAAATAAAGGTTGAACTGTAATTTTTATTAACTTATTAGGTGTCAGAAAAAGCTCGTACGGATTTGACATGTAATCTTATTTCCATTAACATAGAAATCTTGAATTACGTTTTTGGAAAAAATAAATTAATCATTGCTTTGATCGCTTCAATTTTCTGAAATATTATCTTGCAAAAGGAATTTATAATAGATAAAAACAGGTAATTGTAATACACGTACAAATCTAGTCTATAAGGAATATGTGAAAAATCTTTCCATATACGGTAAATGTGATTAATCCGGTGATTATGTAAAATTGCCGATTATTATATACAATCATCGTTTGGTTTGGTAAATGTGATGAATTCTTGAATATTTTTCAAATTAACCGACGAGTTCAGTTTAATATGTCTAAATAAGTAAACTTAAAATGTTTAATAATTTGTAGTAATAGTAATAAACGTTATTTAGAAAAATATATTTTTCTCTACAATATGGGTTTAGTTTGTTTTTTATATGTAACTGTACGGATTCTAATAATAAAATTATTTTCTCTACTTAAGCCTTAAAGCATTTGACAACACATGTCAGTCCCTTATTCAAATTTCGTTCAAGCTGCATCCATGTGACTTAAAATAGCCATTTCTGGAATTTTTAATTTCAAATTCATCGCATTTACCAAACCTAATGATGATTATAGTATATATAATAACCGGCAATTATACATAATCACCGGATTAATCTCTGTTTAATCTTTTAGAATTTGAAATTAACTTCATCTATTTTTTATAGTAAATATTTACAATAAAGTAAATTTTATAATAAATATTTACAGTTTTACCACATGAAAGACAATTTATGAGAAATAAATTTTGAAATTATCCCCGACAATAATTCCACACGATGTTTTACCATAATAAGTGGAAGTAGCAGTTTTAAAAAGTAATCGCAAGAAATGTTTGTTTAACATTAGAAATACCAACTGGGTCAAAATGACTTGTTCCAGATTTTTTATTTTATATTAAAAAATGTATCAAGACACTTTTGTCAAAATGTAAGCTGATTTTTATTAACATAATGCATCATCATTCTATGATTTAATTCATATCACATTCCTTATTTATTTAGTTTTCTATTTTATTTTCAATTTAAAAGAAAGTATAGATTGGATATATTAGTAGTTCTAGCGTTAAAAAGACTGTATCAGAAAAACATTTGTAAGTGAATTCGAAATCGAACGGTTAAAATCTATCGCTAATACGTGTGGTGTATACATGCGTGCAAGATAAATTACACGGTACGCATTGGCGACCTGGCGCCCCACATTCTGACGCTTGCCAAATTTCAGCGTTCAGCGAACAGTTCGCCAATTCCCAATGATTATCCACTTAAATTCCGAAGTCGCGAGTAATTATGCGAGGGTGCGAGGGTGCGAGGGTCAATTTGATAATTGCATTATTCCGTTACGAATAATTACCACCTATCCTCGATGCAAATTATCGAAGAACAGTTTCTACCAGAAAGATTTTTCCACCGTTAATTTCTCTGCGTATTCTTGTTGCTTTAGCCTTACCTTTATGAGCGCTTTATATTTATTTTGTACGAAAGAAATATTATATACTATAAATATATGTATAAATGCATAAATCTATGCTATATATTACGTCGTTACATATTTGAAGTATGTATTACAAATTATTAATAATTTCCAACAATTGTCTATATTCCCCGCCTAAGTGGCACGTACGATGTATTATGAATTACTTGATTTGCATAATATGCAAGAATATTGGTAAATACACGATTAAAGTGCACAAGGTTGAAAGTTGAAACATACTCTAAAACTATAATACGTGCACAATCATTACATTGTCAATTTTATTATTTTCTTGTATCCAATTATAAAGTAATTCAGTTATTTAGATGGATACAGTAAATTTTTCTATGCATTTTGATGCGATTTGTCGCAATCATTTATATAAAAAAGCTGTTTCACTCTGTGTTAGCCGGGATTAGATTATGAATTTTGTTTCAAACTTCTAACTGAAAAGAATATTTCATCTTGTTCTAATTAGGATATTAAAAAGGCGAAAAAATTATTCATAATTTATCATATATGTCAACTGAATTGGAGTATATACAGATAATTATTGAGAATTATTCATAATTACCGAATTCATCACTTTTTATTGCGATTTAGTGCAGTATTACATAATTTATTGCAATGTAATTTTTCTTAGCAAAAATATCTACTCTATCATTTTTATATGATTTGATTTTCTCCTATGCCTTTAGTTTTTAAATAAATGAGAAAATGCCAGCAAAAATTGGCATACATTAGATTTATAAGTTTCGTTGAAATTAATTTTTTCAAATACTGTGACTTTTGGAGAGAAATGGTTTTTAGATTCTATCGAAATCTATAAGAATTGTCATATTGTAGATAGTTAAATTGAAAAAACGTCAAAAATTGTTAATCAGTTGAAACAGGCAGGCAAAAGAATCGTAGAATCAAATGTTCAATATGCAAATGTACAAGTAACAAATAAAACCACTGAAAACAGTTATTATTAGGCTTCGTTACTTAAAAACGATAGAACTTTTGCACTCACCCAATCGAAAAAAAAAAAAAAACAGAAAAGCAAGACCAACTGTGTTCGACTGTGAGGAGAGGTTAAAGAGGGGAGAAGCACGCGTCTGCCACGCTCCTCGTGTATACACCTGGGGCCAGTTGGCTAGCGAGAGGAATCTCTTCCACCTTAGGCACAAACAATGTCCAATTATTAACAAATTATGATTACGAAATTAGAAATCTTCCGGAAACACACAAACGGAATGGTTATTGCAACCAAAATTGGAAACTTTATATTATGGATACAGATACTTCGATTTGTATTTTGCAAAATTCTGGCTTCGTTAATGAAAAATTTATACACATACATACAGGATGTCTGCAACTATCGGGAGCTGTCCTTTTTTTTCTAATATTAGCAATATTTTTAGATGAAGACAAATTTTGTTTTTCAATTATCTACTATTTCTCGAAACTTAAAGGTGTAATTTATTTTTCTTATTTTGTAACTATATATGGATCTTTTTTAGATTATTTGATAGCGCTGTTTCAGAAAAATTGATTAATTCCCAATGTACAGTCAAATGCAAAGGTATTCGTACACTTTCGATTGTTTAAAAATTGAATTATAATTTACTTAAATTACTGTAACTTTTACTGTTTTTTTTACTATTTCAACTAATTGTAGATTTTTCAAAACGGCGGAACCACATTACTTAGTAAACTAACCACCCAAATTATTTGGTTCAATTCTAAAAAAAGTCAATTTGTTCCACTTTTGCTGCGGTTTTAACTAATTTTCGAAATATTACATTTACAAAATTACTGATTTTAACACGATGGTATTCAGCAGTGGTTATTAAAAATATTCAGACACTCTCAGCAACTGGAAGAATTAATTTACTGTAAGACACGAAGAAAAGAATCTTTCCAAAGTTTTAATTATAATTGTAAAGATTCTTTTTTATAACCTTTCTGACAGTTATATACACATATCTATGACAAACACGTGAGACGACTGCACACATCTATATATTAAAATTAATAACATTAAGTATTAGGAAAAAATCCTTAAGAATATCTCTAATTAAATATTGGCAATCAATAAATAGCCCACAATTCAGGACTGAAATTTTGAGTATCATAAATAAAAATAAAAACCCCCCACATTTATTTTTATACGATTAGAATAAAAGAAACTGAAAAAATTGAAACTTGAAATTGTATATTATTAAAAATTTCGAATCAAGAAACTAACTACTTGACTAATTGATATTTATATCATAATTGCAGACATTGAATCCTAGCATGGCCGAATATTTTGTTTTTCTACTTCTGTATGTAATAAGGCTTGAAAGAACTCGTACGATATCAAAGGAAGGAAGTGAAATTTATTCGAGTGCATATCCCTTCAGCTTCAACGAAAGAGCAGCCGTTCAAAGTTCCTTCCTCGCAATAAGCTCAAAGCCTTTTACACGGTTTTCAAAACAATTCTTCATTCCACTTTTCTTATAATTAGAAAGTTATACGTACCTTAAGAATTAAAGGTTAATAACTATTAATCATGTTAAGAAAATATTATACCTAGTTATAAGGAAATAAATAATTAACTTATTGTACACTAACTTCTTTAATCGTTGATATGATTAAAAACAATATACGTAACATATGCGGGAGATATATTGAACACTTATATTAGTTATATAAATACTTTCACAAAACAAATTGATTAAAAAAATTCTATTGCAAAATAAAATTCCTTGTTACCTCAACTCTAATATAACGTAAAATTTAATATAAATATCCGAATTGGAGAAAAGATATGAAACATTCCCTTTAAAAAACTGAAGGTGACCCTAACATTTCGGTAACAAAGTAAGACGATAAAGAACAAATTATGAGATTCACCCTGTATACATACATATATCTTAATATAAATACATAAACATTCACAGTTTAATTGTAAGCAAATTACGAAATATTAAATATACTTTCTAATACGTATTAATTACTTATACACCTTATTATTCTATCGGCAGGATTTTACGGCAGGAATCGAGGGTGTCACCAATATTAAAGAGTACCGAAAACATCAAGTCAAAAGAAGAAAACTCGACAAACGAGCCGCTAATTAAATGTCTAAGATTGGTAAACGAAAATGCCGACAGGAAACTGACATAAAACAAGAACCTAGAATGGCATTAAAATCGCATTAGCTGCTTCAACCACAGTTTCCGGTCCATTTGGAAATACGTATTATAAGTGTATTTTCTATTCACGATAAATACAATTCAAACCAATCACCTCTTACACGGTAGTATTTACTTTCTATCTTATGGGGAAAAAATATCAATTCATTGTCATAAACTATATAAATCAATAATTATAAAACAGCTAGATAAAAATAATAGCATTACCGTTGTGATTAACATTATGATATTCGGTTTCATTAAATATCAGATATTGCTTTTGAAAAACAAAGAAAAAATGTAATCAGTTGCCATTTTACTAAAAGAAATATATTATAAATAAGATAATTTTAACAACAATTTAAAAAAATTGTAATCATCAGATTATACGAATATTTAACTACAACATTCATTAAAATATATCGTAATAAAATTCCTCTTTTATTTAGAAATATAAATTGTATAGCAGATTAATCAATCGTAGTTTCACGTAGTCTTATAGAGATATTAACGAAGCTCCTCTGAGTAAACATCTACATTAAAAAACAAATAAAAACAAGCAGCAGCCTGGTGCCGGTTTTGGCGCTCTCTAAAACGCCTGCGCCGGTGATCACATTCCAGATAACCTGGTTAACCCTTCTAGCCCATTATTATAATATTTGCCAAGCCAAAATATAGTAATTGCTTATTTGCTCGAGCCCAATTACCACCACATCCACACACATCCTACAGTTCTTCACACTACGTAACGTGCAGGATATCTGCGGCACTCTTGCCGTTTATAAAATTCACCCACCAAACCTACTACCCACTTCTCCATCCTTGTGCCTGTATTGTTCTTCTTATACATATATCTGAATTCTACTTTTTATATGAAAGAATAAAATTGATCATTTAAATATTGATAGTAATTGCGGACTAAAGAAGTTAACAACTTCATTGTTTGGATTTTTTTCAATTTTAACACCAGAACATTTGGTCGATGCTTAACTGTTTATATTTTAAATAAATTTTGCTAATAATTAGACTTAACTACATGACAAAAATTCTTTTGACCGTATAGGAATAATTTTTTTCGAAATGCAACTACACTTATCCCGGGGATATATTATTTTACATATTTTATGTACCATATTTAGATAAATACAATACTTATAATATTTAAATTTTAATTAAACAAAAAAACCTTTAAACAAGATAGTTTAGTTGTCATGATATGTACTGCTAAACTACATTACGTAGTTTGCTTATGTATTAAAAACAAAACATTATTTTCCAATCTCTTGGGATTATGCTTCACCTCAAAGATTTTAATGCCCCACTTAATAGATTTCTTGTTTTAGTTGCAAATTGAATAAACTATAAGAGTACGGATTATAAAATAGGTAGAGAATGCTTTATCAGGGTTATTGTACGGACGCTAAGAAGTTAAAAAATATAACTGCATGAGTGAGAACTTACTATAATGTCAATTAGAAAGAATTTCCTGTATTTGGAATAATAAATCTATTTATTCACTTATATGTTATTATTTATTATCATATTATTTTATTATTTGTCTATTCGATTTTGTTACAATAAAATGTGTCATTTTTCTACAAAATAATAAAGCGAATATACTAGAAATAATCGAAATAAATATATTTTCATATTATGTATTTTTTTACATATTATAAACTATACATATATTGTTATATCCTATACTTCGTGACCGGAAGCTACTTTACCGACCGGAAGCCGATTAATTGGCTTTACAATATTATGGATTGTTTACTGAAAAACGATTAATAAACCTTTGATTATTATTTTTTCGTTTATAACACTGTTGCGAAATAAATTGAAAGTAAGAATTTTCACTTCCAAATTTTAATTATTTTCAAGTTAAAAAGTGGTAGAGGTTATTTTGTCATTTTAGAGCGGTCGATAATGTGTTAACATAATATTAAATTAAATTCAAATAATTAAATAATAAAACTTTCCATTTAAAAATCTGGTACCAATGTCATTACAGCATAAAAAATTTTATTTTTAGAATTTTCAGTCAAACAAAAAAATAAAACAAACCTTTATATATAATATACTTTTATTATATCATATAAATTTGATAAAACAAGTCTCTTTTTTCCAAGATTTCTTTATTTCAAAAAATTGCAAATGAAAAATGCATAGCTATGTTATGAGATAAAATATTACAACTGGAAAAGAAATGTTTCAATTTGTTCATGTACTTAATTACATTATGGTTTCCATAATTTTAACAGTCCATCTTCACTATAAGAACATAAAAGATTCTGATGAGGATGATGTGTTAAACCAATAACATCTTTTTCATGTATCTGAAATCCAAAATAAGTAATTATAATATGATATGCATTAGACCATCAAATATAATAGTACTTACATTAAGGGTTCTCTCAAGTTTTCCTGATGATGTGGAAAAACAATAAAGCACAAGATCTTCGCCAACACAATAAATAAACTCACCGCGTGGACTTACAACTGTACACACAAAATCACCCCCCTCTCGTTTACCACTAGAAAATGATCTCACTATTTGTCCTTGCATATTCATAATAACTACTGTATTCGAGCGATTACACACGACAAAGTGTTCTGGATTTCGAGGAAGTAGATGTATGCTATTTACAGTTAAATCTGCAGCCCCTAAAGATTTGTACGTGCCTATACACTCTGTTGTTTTTAAACTCCAAACTTTTACAGTTCCATCTGATGATGCACTAAATGATACACATAATTAAAGTAAAGTTTCTAACAAAAATTATTCAATGATTAATTAAATAAAAATTTTACCTTATTATATTATGTCCATCTGGAGAAAAAACTACTTCATTTACAAAAGACGCATGTCCCCGAAACTCTTTCAAAGTTTTTCCAGATTTAAGACCATGTATCCTATGTACAAGTAAAATACTCAATAACGTTAAAAATAAATCCTTATAATAATTTATTTTTTTAATGATTCTGTAATAACCTTATAGTGGTATCAAATGATGCAGATAAAATTTGGCTATTATCTCTACTGAATTGAAGGCATGTAACACCTTTAGAATGTGCTTTTTCAAACCTTCTTAAACATTGTCCACTTTGTACTCTCCATACTTTTATTTTACCATCTTGTCCACCACCAGCTAACATTTCACTGTCACGACTAAAAGCCATTGATAATACCGCCTGTTCCATCATCATAAAATTATCTTGAGCTTGATACTTTAAATCTTTTCTAATTTTACCAGTCGTGAAATTCCACACTTCAATAAATCCATCAACAGAACCAGTAACTAAATATTGACCATCAGGTGAAAACCGTGCGCATTCTACATGAGATTTTTGACCAAATTTAATTTGTTTTGAAAGTTGTGTTGGATACTTCTCATCTTCTTGATCTCGCACTGCTGCTTTTCCTCTGAACAAATCTATTGTAGTACCAGGTGGAAGTAAACCCTGATGTTGTTGCCATTTTAATGCCTGCCCTAATAATGCAAGTAATCTACTAGATGGTACTACTGACACTTCACCAGCAAGAGCTGTAGCTATATAAGCTCTTCGTTTCTCTTTTGTACTTCCATCGGGATATGCTTCACGAGGATCAAAATATGATCGTGCAAGCAAATTTTCTATATAACATGATATAATGTTAGAAGAAATGTAAATAATATGATATTATAATATAATATGTTAAATGATATGATAATATTGAAACAGATTATCATGATAATTAATATTTAATATAATTAGTACATTTCTATACCTAAATGAATATATCTTTCAGGTTCTTGTTGTTTCATCATAATCATAGGATCTGTTTGCCTTAACAGGGATCTAGCTGCTCCCAATTCCCGAAGTTCAATTAATTCCAAAACAACCTATATTAAATATGTCAAATACTTGTAACTTTATATATTTTAAATAATTTTTAGTAACAAACCTGTTCATATAAATCAATCAGCTTTTTATCAGGCAATTTTAACGACTGTATAGCTTTTAATACTGTATCCCAATGTCCATTATTTATATCTGCCACAAAACCATCTACACTATCCACTGTATTCAATGATACACCAGTTTCTTCCTACAAATATTCATATACAGTAATTTTTACAATTGTCAAACACATTTATTCTCATATAATACTTTTAAATTTAATTACAATAAATAAATACCTGTAATGTTTGTAGCGTTTTTACAAGATTGGATTCTTTCAAATATTGTTGTATCAAACGAATTACGCTAAAATCAAACAAAAAATTTATGTATTAAGAATAATTATAAGAAATTTTGTTCTTAAGAGTAAAATAATTACTCTGCAGATTCAATTTCAATTGACATTTTCTATAATATTACAAAAATCAATAAAGTAAATATTTATTTTGAGTACAGATACACTGTTAGGTTATGTTATGTCGATAAACCATCATAGACCCCACTCTTTACTTGTAATACAGCTTCTCCCGTTCAATGATGAGCATGATGAGATATGGAACGGTTTTATCGCGCATGCGCGACTTTTGTAATAGCATATCTATGCGGTGGAACAACTAGCGATCGTAATGTTAGTGGCGATGTTATCTGCGCTATGGCATGAACATTAAAGATATGTATAAATTATAACATTGCCATGTGAATATGGCTTAAGCGTTGCCTATGCTTCTCAAAAAAGGAAAAACGTGAATTATATATATAACCTAACCTAGCCTATACATTCATTTTTTACAATCAAATCATAGTAATTTTTGCAAAATTATGCAGAATAATTAAGGTATCTTGTTTTAATGAAACTTGTACTATACTGGTGTTAAATCGCTACGCATGTGCAAGAAAACCTGTCCCATATCATCGCTACTTTTGCTTTCCAATTTTATCAACAAAATTCAAGTAAACCTGAAAGAAACTAGATTTTTAATTTATCAATTACAAAATATTTTCAACATAATTAAATGTTTATTATAATTTAAATATCTTTTACAATATAATTTCTGTTATTAAACTTATATTTAGCAAGATAAAATTTTATTAATAAAAATAGGTTTTACAAAAACACTAGTTTTTAATAATTATTATAAACATTCTCTATTTTATTACTGCAAATAATTGTAGTTTTTATTATATCACTAAGAAATCAAAATCAATCGTATTTAAATATAATTGTAACTTACTTCAAAACATTGTATCATAAACATGATAACGGAAGTAAAGAAATTTTAATTTTTAAACCTATCAAGAAAAATAATAAGAATGGTATTAGTACGTATGTTTAAATCTCGCATTTTTTACATACCTACTCAATCTTCCTTTATCTACAGGTATGCATATGCTCGGTAAAGCATAACATAGTATAATTTGTTTATGATCGATATAAACGAAAGCTTATCGTAAAACAGTCGAAGAGATAATTTTAATTCACATTAAATCCATAGTTTATATGTGTTTTTCTTATTGTGATAGTAATTGACATTCACCACGTCTCAAAATATTAACATTATAATTTGATACAAAATGTTAATCGTGTCAAGTATATACTTTTTTTTTATTTTTATTTTACATGAATTATAACCTAATATTATATTCATTATTTTCTTATAATATTTTTAATGGTATTAAATATTTCCTATTTACGTAAAAATTAACAGTTTTGTTAATTAGTTAAAAGCTATATATAGTTAAAAACGTATTCAATAATTTTGTGATCAAGAAAAACTTCTCTGACTAATTTAAATTGTAGACAAAATAAGGCTATAAAGCTTAATCACAAAATATAAAACAGTGGCATATAATTAGTTATAGAGTCACTTACTTTTATGCAATTTCATAAGTATATTATCTTTTATAATAAAGCTTTGAAAAATAGTGTTCTATTATAATTTATAATGGCATCATTACTTGAAAACAATAAAATTTTACACTCAAATATTAGTACTACTAAGTAAGAATTTGTCTATACAAGAATTATTTACATATTTTTTTATTGATTTATACAAAAAAAATATATATCTTTATTTATTAGAATGATTAATGAACCTATTTTTCAGATTTAAATCAGATGTAAAAGTATCCAGAACTAATATGTCTTCAAATAATTATATAGAAAAACAATTTAATGATATAATTAAATCATCAAATGACAAAAGAGAATATAGAGGTTTATTGCTTACAAATAAATTAAAAGTTTTACTTATTAGTGATCCAACAACTGATAAAAGTGCTGCATCATTGAGTGTGAATATTGGTAAGATCAAATGTATATTAAATAAAATAAAAAGTTTCAAAATATATATAATTATAAAAGATTATTTTTTACATTAAAATATTATAACATTATTTATTTTTATAGGTTATTTAAGCGACCCAGATGATTTACCTGGTTTAGCACATTTCTGTGAGCATATGTTATTCTTGGGGACAGAGAAATATCCGGATGAAAATGAATACAATAAATATTTAGCACAGAATGGTGGTTCATACAATGGCGTAACTCTTATGGACCATACCACGTATTATTTTGATGTACATTCAGAAAAATTAGAGGGTGCATTGGATCGTTTTGCACAGTTTTTTATTGCACCACTTTTCACAGAAAATTTAACTGAATTAGAACTAAATGCTATTCATTCGGAACATGAAAAAAATTTAGCAAATGATTCATGGCGTGTTGATCAATTTGAAAAATCATCTGCTAATCCAAATCATCCTTTTTCAAAGTTTGGTACAGGAAATAAAGAAACATTAGATATAATTCCAAAGAAAAAAGGAATAAATGTTAGAGAAAGGCTGTTTGAATTTCACAAGAAATTTTATTCAGCCAACCTTATGTCATTATGTGTGCTTGGCAAAGGTAAATCAAATATTTTACTAAGTATAATTAATTTTTTTGATAAATGTCCGTCTGAGCAGAGCCACCTTTGATTTTTATGAGGTTTGAATACATTATTAAGGAACAACTGTTTCCTGTACATATATAGATAGAATTTTTTAATTTTCGAGATATTTGCCATAAACTACCCCTATTATATTGAATCCTGTATATATTTATGCATTCGTACCAACGTATATCACGGAGTCTACGGATAGTTGTGTACCAGACCTTTAAAGATCTTTCAATCTAACGAATACTATTATTCGTTGTAATAGTAATTGTATTTTTTGGTAAAAATATAGAAAACTAAAAGAGTCTACTTATTATATGTGTAGGAAAAATTTGTTCAGAATAATGGCTTTAATAACATATTTCAACCCCATCAAAATTGAAGATGACTTTTTTTAGATGAACCCAAGTATAAAAATAGTTGGTTTTTACATTAAATATAAAATATGTTGTATGTTCAGAAAGTTTAGATGAACTTGAAAAGATGGTAGTGAAATTATTTTCCCAAGTAGAAAACAAGGAAATTGAGTTGCCTGTATGGCCGGAACATCCATTTAATGAGCAACACTTTAAAACTAAATGGTATATTGTTCCAATAAAAGATACCAGAAATTTGTATATTACATTTCCTCTACCTGACTTACAAGAACATTATAAAGCAGCGGTAATAATTTTAACTTTTTGATATTATTGTTATATATTACGTTTTAATATATAGTAATAATGTATCTTTATTTGTTTTAGCCTGCACATTACATTTCACATTTGTTAGGGCATGAAGGAAAAGGATCGTTATTATCTGCTTTAAAAGCAAGAGGCTGGTGTAATTCATTAGGATCAGGAAAACGTTCAAGTGCTAGAGGTTTTCAATTTTTTGTTGTTTCTGTTGAATTAACAGAAAAAGGTATTCAATGTATAGATGACATTGTTCTGTTGACTTTCCAATATATTAACATGTTGAAAAACCATGGACCAGTTAAATGGATTTACGATGTAATTACATATATTTGCTATATTTAAAATTTAGTATGCATGTTGATGCTTAGGTGCAACAAAAATATATATTTTATATTTTATTAAAGGAATACAGAGATATTGCAAAGATGAACTTCCAATTCAAGGAAAAATCTTCACCTTCAGATTATGTTAGTAGTATAGCACAAATATTGCAAGATTATCCAATGGAAGAGGCTTTAACAGTTGACCATCTTTTTCCATTATGGAAACCAGAATTAATTGAATGGGTAATGGAATATTTAAAACCAGAAAATGTAAGAATTTATGCAATTGGTAAATTATATGAAAGTATAGCCGATGACACCGAAAAATGGTATGGTACTAGTTTTAAAAAAAGACGAATACCAGAAAGTACAATTAATGACTGGATTAATGCTGGTACTAATTCAGACTTACACTTGCCCTACAAAAATGTCTTTATAGCTGAAAAGTTTGATATAAAACCAGCAGAAAATAATGTGAGTAAAATTCATGTATTCTATATTAAATGATTAATTATATATAAATATAAAAACAATTTTACTGTGTGCAGATAACCAAGTTTCCAGTAATTATAGAAGATACTCCACTGCTAAGATTATGGTTTAAACAAGATGACGAATTTCTTGTACCTAGGGCAAATTTATCTATGGATTTTGTTAGGTAAACGATTTAAAAGAATGAAATTCTATAGAATTTAGAAATAACGAATTTAATTAATTACTTATTTTTTATTTAATTTTATCATATGAAATCGGATTTTTAAACAATTTCTTAATATCATTACTAAATGACGTAGATAAATTATATTAAAGAATACAGTATTCTGTTCTTCTGAAAAAAAGGGCAGTAAAATCATCTGTATTTTTTTTTTTATCACAAGTAATGAAATTGAGCAATGTACTGAGATAATGGATTACTTTTTTCCCCTTCATTTGCAAATACTACTTACTCAAACAAATAAATTACTGATTATATAAAAAAATATAATTTCCATCTAGAATTTAATGAAAAATGTATCCGTTTTCATTTTTAGCGAATTTTTTAAATTTGATTTAAAGAACTTCAAATTCAGTTTCACCAAAAATAACACTTTATTTCATAAAATAATATTCTACATTTTTAATCTTTTCTTTTTCTTCTTTTTTCTTTAATCTTTTTTGGATTAAAGAATCTCAGTTGAATTACTCCTCCTATCTCATCCTTCATTATACATATTTTACATTTTAAATTTCTTGAAATTACTTTACATAAAACTACTAAATTAAATTATTAATTGTTATTAATCAAACTGAATTTGTTACTTTTAACTCTTTGGGGCATGGTGGGATTAAAAGTGTCCCACCTTTTTGATCCACCGCAATGCATGGTGGGACATTTTTAATCCCATCTTGAAATTTTGCAATAGCTGCATGTGTATAGGTTTATATTTCGTCTTATTTACGTAAAGCAGTTGGTAATATATTCAACCAATGTTACAAATGTATGCACTTATGTTGGCAACTTTCAACATGCCAATACCGGTTCACCAATTTTGTTTAATTTAAAAAGCAATAAAATTTCTGTGCAACATGGGTCTATTTTATGACCTGAATTCCTGTGCCGCAAAGAGTTAAAAAATAAACATTGAAATACTGTTTGAATTTTTACAGTTTTTATACTAGAAGTAAAAGAAATGTTGTATTATTATTTGATGAAATTAATGGTTTAAATATCAGTTAAAACAAGTATATTATATTAATCACCATATATTATATGTATATACCTTTTCTATATATATGTGTATATAATTTGTATATATTTATGATATGTTACAGTCCATTAGCATATATGGATCCTCTTAGTTCAAATTTAACTTCTATGTTTGTTCTATTGTTTCGAGATTCCTTAAATGAATATTCATATGATGCTAATATAGCTGGCCTTAAATGGGAACTTGGCAATAGTAAATATGGAATTACAGTAAGTAGAAAATTGTCAGTAAATTTGTTATATCATGCAGTAAATAACATACGATGAATTGAATTTATATTTTTCAGTTGGGAATTGGTGGTTATGATGATAAGCAACGTGTATTACTACAAAAAATCATAGATAGAATGGTGAATTTTACCGTTGATCCAAAGAGATTTAACATTTGGAAGGAAAATGTATGGGTTACTTAATTTTTGTAGATAAACCGTTTTAATATATTGTTAATTTTTACTTCGGCTTTTATGAATTTCAGTACATTAGAAGTCTTAAAAATTTTGCAGCTGATCAGCCATATCAGCATGCTGTTTATTATTTGGCTGTTTTATTAACTGAACAAATTTGGATAAAGGATGAATTATTAAAAGCAACTACTTGTAAGTTTATAATGTAGTTACTTTATGACGTTATAAATTGAAAGAAGCTATAAATTATATAACTATTGAAGATATTTTTTACTATTTTCAACATTTTTAAAAATACGATGTTTTCTAATTGTACAAAACATCTTATGTTCTAATTATTTATAAGAATATAATGTTTAGATTTAACAGCTGATAGACTTCAACAATTTATCCCTCAATTTTTGAGCAAAATTCATTTAGAATGCTTAATACATGGTAATATGACAATGTCAGAAGCTATTGAAACAGGCAGATTGATAGAATTAAAATTAGCAAGCTCACTTCCTCAAATGGAACCTCTTCTACCTAAACAGTTAATTTTACATCGTGAAATCAAATTAGAAAGTGGTAAGTGTATATACGTTAATTACAGTTTTAATTTCAATTTTTTAACACTTTACTGACTGGAAGCTTATTAATCAGCTTTTCAGTATTATGGATTGTTGACTGAAAAACGATTATTGAACCTTTAATTATTATTTTTTCATTTACAACATTGTTGAAATAACAAAAGTTAAACGTGCTACGTCAAAAAATAAATTGAAAGTAAGAAATTACACCTCCACATTTTAATTACTTTCAAGTTAAAAAGTGACAGAGGTTATTTTGTCATTTTAAAGCAGTCGGTAATGTGTTAATTTAAAAAATATTGCAAGTTAATGACTTATTTTATACATTGAAAAATAACAGTAATTGTAACATAACAATTTAATCAATCTTTGACTTTATTTGTATTAGAAAGATTAATATTTCTGTTGTTTATACTTTTTAGGTAATCATTTCTTATTTGAAGTAAACAATAAATTCCATAAAAGTTCATGTACACAAGTTTATTATCAAGTTGGCTTACAATCAACAGAATCAAATATGTTGCTAGAACTTTTAGCACAGCTTATATCAGAGCCATGTTTCACTGTATTAAGGACTAAAGAGCAATTAGGATACATTGTATTTAGTGGAGTTCGAAAAACAAGTGGTGCACAAGGTTTAAGGATTATAGTTCAAAGTGACAGAAATCCTAAATATGTTGAACAGAAAATCAATACATTTTTGAATTCTATGTTGGTTAGTAACATAATTTTCAACATTATTGAAAATGTTGTAATAATATTTACATAAGATTCATTTATTCTAGGAATACGTATCATCTATTTCAGAAGAAGAATTTAATAAACACAAAGAATCGTTAGCAGTGCAACGTCTTGAGAAACCTAAAAAGATGACCACTTTATCTGCAATTTTTTGGAGTGAAATTTCAGTACAGCAGTATAACTTTGATCGAGCAAACATAGAAGTTGCATATTTAAGGACTATAACAAAGGAACAAATACTGAAGTTTTTTAGTGTACGTATATAATAATTCAATTATTTAAATAATAAAATAATGTTCATTACATTAAATTTATATTTGCAGGAACTACTTCAGAGTGATATTCAACAGAAATTATCGGTTCATGTAATTTCTACAGTAGCGAACTCAGAATCAGTGGAAAAAGATACGTCAAAACCTAAAAAAGATCTATCATCAAATGAAGAAAATACTATTAAATATAAAAAGATCGATGATATTCTATCATTTAAAATTAGTCAATCTCTATTTCCATTACAAAAACCATTCAGTGATATTCCAAGAAAGGGAGCACACTCATCAAAATTATAAAGTGCTTAATAATAATTATGCTTAATTTTGCACTTAAAAATTATAGTAAAAATTAAACAAGCAAATAGTTATAACTTATTCAACTACATACGAACTTGCGTCTTCTTACAAACATTAATAGATAATAAAACAGAGAATAATAATTACAAGATATTAACAAAATATCCAATAAACCACAATTTTAACTAAACATATATTTCATTTACTTAACTGAAGCTGTGAAAAAGTATATTTTTTCAAAAGTGTATAAATGCATTTATATATGTATTCTTAATGCAGTGTACAATGTTAAATTATGTATTTGAATTAAAATTGTATAAATTCTTCTGTACATCCATTCTGAAATATCATTATTATTATTTATTACTAATTTTGTTTAGGTTTGCACCCATTATAATCTTCAGTATACAAGGTATTAAAAAATTGTATCACGAGCTCCATACCATAATTCTACACTTCTAGATCAGTGAAGATTTGTAAACAAAAAAGTTACAGCAAAATTGATTTTGACCCCCAAATTCAAGGTCAAATTTTGTTATTGTTGCATCGAGTTCTACTTATTGAGAAAACAAAAAGTCCTTAAAAAACCATATGCTGTAAATCAACTGTCAAATTTTTTTAATTAATTAACGCATTGAACGCTACGCCAGATGGCAGTTCTCTGCACTAACAGTAATCTCGAGTGCCTGACGACATCGATAGAAAACAATGTTATTAATTAGTTCTTAAATTATAGGCGCGAATGGAAAAGATGAACTGTAAGATAGGATATTTAAAATATGAAGTAACAACAGAAGCATTTGATTCAGTAACTGATGAATTGATCGAATAATGTAAAGAGGAGTATCATCATACGTAAAATATGTAGAGTTATGTCTATGATGTAATTGTTATGGTTTATTTAAAATGTGGAAACGCAAAAATTGTAAATATGTGGTACTTGTTAATTAGATAGATAATTAAATTAAGCCAGTAATGTGTTTTGTAATGATTCTTGTTCAAACGTTGATGATGAAACGTCTTTGATTGAATCTTTCAATCATTGTATACGGATTTCTATAAATCCAAATTCTGACATTCTGTCGATTTAAATATTGTTGCTTGAAAAATTACTTTCTTCGCAAAACAGTATTCATCTAAACAATCGCGGATAATGCCGCAGTTTGTGTAACACTCATTGATAGAAAAAAATTCAATTCTTCCGAATTCTATATGGTTGCAGTACTTTTTACAAAAATAAATTCAACTTTTATAACACCTAAGTTGTTCTCTATTTACTAACCCATGATTTTAATATTCATCATGGGACTTAAAAGTATAATAATATCAATGACTTTAGAAAATATTATGTATTCTACCCGTGTTTTAAGTTAAATAATGTTAATTACTGTAATAAAATATTTTTCTACTTCCATAAAACAAATTTTATTATACAGATACTCTCGCTAATTTCTACATTAAAAATTTCTTTCTAAAAACATGAAGAAGTGAACAGTTTTTAATTCTAATAAAAAAAGATTTATATTTTGTAATCCTAAATTTTTGTATCTATAAGCTTGTATCTATAATCTAAAATCATAATTTTCAAACTGTTACTTTTGTTTTTTATTATTCTTGATGTACACGATATTTTAAAACATACGAGCACAATTTTACAAGTAGATTCAGTACATTAGACTAAAAGAAAGATATTCATATAAACGTTTATTTTATTTGATTTTATTTTCAAAATATAACCGAGTTTCTACTTTCCAATAATTTTTTTAATAAACTGAGTTCTTTATTTAATTATTTATAAACAATATTGAAACAAGTACAACACTATGTAAACGTGTTTGTTATAAACACTATTGTATAAACAATCTCTTACAATTTTCCTGAACCAGTTCAATATGTTTCATCGTAATAATAATATATGTAAATGCAGGTGAAAAGAATTGTTACAAAACAAAAACGATTGAACCAAAATGGCTTCATCTCAGAAGCAAGTTTAGATACACAGGACAAACTTTTTTCTTATTTTATTGTACTCAATCTGCCATAAAATTATGTTCAAATATTCTGTAACCCCTTTATATTATGTTGGCAGTTAATACAACAAAAAAATATTTGCACAAAATAAATTTTTCTGACTATTTAATGTTTCAGTACAGCATGATATATAGAATATAAAGATTATATCATATAATAATGTCCTCTGTCAGAATTTTATGAACAAATCTTTATTTTAAAGTTTATTTAGTTTGATTGAAAATTATATAGATATTTTTCTTTAAAATTATATACATATAAAGAAAAAGTTAAAACAAGTTACAAATTTTATTTTTGTACATATTAATTTTCATTATATTATAATAAATTTAAAAATGTTATGTTTAATTGTAAAATTATTAAGTTGAGACTCTAAAATTTACGATATGTATTTTCTTGTTTAATAAATAAACAATATTGTTTCTTGACAGATATTGTTCTTCTTAGATGTCACCACTACTTTGTTTATAGCCGTACTTTCTTTTAGTTTGTGTTATTTAGATGGCGTTAAAAACGCGTTACGAAATGCAAATTCGAGTATCCTATCTATCTCCTGTCAATTGTGGCTTCTCCTCAGGTTGATTCTCTTCAGATTCGCTGACCTCAAGTACTCAAAATCCTCTTTGAGATATTTCGTATTGTCCTTATACACCTGAAAAGGGGTAGTTCTACAGTTGTACGTGCATTTAAGTAAGTTAACAAATAAAAATTACCATTTTTTAGTTAATACTTCTGCATTTCTAGGATAACCTGATTGTTGCAAGCAGTTCAACTTTTTTATAGATTTCAGCCATCGTGGTCTCATTGCGTGACCTTAACCTTAGAAATAATATACTAAATACATAAAATATATTCATTTGTATTAATTTAAAGCAATAACCTTTATTACCAAGTAATTTATGATTACAAATTTTTATGCAACATGATATATCTAACGAAAGTCGCCATTTGTCAAAGAAGTGTTAACAGATTTGAAGTCAAATGCCAGCACATTATAATCGCGTTGTAATTTCGTTAAATTTTTCAGTTCTTGTGTTTTTATTGTATATTTTGGATTGAAAGTATTTTTTAAGAAGTTGGAACATATAGCAAATAATTGAATGAATTTTGAAAATACATGTTGCAAATTGGTTTCTGTTCTATTTTAAAAGTTAGTAATATCTTAAATGTAAGAACTATTGAAATTTTTTATTTCAGAAGGGAATTGTATGAGTCAAAAAATAGAAAAACCAATATTATCAGGTCAACGTATAAAGACCAGAAAGAGAGGTATGTTAGATGAAATATAGATTTCATAATTAGCGTTTATTAAATTTTTATTAAATAATTTTCTTCAGATGAAAAAGAAAAGTATGATCCAATGGGATTTCGAGATGCAATTTTACTTGGTTTGGAAAAGGCTGGTAACGACCTAGATGCTATTTCAAAGTACTTGGATGCAGCTGGCTCTAAATTAGATTACCGTCGATATGGGGAGGACCTATTTGACATCCTAATAGCTGGTGGGCTTTTAGTTCCAGGCGGTTCTATTGCTCAAGATGGTGATAAACCAGTTAGAACTACTGCTTGTGTTTTTGAACAACCAGAAGATATGGAATCTATGCGAAATTTTGAACAAGTAATGTATCTTTATTATGTACATATATCTTTATATATATATTAAACTTTTGTGTTTTTAAACAATTATCATTATCTTATTCATAGGTTTTTATTAAACTTATGAGACGTTATAAATATTTGGAAAAAATGTTTGAAGAAGAAATGAAAAAAGTATTGGTTTTTATGAAGGGATTTTCTCCTAAGGAAAGAATAAAATTAGCTAGAATGACAGCTCTATGGATTTCTAATGGTTCTGTTCCACCTACTGTCCTTTCAGTTTTAATTAATGAACATCTTGTCAAAGATAACTTAGCATTAGACTTTTTATTAGAAGTCTTTGTTACTTGGAGACAGGAAAAAGGTTTATCTAGTTTAATGACTGCTTTAAAAAAAGGCAACATTGAAGGAAGGTATGGAAAAATGTCATATTTTACATAATTCATTGTTAAATTTACAAAGGGTTTTTGTATTATATTTATTTACTTTAATATTAATAAACAGGTTAATGGAATTTGTACCACCTAATAAACGAACAGAAGAATATTTTCGGTCTGTATTTGAGGCTGTTGGTCTTGCAGACATTGTGAAGTTACATAAAGCTCAAGCAAGTCAAGAAGCAAAACGAGATTTGCAACAATTATTGTTGGACGATTTAGTTGACAGTCGTCCTATGAAAGATATTATAATGGATCTCAAAGAAATGGCACAGAGGAGTAATATTCCAGAACATGAAGTTATTGGTTTGGTAATTTTATTTTTAAAATTATTTTACTCATCGTTCTATTATTGTTTCCAGCACTAAAGTTAACAAAAAAATAATCATTAAATATTATTTCTAGATTTGGGTTGTTGTAATGGGTCAAGCTGAATGGAATAAAAAGGAAGAATTAGTAGCTGATCAAGCATTGAAACACTTAAAAGTATATACTCCATTGTTTGATGCTTTTACAACCACTGCCAGATCTGAACTTGCGCTTATTCTCAAGGTCCAGGAATTTTGTTATGAAAATATGAACTTCATGAAAGTCTTCCAAAAAATTGTTCTACTATTTTATAAAAGTATGTCATTTCAAATTATATATATATATATATTTCATAATAATTTTTATTCTCCTATTATTAATGTATTTTATTTTAGCGGATGTAATATCTGAAGAAGTGATTTTAAAATGGTATAAAGAAGGTCATTCTGTCAAAGGAAAAATGCTGTTTTTGGATCAAATGAAAAAATTCGTTGAATGGTTACAGAATGCAGAAGAAGAATCTGAATCAGGAGAAGACGAAGATTAAAAGCATAAAAGTATGTTTGTTTAATGTTTCCTTATTTTGTTTTTAACTTTATACTTTTTTACTTTTTCAGAATAATATAAGCCTCATTATTATAAAATTAATACATTTGGATTTTATCCAACATTTTTAAAATGGATCAAAATATGAACTGAAATTGGATTGTACTGATAAATAGAAATTTAAAACAAAAAAAAAAACAAAAAAAACAAAGTTTGTATCATTATGAAAAACAATATGTCAGGATAGATACATCAAATTTTTTAATTGTTAATAAACAAAAAACAATATTAACATCTGATTAGCGTGGGAGATAAATTGTAAATTTGCAGTGTCTTTAAATTGTATTACTTTAAGAAGAAATATTTTGTGTTACATTTTTATAACACCGCTATAAAATATATACAGAATAACAAGTTATTGAAGAAAAGATCTTTATCTCTGTGTACGTATAATTTTCAGACCCCTATTCTTTGTATAATAATATTGTATTAGTTTTTAGAAAATATATTGTCAGGTGGTGTTTAATATTAGAAGTTTTTATAAATCCTAATTTCCTATACTATACTAATAACATTATTAATTATGTACAATTTTTAATTATAGAAATTTTTAAATAAACACTAATCTAAAATTGTACGATTTTAGTTAACTAAATATCAGGACAAATTTTGAGTAAACAACTTGATTAAACTATTTCTTTTTCTAATTTCTTTAGTTATCATTTTGTTACTAAAAAAACATTTGTATTCTTGATTCAAATTGACAATTGTTTTTTGTTTATATTTATTGGTGTAAGTATTAGTCTGCTTGCAATAATCTGACTACAACATTAGAAATCTAACGTGCGCTCAAAAACCTTTTCCCGAATAAACTAAAAAAAGAAAAATAAAATTCATAGAGAGGAAAATAGAGGTTAATTTAATTCAATTCAATATAAACTTGTGTTGCTTTTAGAAGTCCAAGAAACAGTTGTAATATTATTTATACGTTTGTATAGCATAAAAACAAAACAAATGAAATATACAACTAAACCTGATTCATTAATCAATTTAAAATATTTGTCGTATTTCTTACATTTTATAGCTCTAATGATAATATGCTTAAATAATTTATGTCATAACTTTTGTATTTACACTTTTTTGCTTTTAAAAGTACACTACAACCAATAATTACATTGCTTAAATCAAAATATCATTACGTTTACATTTTAAATTATTTTACAAAATATTACATTCATTTATTAAATTTGTGGTGTGTATTTATGAAGTCTCATATCTGCAACCGATTGTTTCTTAATAAGTTCTTTCCCTTTCATATAAGGTATTAAAACTTCAGGAACTTTAATATGGTTTTGTTTTGTTTGATTTGTTTCGCAAAGTGCAATTAACATACGAGGTATCGCACAAGCTGTTCCATTTAGTGTATGAACATGCAATAATTCACCACTTTTTGTTTTATATTTTATGTTGAGACGACGCGATTGATAATCTGTACAATTACTGCAACTAGATATTTCTCCATATAACTTTCTTCCTGGCATCCAGCCTTCCATATCAACTTTTCTAAAAATATAAAATTTATAATTTGTCTTTAATAAAAGTGAAATTTATATATGTATGTATATAATAGTCATATAAACCTATATGCTGGAGCTCCTAAATCATGAGGTGGCATATCAATTATTTGAAAATGTAAATTTAAAGAAGTAAATAAATTTTCTTGAATTTCTTGAAGTTCCTGAAATTGCTCTGTAGATTGTTCAGGTTCAGAACATACAAACATTTCAACTTTTGTAAACTGATGAACCCTTAATACATAATCAAAATTGAATATTAGATATAATTTAGAGAATTCTTAAATCAGAAATTATATTATAATAATAAAAATATATTAAATAAAGTAAGACATTACCTATATATTCCTCTTTGTTCTGAAAGTTGAGATATTTCTGCTCTAAAACATCTGCTTACAGCAGCCATTCTTAACGGTAAATCTTCAGTGGAAAATATATTATTCATTACTTTATAAGCTAATGACATTTCTGCCGTTCCAGACAAGCTATAATTATCTTCATGAGGAGTGTTTAAATTATATACAAGATGTCTTCCATTATCTGTTATTAGTCCACATCTTTCTATAATTTTAGTAGGAATAATATCTGGTACTGACACAAGTTTAAAACCACGCTTAATTAAATATTTCACTGCATAATGAACTAATGCTTCTTCTAAGTCTGCTAAATCTCCTAAAAGTATGTAACCTCGTTGTCCTATTACAGGACCTAAGGTTTCACTTTTAAGTAACTTCAAGTTTTTGGCTAACACTGAAAATTCTTTTGGTTCAAAATCGAATTCTGGTTTATGTCCACATTTCTTTAATAAATGTGGTTCTATGCCATAAGATAATACTGTTGGATCTGTTTGATTTGGTATTTTGCTTAACTCGTACAAAAATGATTCTTTTAATTCAGGTTTTTGTGAAAGTTCAAGAACTTTATTAATGTTTCCAACACCTTTTCTTGCTATTATATTTTCAGAAATAATATCACGATTTGCTGGATTGCATAAAAAATTTATATTGTATTCTGGTTCTGGAATATGTTGTACTATATCTGTACCATATTGTGAACATTTTCTAATCTATAATAAAATATATATAAGAAAAAATAATTACATTAAATAAGTAAACTATCATAAAATATTTTATATATATATATATATATATAAATTATATAAACTGATAACATACCATCATTTGTTTATAAAATCGTTCATACTTAAGAAATTGTCTGCAGTACTTATTAAACCACATTTTAAAAAATATTGGTAAAATATACTGAAAATGTGTATATATATATATTATGTATTAAGAAATTTATTGAGAGATAGATAACCTACGAGATATTTTTTTAAATGATACTTTCTTATAGTAATACGAATCATTTATACATGTTTGTCTCGTTTTCAAAAGAGTAGTTTTTATCACATATTAGATAATTGAAATTATTACTGACTAATTTTATAATTATTTAAAAACAATTTTCTTTATTGTATAAATACATGATCATCTTTACAACTTGATGTGATACAATAGACGTGCTTTCTTGGTAATATATTAAATAATAGAACTTATTATATATTTATTATTATTATATTGCTATATGATAATTAGTAATTGCTATATATACACAAAATTATTCACAAAGTATTCTAAATTTATAAAATTTTTATTAGTTTAGAAATTTAAAAAGCGATGTATATTTATATTTTTAAATCTCCTTGAAATAAAAAAAAAAGTAAATATTATTTATTTTAAACACAAAATTTTTAATAATTGTATAACTTTAAATTGTATAATTTTTAATTGAAAGTGAAAATTAACCTTATTTGTAAAACACTTGTTGAAAAACATATTTTTGTAACTAATTTATTTATAATATTTATTTTTATAAAATTTGTATTTTAGTACATATAAATATCAATTGCTTCTTATGAAGTATATATATTTGTTTGTTTACTTGATTGTATGTTATATAGGATATAATAAATCTTGTACTTCATAAATAAATAAATTAAATTGTTAATTGCAGGTAATTATGGCGGCCCGAATATTGTTAAAAAACTGGACGTCTGTACGCTATTTTCTCCATAAACATTGTACAGATCAGAATAAGATTAAAAATATAACACTTATTGGTGCTGGCATTTGTACCAGTATTGTAGTTTATAATGCTACAAATGTTACAGTTTTTGCAGCTCAAAATGAATTAAATATTAAGCAATTCATGGCAGAACCAATTACTGATGTTAAAGAACTAAAGAAAAAAAATGATATGAGAAAAAAGATGGAATTATTAGTAATGAAAACTCAAGGAGATTTTTGTAAGGCTTTAGAATCCTTAGAAGACCCAGATCATCGTTTTAAAGTTGATAGGTGGCTTAGGAAAGAAGGTGGCGGAGGAATTAGTTGTGTTTTAGAGGATGGAGTTGTTTTTGAAAAAGCTGGTGTAAATGTGTCTGTTGTTACTGGTACATTGCCACCAGGTGCAGTACAACAAATGAGAGCACGTGGAAAGAAAATGCAAGAAGGATCTGTGCCATTCTTTGCAGCTGGTGTGAGTGCAGTAATTCATCCACGTAATCCTATGGTTCCAACAATACATTTCAATTACCGCTACTTTGAAGTAGAAAATGAAGATGGTTCAATTCAATGGTGGTTTGGAGGCGGTACTGATCTTACACCTTATTATTTAAATGAAAATGATGTAAAACATTTTCATAATACTTTAAAAACTGCATGTGATAAACATGATCCATCTTATTATCCAAAGTATAAAAAATGGTGTGATGATTATTTTTTTATTCCACATAGAGGAGAATGTAGAGGAGTAGGTGGCATCTTTTTTGATGATATTGATACTCCAAGTCAAGAAGAAGCCTTTCAGTTTGTAAAATCATGTGCAGAAGCTGTTATTCCTTCTTACATTCCTTTAGTTGAAACACATAAGAACGATGGATATGGCTATACTGAAAGACAATGGCAATTATTGCGTAGAGGAAGATACGTTGAATTTAATTTAATATATGATCGTGGTACAAAATTTGGTTTATATACTCCTGGTGCACGATATGAAAGTATATTAATGTCTTTACCTTTATTTGCAAAGTGGCAATACATGCATGCAGCAGAACTTGGTTCAAAAGAGGCTAAACTTGTTGAAGTATTGAAAAATCCTAAAGAGTGGTTAAACTAATATAAATGATGCTTCATTAATCAATAATTTATTATTTTATAAAATTGGTGAATTAAAATAATTACAATTTATCGGGTTATTGAATTTTTTTTTAATTTTCTATATTTACTGAAAAGGGAAATAATTTAGATATTAAAATACAGGATACAGCTATATTTAATTTATCTAATATTAATTTTGTTTTAAAACACATACATTTTATAAAAAATTTTTGTATAAACATTATAAATATAAAAAGAAACGTTTTATAAAAAAGTAACGTTTTTGTATAATACAACTATATATGGTGCAGGTGCTGATAGATGTATGATCTTTGAATAGTGTGTTAAATATCACTTAAGTTAAAGTTTATCTTTGTAAATACTACATAACAGATGTATTTCAAATGTATAAAACAAACGTTAGTTACATAATAAATTTAATTTTGGTTTATTTAATAAAATATTCAGTCTTAAGAAAAAACATTCTTTATAGTTTCAAAAGAAAGTAGTAAAATTATTTTATGAAGAATGATGTTGAAGAAAAGTAATATGTAATATATTTTGTACATTATATAAACAACGATTACAAATTACTATGAATACAAAATAGTATTAGTCTTATTATACAAAAGATTGATAAATACAATTACAAGTGATGAATAAAGCAACTGTTTTAATTATATCTACGTAAATTTTGAACATTTTTCTCTGTAGGTATAATATACATAATTAACACAAAAAATGAGTTTTATGTGAAATGTGCAAAAATATAAAATTTGTTTGTATTAATTATGTACATTTTTTTAAATAAATACGTATTTTATAAACAGTTCAATTAACATTTTATAATTCTGTACAACTAAATATGTATTGGAAGAAAATATTTGATACTCATCAAATAGTAAAAAAAATTAGCACAAATATAATGCTTTTGTAAAATGAATAGCTTTTATTATTTATAGGAACTATACTTTGTAGAAAAAAATAATAAGGCAGAATGAGATAACTAGTTTTCTAAATGTAATCAAAATGTAAATGTCAAATTATTTTTATCCACTTATTTTGAATGAAATCTTTACTAATATAAATACTTGATGTACTGCATGCATGCAAGTAAAACTAGATTAGACACTTGTTTCCTTTTTTGATACTTGTGAATAAGTATTTGGATTGCTTAAATGAATCTTACTGATTTCATGTTGTACACTACCTAAGTTTACATTTTCTATTTCATTGTTAGAATCAAAACTTCTAACAATAGTGCAAGAATGGGGCATGAGTAATGCAATATCAGTCATAGAATTAACAGTCTTTTGTTTACTGTACATATTAGAGGCACAGTCAATATTCATTGAAGAACTAATACACGTTTTTGTTTGTATTAAATTATTTGAATTATCATTAGTTATACTGTTTATCTTAAGAAAAGATATATCAGATTTGTTGAACGACCTTTGGGATAGGCAATTTCTATCACATAAATTCAAATTTTTAATACTTTGTAAGTCTGTAAATGATAATTTCAAATAGTCACAATTTTTTGAACTAGTAAAAGATGTGATATCATTCATTGAATTACAATAACTATTTCTTAGCCGTTTCGTAGTATCTACTGGAAGGCAGTACATACTATTCGAATGAGTCAACCATTTTAATCTTATATTAGAATGACGTTCTTCAATTTTATGTAACTCATTTATACTTTGATAATTTTTTTTTACACATTTTTCTTCTTCAACTGTTTCTACAATTTCATAAATTTCTGGCAAATTATGATCACTTTTTTCACTAGCCATCTGGGTAATAGATTCTATTTCAGAACTATATTCTAAACTACATTGCTGTGAAACACTTTGTAAATGTTTCTCCTCGTCAGTTTTAATGTCGATATCTGAATCATGTAAAATTGTATTTGCTACTTCTACCTTTTTACAATTATTTCTTGGAGAGTTTGATATTGTATTAACACCTATAGGATCATGTAATCTACAATTATTATTATACTTCCTTACACTTTGAAGAAGACCTTCTTGTCCAATAACAAATCGCATTGCAACACTTTTTTCGTCTGACAAGCTCCCGCCACTGTCTGAGAGAATGTTAACATTTTTAATATCATTTATTGGATTCAATTCAACGTGAATATTCGTATTATTGACTTTTGCGCTACTACTTAAAATAGTCTGATTTATATTACTTTCTAATTTTGTGATAGACTGTGGCGGCATAGAAGTACAATTACGAGTATCGCTTATAGGGCCACCATCGCCTTGCTTTCTAGCACCAAGATTATTATTCTTTGTATGACGTCGTTGTTTTCTAAAAAATTTTCTAGCAACCCCACTTTGGTGAGGATTGTAAAACATTTCAACACAAGTTGGTTCAATATACGTTGTGACAGAATTATCAGATCTGTATTGTTGTCGATGCAATACAACTAAATTCATATTTGTTATTTTTCTATCAACAGGTAAACCTTCTTGAATATCTGTAAATTTAAAAGTATTACAAGTTTGTGATCTGTTAGTATATCTTGACGAATCAATAGAATTTGAGTCGGATGTTACTTGAGTAGCCTGAGAATTGGATAATGGAGGTACAAAATTTTGGACTAAAGAATGTGTTGCAATTACAGGATTTGCGTCAGAAATGCTTCTTGTTCGGCAACATCGATTTTTTCGCTTTTGAAACCAACAACGCATTTTTAACCATTGAGACCTAACATCATTTCGTGCAATTCCATAAAAAGTAAGTATAAAAATACCAAGCGAACTTGAGAAAAGTGAGTATAAAGCAGCAAATATAGTTTCATCAAACGATATATATGCGTTCAATGGTTTTGTAACAGTCGCTGCTGCAGCAGTCCATGACATCAAATATAAAATCAACATAATAATTTGACCTCTTAACTGAGTTATTTGAGAATGTTCTGAATCTTCAACATCGGTTAAAATCGTCTGTGCGCTGTGTACGCTATTTTTGTCTGTAGATGGATTTGTATTTGATTCTAATAATTCTAGATCCATATTTTCTGTAGCTTGTGTACCTTCTGATAATTGTGCATTCATATCAATATTTTGAATTGCACATTTAATAATCAAATGAAAAACGGTTAAATATACAATTAAAATTCCAGCTGGAACAAAAAGTGCAACTAGAGCAGGACCTGATGCGAGAAAGCAATATGAATATCCAGCGTATTCTTGTAAATTAATTGCACCAGATATACCGCAAATGATCATAGCTATACCCCAGCCAACTAAATAAAGTCCTAATAATGGTTTGGGTATTGGTTGGTCTTGAAGTTCATTATCTGGAATATCTTCAAGATCTGATTTAGAAAATTTTTTATACATATTGCTACAAACAAAACAAACTTTTAATTATGTTATACTATGTAATATAATTTATTTAAAATTGTATTTATAAAATATGAAAAAAATATTACCTTGCAAATGCTGCCATCCATAACAAAGAACATAAAGACAAGTAATGAAGAGTAACACCAACACCTTGACAAATGTGTACATTCTCAGTTTGATAAATGCCAATGGTATAAAAAAATGACAATAAGGCCATAGCAAACCAAGTATTAATGACACAATGCTTTGCTTTCTTAGGCATATTGATCGATGTGTAACAAATAATATATGTCACAGAAATAATAGTTAAACATGTTATTGTTGCAATACTTCCAACATATATTGCAGGATTTGAATATTTAAATTTTGTTCCAATTATGCTGAAAATAAAGATATTAAAAATAAAAATTTAGTATATAAAATTTATTATATACATACCTGTTACCATTTTGATCAAATGAAGATATATCTTGTAAAAGTCCATAATATCCCAATCTATTGCAATGAAATATTATTAAATTGTTTAACATATTTCTTAAATGACAACCATCAGTTGTCCAACCACCGGATTTGTTCAAGGTTTCATCCCAAACTACTGGTACCAGTTTTTTCCCCATATAATAATATAAAGGAGTCCTTAACATAATATATACTGGTTCAGTCAAATTTTGTACTGATATCCCAACTGAAATTAAATTTTAAATTATATACTATTTTTTTCTTTTTTGTTATTATTAATGTACTTTCTGCATACTATTTATCGTTACGTACATAATTTACTTCCAATAATACATGATGTAATGTCCATATTATTACTATTAATTACATTAGGAAATAACCTATTATTACTGTACATAGAAATCATTAATTGATGAGCAACAACTTCTTCTGAATATTGTAATAAGGATGCAGGCAACTGTATTGAAGCTTCGATTGTCCTATCTTTTACATCAATAGGAGATGTTCTGTTATTTGTGGTGCATTGTAAAAATTTTATTTCTGAATCATTATTGGAATACCATGTACATATCAATCCTGTAAAGCTACCACGTTTTATTCTAAAATCTTCTAAGGCTATATTTTTTTTATAAGATTGTATAGATGGACTAAATTCTACAATCTTTTCTATAGTTTTAATTAATTTTGAGCAAGATTTAAAAGAAATTTCAGCTTTATTTAAGATACTTTTTGGTATATTAATCACTGTGTCAATAACATCAATTAATATTGCACCAAGTTCTTTTTCTTCAGTTAGAAAATTTAAATAATTTTCTATAGTTTGGGTTATAAAATTTACTTCAACAGGATCCGTTATTTGTATAGCATTTCCTGTATAATTTTTGAATTTTTTTGCAGTTTCTATCAAACTAATCTTTGTAAGTGAAAGATTAACTTTAGAAAACTGTTCTAAACTTTTTGTTGTATGTGATATATAAGGACATAAGTCCGTATTTAAATCTTGCCAATATCCTGTAACATTGCATTGGTAAGAAGCTTTCAAGGGCATTTGCATCAAACTTAAATGATCACCCTCGCATGGTAATTCTGCTTTCCATCCTACTACAGTTCTTGGCCATGTATAAATACCTTTATTGTTTTTAGTCACTGTAAAATAATTATTTATTAAATAACTATATTTTTTTATGTTAAATTTACATTTTAATTTATTTTACCTGCTAAAGGACAGTAACGAGTTTTATCAGAAATAACAATTATACTGACAGCTTGTGACCTATTACCATTTACTGAAACTAATAAACAGTTCCATTGTCCATTATGTTCTTCTTTGACTGGGATGATACTAAGTGAACTATAGAAAAAAAAAAAAAAAATACATAAGGTACCACTTATTATATGTGCTTGAGAAAATTGCAATTGAAATTAAATATTAAGATACCTGTCTACTATACCACTGTCTGTAAGGTATCTATTATCAACTTTTATATTAGATAAACTTTTTTGTGGATCTATAAATTCATTTAAATCCATCATTTCAGTAGTAGTATTAGGATACCATAACCAACTTAATTTTGCATTTTTATCTTCTGTAATACTGGGTGCTCTACATTTTAAAGTTATAGAATCTCCGGCAAAAACTACTTGATTGTGAACTGGTCGAAGTTCAATTGTAGGAGATAACCATTGGCACTGCAAATTTTCTGAGTATCTTAATTTCTTAATAAATTGGCCCTTAACATTTATGGGTGTTGCACATTTAGGAGCAGGACTAAAACATTGAAAAAATATTTAATAAATGATAAAAAGAAATTTGATTTGTTGTGTTTAACAAATGTATTACTTTAATTTAATGGAGTTATTATAAATCCAATTACTAAACCAATATAATTCACAATCACATCTCCATGGGTTATTGGATAAATCTCTAAAACATGAATTAAAATTTTCATGATCATGTTTTCTAAATATTCACACTGTTGTGTTATATTACTTACAACTGTTTTAAGGACTTGAGACCATAAAAAGTGCCTTCTTTTAAAGTTGTTAATTTATTTTCATTTAATTTCCTATAATATATTTTTTAAAATAATATTTCCTCCAATATTAAAAAGTATAATTAATTAAAACCACTTATAATTAGCAAAATATATGCGGAAAAGATAAATTAAAAATTAAAATCAGAAACTCACTTACAAGCGTTCTAAAGTCAGCAAATCATGAAATAATGATGGTATCACTGCACTTATGTTGTTTCCTGATAAATCGCTAATAATCAAACAAACAACATATAAAATAAAAATAAAGCTTACAAGAATATGTATCAATGCATCTTACACAAAATATGAACTTACAGTCTTTTTAAATTTGGTAATTTTCTGAATGTGTATGCATCTATTGTTGAGATTTGATTTTTACTTAAATCCCTATAATTAATCATATGTGAAAGATTAATATATTTAATAACAAATAATATATGATCTAATCATTAATATTCTTACAGTCTCTCTAGATTTCCAAGACCGTTAAAACAACCTTCTCCAATTGATGTTATGTCATTTTGGGATAAATTCAAACGTCTGAGATTTACCAAATTTTTAAATACATTAACTTCAATAGCATAAATGTTGTTTTTGCTTAAATCCCTATAACATATAATTAAGAATAATAAGAACAATAATATAAAAATGTATATCACTTCATTATAAAACAATAATCTTACAATTGTACTAATTCCACACTGACACTGTCAATATTAATATCTTTAATATCCTGCAATTCATTGCTACATTTAACACGTAACCATTCTGCTTGTGCACCAACTTTACATGTACAATATTTTGGACATGTTTGAATTGTTTTTGCTTTTGTTTGAATTAAAATTAAAAATAATAGAGCAGCTCTCATGATTAGTAATTACAAGATCTTACCTAGGAAATACAAATTTAGAAACATTATAAATATTAATTATATTGGCAAAAAAATAAATAAATATGTATTAGATTATATAAATAAAATAAACAATCAAAATAAAATCGTAAAATATATAAAATTAATATAATATATTTTTTAATAATATCAAACATATAAACAATGAAATTATGAATTAAAAAAGTACTTACAACATTTTAGACCATAAAAATAATTATATTCATCATATTGTTTTAATGTATAACTACATAAACCATTTTAATTTAATAATTGTTAGTATCATTATAAATAATTACACGGACGTAACAATGTTAAAGGATCAAATACCGCGAATCCTGCAACTGTCATAAACTATCAACTATATATTTGTATCCAAAATATAGAATTAATTATAGGCTGATTTTCATTAATAGCGTAAAAAATTCCTATTCTAGTAGTTCTTCTATTATTTCTTTAAAACATTATTTCTAAGATAAAGATTACTTTATGAAACTGAAAGGTCATTTGATACTTTTATGTATAAAAGTAGAATTATTAAGATTCACATAATTTTAACGAATGGTAGCTTCTATAAAAATGCCTCATAAACATAAGAGGTCGGTAACACGGAATTCGCAGTCCCTCAACTATCCCATGGTGTTAAACAAGGATGGTGATACAGTAATATCCCCATCCTTGTATATCCCTCGCCATCCCTTGTCATACAACGCTTTTCTCTGTATAAGATCGAGTTCAATGGTCAAAACTTCTAGTTTGACTATAAACACGAAATGTCAAGTGTTGATATAAAACTTTTTCAGATGGTCAGATAAGAACAGTAAAAACACACAATTGGAGTTATATTTAATTAAAAATGTCTGCTTTTTTCTTTTATACTTTATTCTATATTTTAATCTCAGGGTGTATTATATATCCACCTACAGAATTTATTTCAGCTGGACTAACCATGAAAGATATATTTTCAACTTGGTTAGGTAGCGAAAATGAGTTTTTTATACAATATCATATAAAAAGAAGTGTAGTTACATTATTTGTACATTCTATGCTTCCTTTTGGTAAATATAATTATATCTTTTATTATTTAGGTATTACTAATTGTGTAAAATTAAAGTAAATTTGGTTTTTATTCAGGTTATGCTTTTGGGTTAATTGTGTTTGGTCATATAGATGTTGGTCATGAAAATCTATGGTTGATGTTTATTATTGGTACTGTGTTGATGCCGCTATATACTTTGTACAAGATCTTAATATGGTCAATGAACAATTGGAGTAAACATCCTATAGCGCAGAATCTTGCAATTTATTCTAATAGTAGTAGTAATAATAATAATAATATAGCATGGACTACAGTAGCTTCTGATATTAATATAGAATATCGAAGGTTATATATTAAATTAAAAGTTTTATTTATGTACCTTAAATTGGAAAGAAATCTAGAAAGCTGTAATTTTGTTTTAGAATAGATAAAATAATAATTAACACAAATAGTATAACATGTGTAATAGCAACAGATAATTGGATAATTAAAGTCATGCCTTATAAAATATTGGTTGCGCATCAAAGTGATGCAGTTTTAATAGTTAACAAAAGTGATACTCATGACATGTCACCTGTAACAAGAGGAGAGGTTCAATTCATTAATATTGAGGTACAATTTAAAATTTTAAATCAGTGTTACTTGAGTTTATATCATTTTCTTAACAGTATCTATATTATTGTGATATATAAATAACTTTTTCCAAATTAAATAAATTTTTAAACAGGTTAAGTCTACAAGAGTAGGAGCTCAATCTTTTGACATAAGATTGAATGCATTGGATTTTAAAAATTTACAAGATAAAGTTTCACGTCCTATTACAATATTACAAAATATTACATTTCACAAAACTTTGCTTGAAAAGTTTATTGACAGTTTTAAAGAACAAGTACAAACAAATCCTTTTTATTCATTTGCTGAGGTACCAATTTTTTATAAATATAATATTTGATAGTATTTGCTAAGTAATTACAAATAAAGTTTTTAAAGGAATTAGGTCAATGTATAGGATGTATGCAAGTTACATCAAATGTAAAACTACACAAACAATGTAGCAGTGGCATAGGAAGTGGAAATTCAGAAGACTGTATGATGTGTTATTGCCGTCCAATGTGGTGCATAGACTGCATGGCAAAATGGTTAATATTTAATAAAAATAAATAAAAATATGTTCATAACCATTTATTATATTTTAAGCAAAAATATATTGTTATAGGTTCGTATCAAGACAGGATGAAAATGCACCTGAAACATGGTTATCTTCTAAATGTACTTGTCCAGTATGTAGAGCAAGGTTTTGCATTTTGGATGTATGTCTTATACAACCTATTTGAATACAAAACAATATAATAAAAAATAATATATACTTATTGAAATTAAAAAGTAACTTCTATATATTCTGTATTAAATATTTTTTAAATGCATTTGAATAAATTGTATTATGAAAAATATGTTGGGAAATTGATAAAGTATATTAGTCAAAATACATTTTTAAACCATATGTACATAGTTCAACGTGTTAACACATTTATAACAAAGTTTTAACTTTGGCATAAGTTTAATTCTTGTATAGTTCTATATGTATCTTTTCAGTCGTTATTAAACATAACAAGAATTAACATGCCTTCCTATAAATTATATCTATCATTACATTAAAAGATTGTTTAATTAATTTTACATTTTTAATACAAAGTTTAAATGGAACATCATACATTGATAAATTATGAAGTTAAAATAATATCATCTATTACAAGTTTTAATATGAATATGCTCAATCCTTTTAACTAAATGAGTTTTATAAAATATGCTTATTTATAAATTAAACTGACTTATAGGTTTGTATATTCAATATATAGGATACATTTCTATTTTTTAAGTTCATTTTTTTACAATTTCAAATAGATTATAAAACTCTTATAGTATAAAACTTTTAATGTTTATTAAAAGTTATTTAAACAACTTATCTGTAGTTACAATACTAAAATATAAAGTACATAATACTATAAAAATAAATATGTCAATATTTATGCTACCATTAAACGAGGAGCAATGTTCATAGCCATAAGTTCTTGGAAAAGTAATTTTGCTGCATATGGTAATCTAACTTGAGAAATTTGTGTTTTGTTTTTACATCCCTTACATTCAAATGTATTATTTCTTAAATTTGCTATTGCAATTAAACCACAAAAGTTACATATATGTATTCGATACGGATCTGAAACTTCAAATAAACGTTCTCTTAAAAATTGCGCTGCTCCATGAGAAATCTGACAATCTCGTTCCATTTCACCAAATCGCAAACCACCATCTCTGCAAATTCATATTAATATCAAAAAAGATATTTTAAAAATTAAACAAAGTAAGAAATTAAATAAATATAAATTTTATAATTTACCTTGCTCTGCCCTCCATAGGTTGTCTAACTAAAATTTGTACTGGACCTCGAGCTCTACTATGAATTTTATCGTCTACCATATGTTTTAAACGTTGATAGTAAGTTGGGCCTAAAAATACTTGAGCGTTTATCTTGCGACCAGTATGCCCATTATACATAACTTCATTTCCTCTTAATTGATATCCATATTCTTGTAAAAGTGTAGAAATTTTCTGTACATTTACAGCATCATTGAATGGAGTGGCATCACCAATTTCACCTATTAAATAATATATTAAAGTTGTATTATTATATCCACCATTTTGTACGTTTCAAGTAATGATTTTATTTAAAGAAAAGATATATTTAAATACCTTTATTAGCTGATACTTTTCCCTGTATACATTCAATTAAATGGCCAATAGTCATACGTGATGGAATAGCATGAGGATTAATTATTATATCTGGTGTAAGTCCTTCGCATGAAAATGGCATATCTTCTTGTCTATATTGAATTCCACAAGTGCCTTTCTGTCCATGACGTGAAGCAAATTTATCACCAATTTGTGGTATACGAACGCTGCGTACTCGAATTTTACAAAATTTATATCCTTCACTGTTTAAAGTCAACATCACTTGATCTACTATACCAGTTTCACTATTACGTAAGAAAGTTGATGCATCCCGTTTTGTAAAACGTTTTGTTGTGCTATCCAGCTGTAAATTTATATAATACACATATATAAATTTACATATAATTTACATATAATGATAAAAAATCATTTAATATAATTACTGTATTACATACCTCATCATCAGCTTCTGGTAGAGTAATAGTTTTACCTATAACTACATCATCTCCAGAAACACGTATTCCAGGAGCAATAATTCCGTCATCATCTAGTTTATCGTAAATTGCATTTCGCATTCCTTGACAAGTTTGCCGTGTAGGTTTTTCAAATTGTTCTTCTTGATCACCAATTCGTTTAGATTCAGAATCTTTATAAGATCTATAAAATACAGATCGAAAGAATCCTCTTTCAACAGCACTGGCATTTAGAATAACACTGTCTTCTTGGTTGTAACCAGTATAACATAATATAGCAACTATACTATTAATCCCAGCTGGTAATTCACGAAATCTGAGATATTCCATGGACCTTGTAGTAACTAATGGTTTATGAGGGTAATATAATACATGCGCCAAGGTATCCATTCGAACATGAAAATTTGTAATATATACTCCCATAGCTTGTTTACCCATAGCGCTTTGGTAAGTATTTCTTGGACTTTGGTTATGATCAGGAAATGGAATAATTGATGCACAGACTCCTAAAATCATGGCTGGATGAATTTCACAATGTGTGTATGTTGTACAATAAGCGTATTCTTTTTCCTGTCTTAAATCTTCAGGTGACATGGCAATCATGACAGTTTCTTCTTCTAAAGTATCAATATACTCAACAACTCCACTACCAACTAATTCCTGCCATCCGTCATTGTTGTAATCTCTTTCCTTTAGCATATCAATATGTCTTTTCTTTAATAAAAGGTTTTGTCCCTCTACGATTAATAAAGGTCTACTAATTCTTCCTGCATCTGTATATATTCTGATTTCACGATCCCTAATATCTCTTATCATAGATACTTCTGATACAATGATATCCATCTGACGTCTTAATTTACGTAAAGTAGCCATTAACTGATCTGGATCTCTGTGGATACCAACCCAGCAACCATTTACAAATATTTTTGTTGCATCAGCTATTGCACTTGGTGCAATTTCTTCTAAATTTTCCATAGACCATTCTTCTAAGAACTCAAGAATTGGAGAAGGTTGAGATCCAACACTGATATAAGCCATTAAAGCTAAATTTTTGACTAAACCTACAGCAGCACCTTCAGGAGTTTCTGCTGGACATAACATACCCCATAATGTATTGTGTAACTGCCGAGGTTTAGCTAATTTTCCATCTCTTCCAATTGGAGAATTTACTCTTCGTAAATGCGACAAAGTTGATGCAAATGTCAACCTATTTAACACTTGTGACACACCAGCTCTAGCTTGATGAGCTTTTTTCTGATCTCCCCAATTACCTGTTGCAAGTGAATATCTTAAACCATCCGTAATAATTTTAGTTTTTATAGCAAGTTCAAGATTAAAGTCCTTTCCTCTGTCTATGAATTTCTGTGCATATAATCGCACTTCTTTCATTAAATTCTTAAATAATCCTCTAAATAAAAATGCCAATAGAGGACCAGCTAAATCCAATCTTTTATTACCATAGTGATCTCTGTCATCTAACTCTCTTCTGCCAAGAGATGCTGAAAGTAATCGATGCACCATATAACCAAGAAAATAAGCTTTTTTGGTTTCGCAAAAATCACTTATGCCTACATGTGGAAGCATTTCTTTCTGTAAGATTTCTCTAGCATATTTAATACGTTTTTCTTTTGTTACTCCAGGTCTTGCACCTCTGGTTCCAATAAAATTTAAAGCAACATTTTGTTCTTGTATTACAAAAGCTTCATCTAAAGAAGGTTTTACCATTTCCATCATTTCAGGATCATCAAAATCATATATGATATGTTCCAGAATATCACGATCAGCTACAAATCCAAGTGCTCGAAATACTATCATAATAGGAATTTCTTGTTTAATATATGGTATAATTGCAATAATGCGTTGTCCTATGGCAGATTTTTTAATACTAGCCCCACTTTTTGCCATCATATTAATCCATAACGTAGATGTAGGGCGTGAACTATGTTCTAAACAAGATCGAATTTCTGATTTATATGCATATTTACCATCTTTCATACTAAACACATAAACTGTATTTGTTGCCATCTTTTCTTGTGCAATAAGTACTTTTTCTGATCCATTAATAATAAAATAACCTCCAGGATCTAATGGACACTCGTTTAATTCTGTCAAATCACGATCAGATAAACCAGCAAGTAAACAATATTTTGATCTTAACATAATTGGAATTTTTCCTATAAATGTTTTCTGATGCTGTGTTTCAATAGGATCCTCTCCATCTTTTACAATTGTTTTGGTTATATCTACATACAATGGTGCTGAATATGTTAAATTTCTAAGTCTTGCTTCATTAGGCATCATAGGAGATGGAGCTCCATCTTTTTCCCAGTGAGTAGGTTTAGATAAATAAATCTGTTCAAACTTTAATAAATGTCTAACTGGGTTTTCTATTTCTCCTGAAGTATGTTGTGCCTCTGCTTGTAAATCAATTTGTGGCGAATCTTCGACAATTCTTTGAACAGACATTTCAATAAATTCATCAAAACTGTCAAGTTGTTGTCGTACTAGACCTTTTTCATCAAAATAAGCATTAATAACAATCCAGCATGCTTCTTGCCAAAGTTTTGATGAAATCTCCTCTGCATCTTCATCATCATATTGATCTGATCAAAAATAAATTTAATCATTGTAGTCGATAATTACTAATATTAATAATTTTAAAATATATAAGTAAAAGTACATTTCAATAAACAACAAATATAATAAAAACTACACATATAAACAAAAAAGTATATTAAGGTTATGCCGAATATCATTTAAATTCTTTCTTACGATTAAAACTATATACAATAAAACAACTCTTACCATCTTCAAGAGCATACATATTTTATTCTCAAAAATTTGACAAGCGTACTTATAACGTTTCCTCAATCTGAACTTCTAATCCTCAACACCTGTACAATACAGTACAATACAAGTATGTGACACAATGTGATGAATTGTGTTCTGCACAATCCATTTATATGAAAGAAACTATATATATGTAGGCGACCACTTCATACAAACTCACCATACACTCCAAAATTTTCGTTTTTCAGTTTATTGGAGGATCTACAAGCTTACCATATTTCGTGGTGAACCTGATTTTAACTCACGCCCTCCACCAGATGCAGCGCTAGTGTCGTTACTACACACATATATAATCGATAAGATACACACTCAACAGTATGGTCTCATATATATGCATTTATACCCGCTTTAAAATGAATTTAAATAAAAAAAAATAATTGAAGGGAAAGAGGCACTACTTAGATGTAGAATAAAATGTATAAAATTGTTATTAATTTAAAAAAATACAATGTCTAAAATATAGTGATATAAAAATAGTAAACATTTTCTTGCAGACATTAAATAATAGCAGGTCATTGTTATCAAATCTGTTGATATTCCAGTACCACACTGTCTAGAGGTCCCATGCTGTCCACACCTATAGTGGACATAGATTGATGTATATTAAGAAATTCATATAACATTATATATACATTTTATGTTGCAGTTCTTATCATTTATATTTAATGTATTAATGTTATGTTTATAAATTGTTTTATTTTATGTATAGATTCAAAAACTTACATTTTTCTTCTTCTGCAGTTTCCATTATATTGTTTTCCTGTGGATCAACAGAAGTGACAGGTGTTAACAATATTTAATAAACATTTTTATTAAAAATTTGTTATATGTATATGCTTTAAAGGTGATGTAGTCAATTATTACCTGATAAGTTGTGACTTGGCACTGTATTCTTTGAAAGTCTATTCCAAAGAAAGAAGTCACTCTTAAAGTGGATGCCACATACCACTTTGTTCCTTAGCTTCGTGGGTGGAAGCTGAAGGAAGTCCTCCCTGTCACATGCTGCGATCCATTTCAGATACCATAGTTCTCTCTAAATATTTGAAAATCTTAAGTACAATATTATTATAAGATCTTTGGAAGTTGATTTTAATTAATTAAATTCACAATTATTTATTCACAAATTTATTAAAAATGTAAATTAATATTTCACTAAATGATGATCGTTATTAAAATAGAAATTATACAATGGCGATACATATAATTTTAATATGTGCATTAAAAAGAGTAGAAATATAAATTAGCGAAATTTGAATAAAACAAACGTTAATAATCTTTTCTTTATTATACATGTGACTACACCTATGTTTTTTGGTATTGTAAAAAACAAGAGTATAATTTTAATATATATTAATAGAACCTGGCTTGAGCAATATTTTACAATTCTGTAGTATTTTTATTAAAATAATAACAAATTACTGCTTTATTATTCCGTCCACGATGTTCTATGGCTTCTATTCGCATCATTTGTTTAACCGACATTGGGCTTTAAATTCTGGCGGGCGCATTTGGCATAGAATAAACTTATACTAAGTATAGTATGAACTCAATACCATCTAAAGGAGCGACACTGGCGCTGCATCTGGCTGTGGGCTTAAGTTACATTGGATCTTGCAAAAGTGATCATGTGCATTTGCTTGGGGAGGACTTTCTAATGGGTGTGTGGGTGTTGTTGGTTCGGTTGTTTGGGTTTGTTTCGGTGTGGGGGTGTTTGGGGGTGTTTAGTGTTGTGTGGGTTGTGGGTGTGGTTTTGTTGGGTGTGGGGGGGTGTTGTGTTGGGTGGTGTGGGGGTGTGTTGGGGTTGTGGATGGTGTGGTTGGTGGGGGGGGTGGGTGGTTGTGGGGGGTTGGTGGGTGTGGGGGTGTGTGGTTGGGGGGGGGTGTGTGGGGTGGGGTGGTTTGGGGGTGGTGTTTTGTTGGGGTGTTGTGTTGGGGTGTTGTGTGGTGGTGGGGGGTGGGTGGGGGGGTTGTGGGTGGTTGTGGTGTGGGGTGTTGGGTGGGGGGTGGTTGTGGGGGGGGGGTGTGTGGTGGGGGGGGTGTGGTGGTTTGGTGTGGGTGGGGGTGGGGTGGGTGGGTGGGGTGGGGGGTGTGGGTGGGTGTGGGGGGGGGGGGGTTGGGGGGTGGGTGGTGTGTGGGGGTGTTTGTGTGGTTGGGTGTTGTTGGTGTGGTGGGGGTGGGTGGGACGTGTGTCCGTGGGTGTGTCAGGTGTTTGTTACCTGGCGTTTTTAGTTATTGCGGGTTATTTTTTTGAGTGTTGTGGTAGCTGGGTCTATTGTGTAATTGTATATTTATTATTGATTGTGGTGTCGTTTGTGTTTTGTTGGGGTGCCTAAAATGGGGCAGGGCGTGTATGGTGGTTAGGGGCTGGGTGTGGTTTATATGTGGTTGTACTGTGTTGGATGGAGGGGGGGGCTGCATGTTGTTTGTTTGTTGGGCATGGGGGTTGTGATTTGTGGGGGATGTCTGTGGGGGGGGGCATATTTTTTATGGTGTATGGGACACATGTGGTGATGGTTTGTTAGGGATTTGTAGGAGCTGGTGGGAGAAGTGAAAGTGATAACAATGAAGAGGAGGATACGATTAATACGTTTACATTAAGTGATAATGATGTAAATATTATTACTCATCATAAAAGTGGTTTATTCAAATTATGGAACTGGAAAGGTAATATTATTAGTAAGCTTTATTTTACATTAAAAAAAGATATATATATATCAATGACTTATTGTGCAAATATTTTACATCTAATGTTTGTGAAATCTGAGCTTTTAAATGCATTATATAGTTTTAGTTGGATTTAAACTATATAAAAATTACATTCATATCTGTTTTATAAATGTGATAAAAATGATATTGCTTATCAAATTATTATTCTAATTGGAAGTTAAAGTATTTAAATTGTACTTGTATTACAGGTATAAGATAATAAATTTAATCCAACAAGTATTTATTCAATATAATCTAAAGTACCATTGAGCCTTTAAACTTGTTTTTTTCCAAAAACATTCCAAGTAGATGTACAATGTTTGTGTAATAAGTCAGTGATATACAGATTGTTACTAAACGAACTAAATAATCTTTATTATATGTAGGGCGTACATTAAACATTGTCAAATTTTGATAATGTAATTGATTTGTTTGCCTTTTAAATATGATATTTTATTTTGTAATTAATATGTTTCAGTATCTCAAGATGTAACTTTTAGCTATAAGTAATGTAAATATGTGAATTACGTCAGTGATTTAAAGTCAGAAAGTTAGAGGTTTTGTAGCTTTGTGCTATAAGGATATAAAGCCTACGTGGAAATGGAAGACATATAGAATACCTTTTGTAAACATTAAAAAAAAAGGTGTGATATTTTTTTAATTTCATATTGTCTATGCTAATCAGAAACATGCAAATCACTTACACTATTAATGCTTAAAGTAGTTTTGAACATTTATTTTTTGGCCTGTTATTTGTAAGGATTGACCTCTAAGATCAATCATGTATTTCTGTTTTAAATTTTAAGGATCATACTAGTATCAGTTTGTGTTGTTTGGTAAAATGTTACATTTTAGATCACTCAGTATGAAAATGTAGAAAAAGAAAAAGAGCCTAGCCGGATAAGGTGGTCAAAAGTGCTCTTGAACCAAATTCGACTTGCGACGGGTCATTCGATAGTTTATTAAGAAAAAACAATTCGTGCCAAGTTTGAAATTGATATCTCAACGTGGAAGGTAGTAAAGGGCAAAAGTTAAAAATCACATTTTTGGCCAATTATAGTTTTCATAAATTCATTGGACAGGTATTTTTTTATATCTGCTGACATTCACTCTGAAGGGTTGAAATCAGCCCCCAAAGTTACGGGTACGAAACATATTTTCTTGAATATTTTCAAAACTATTAGAGATAGAGGTGAGCCCTAAATTGATGAGATTTGTGTTTTTGGACGACGAATTTGACTACGTAAACAGATTGACGAAATGTCCATTTGTTTAAACAATGTATTAAAAAACAGTACATTTTTATTAATTTTTCTGATTTAATATTAATATTTTTTTTTCTACATTTGTATGAAGAAACTATATATCTGTATACAAAATACGGATAAATTGGAATTTTGATTTTTGCATTGTAAAAAAAGTGTATTAGGTCGTTCCATAAGTTCATGCCGCGGATGCGTTTATACTTTCTGCAGTGTGTTGTATAAACACACCATAAGCGACCAAAGGGATCAGTATTTAATGATTCAGTTCAGTCTAGAGAAGGTATTCAAAAGAAAAAGTTCGTGATCAGTAAGCAGTTCAGGTTTGATACAGCAAAAAACCATAAGTGAAACGCGCGTGCATTTTCGGCACCTTATGTTGTACGAGTTTCGTAAAGGAAATACAGCAATAGTTGCCGCAAACAACATTTGTGCCGTTTACGGAGAAGGTGCTCTATCGTCCCGTACGTGTAGAAAATGGTTTGGTTGATTTCAGAAAGGAAATTTTGATATTGAAGATCAACCACGTTCTGGACGTCCAGTTGAGGTAGACGAAGAGCGATTTCGGAACGTAGTGAATGAAATGCAAAGTTTATCGGTTCGAGAAATGTCTGTGATGTTAAATATTCCCAAATCATCTGTTCCACCATATTCGCCAGCCATTGCTCCATCAGATTATCACCTATTTTGATCAATGCAGCATTTTTTAGCAGGAAAGAAATTTGATAATGCTAAGACTTTGAAAACAAACATCGAAAAGTATTTTAATGAAAAACCACGAAAATTTTACAGTGACGGTAAAATGACTCTACCAAAAAGATAGGAAGAGGTTGTGGAACGAGAGGGTGATTACATTATTTCGTAAACTTTAAAGGTATGTTTCATACATTACTTTAAATAGCGAATCAAAAAAGTGGCACGAACTTATGGGACGACGTCTAAAACATCCATATCGCGTATAATACGTTGAATACTATGGTTTAGCGATTTTTTGTTAATGATGTTACAATATAGTTTGCTAGATGATTCCAAAATGGTAAAACCTTGAGACTAACGACAGGTACAACACTGACCTGTGTTGCGCTCCCTAGTATAGGGTAGCGTAAAAACGTAAAGAAGGTATCAGCTTAACGACGACAGGGAGGATTTACGAGTGTAATACTTTTATACACTGATATTAATTTATTTAGTAGAAATATTATAATTATAATATAGTCCTTAATTCATAATCAATTATCGAGTCCACGATACAGGAATTTATTTACAGCACGGAATGCGAAACAATGTCAAATACAAAATTCTTTTTACAATGCAAAAATCAAAATTCCAATTTATCCGTATTTTGTATACAGATATATAGTTTCTTCATACAAATGTAGAAAAAAAAAATTAATATTCAATCAGAAAAATTAATAAAAAAGTATTGTTTTTTAATATATTGTTTAAACAAATGGACATTTCGTCAATCTGTTTACGTAGTCAAATTCGTCGTCCAAAAACACAAATTTCATCAATTTACGGCTCACCTTTATCTCTAATAGTTTTGATAATATTCAAGAAAATATGTTTCGTACCCGCAACTTTGAGGGCTGATTTCAACCCTTCAGAGTGACTGTCAGCAGATATAAAAAAATACCTGTCCAATGAATTTATGAAAAGTACAGTTTTGTGAAGTTTCATCAAAATTGGTGATTGTCACTTTGATATGTTCCCTTGTTAGACGAAGTTAAAGGTTTCAATACAGGAGTTTATACGCGTGACCGCTCGAGCTAAGACGGTTCAGACTGTTCTCTATTGTAAAGAGAAATTCGGTGAGTTAAATGTATTCGGAAAATGGGGAAGTAGGGATTATCTGGGTTCGATGGTCAGTAGAGGGGGGTGAGGATGACTCGTATCATCCGTGAGGATGAAATCATCAGCTATTGGAGGAAGGATTTTGGAATGTTTGTGGCTGGAGTTTAATTTATTGTGTTTGTAGGAAGATGAGACAGTCGCTCTATCTTAAACTAAAAGTAGTAGATTGTATAGGCATACAACATTTGTTGCATTGTGCAGTAGTTTGTTAATAAATACATATGTTACCAATTTTAGATCGAAAGAAAAGCGAAATTATCGAGATGTATGACTTTATATTTAGTATGTAGTCTTTTTTTTAACGTGATGAACGATAGGAAGTATGTAGTATGGGACTTTTACCGTGCTAAAACCATCACGGCGACCTTCGGGCGTTACACCGCCTCGACATTTCGGAGGTGCCACGAGAATTCTTGTAGAATCCTACCGTGCTTCTTTTTCGCCAGACCAACTATTTTTTTTTATGCTAGCCCATTCCGAGGGATTTCTTGCTTATCACCTTAGCGTTATTTCTTTTCGCAATGCAGGGAGACCACGCCCCATACCGCTAAGTATCGTGACTGCTTTGGTGGGCGCCTTGCGCTCCCACCCAGGACACCCAGGTCACCGCGAACACAGGGCGGCTGCAAGTGAGGGTTTGATATCCTCGGCAAAAGCGCTCTACCGGAGCACAAACATTTATCACGAATGCACAAACACCTAACGAACATTCCGTACTCCGATATCGAATAGGTTTAAGAAATAAAACGACAAAGGTCCGGTGCTCTTGACTGTCACAGCAATTATGTCTTTATTTCTCTGCTTGTCTGCTTATATACATTGTTCTGTGCAGATGGTAGGGTTATAAAATCCAAAGGGTACGGTGTTTCATTGGGCTGGTCTCGTAGGCAATTCAGTGACTGTTTTTGGCTATTGGTAATTTAGACAATATTTGATGGTACGAAAGCCATGGTGACTCATTAGTCAACACATTTGTTGTTGCCATCTTATCGTATCTTATCTGCCCGTTACACGCCGGTATCTTTTATTGACGGATTTGATGAATTGTGGTCCGCCGGTTACAATTCTCATTTCAAAGGGTTATATGGCGGCAGATTTTTGCAACCCCCCCGTGGGTTCAGTATAAAATCTATCGAAAGGAAATTATTTCTGCATCTAATATCATACCCCGATTACTAAGTACAGTAATGTTGCGATAAGTTGTCGAAAATCGGGAGCGGAAACGACAATTTATCGTGTAGCAGAACCAAAAAATGGGCGGAGCTAGAAGCCACCATTTTAAAAGAGTTGCAATGAAAGAAAGAAAGAAAAATCCGAGAGTGAACTGTGTCGGCATAAATCAAAGGAACATATCGGTGAGACACTACTTAATGTAAGGGTAAAATTTTTTCATTTTTAATTTTTACGAAATAAAAATTACATCACCGTGTTCGGTGTCATTTTAACCAGAAAAATACCACAAATCCGGTGGTACAACTTTCATTTTCGAAAAATTAAAAATAAAAAAGTTTTGTCCTTACATTAGTAATGTTTCATTGATATTGTTGTTTGTTTGTTAACAGAGTAATGCAGAATATAATCACTTGTCGCCACCTGTATCTACCGTCTGCGACCTAGAAAAAAAATGGTATCACGCGTAATAAAGCGTTGTTAATGAGGTACCGTTCACATCGTTGAATTCCAACAAATATGTCTCGGACCTCTTTTTCTTATCGATATTGTTGTCCTTTTCCACGTTCAGAAAAACATTAAAGTGTTCTAGATTCGGGCGAGCCTCGGTCGTTCTCGCGTTTTGGTCTTCTCTACGATAATTCGCTGTATGTATACGGTAATTTATCGTAGAGTTCCGTAACGCAATTTCATACCATTGTGAGTAGAGAGGCAAGGGGAATTTTGTGGTGGGGATGGTTCCCAGCGATTTATCGTAGAGGATGATTCAGCGACTTATCGAAACATTACTGTATAATATTTTAAGAATTGATTGCCTCGTACTTATTTTGTTGGTTAAATGTTATCATTCCAATTGTTTCAGATATTTCTTTGTTTATCGGAGAACTATATTTTCTATGATATTTTATGTATGTTCAAAAAATATGAACAACGTACAACTTTGTCATTTAAAATATATTGTCTATATTAATAATTCTTATATATAAGATAAATAGGCTGATAAAAAAATACGTATCTTTGTTTTCAACTGTTTTACAAATTATGGTACATGTTCGCTCCAATTTCGTAACTCCTTATGCGCTCCTCATAATGGAGAAAACTGTTTCGGAGCAGGAGGATTCCGCGAACGCGCGGGCCAGCTCGGCTGATCGTCCGAAACTCCCCATTCAACCTAAAAATACTTACTTCCGATTCGGAGAATGTAAACTTAGCTTACCCATACGTGTAAGTATGGGTAAATATATACAAAAAATGTCCACTGCTCTGAAACTGAAAGAGGATGATACTTCACTACAAAATCTATAAAGTTTTATCGAAAGCTGAAGAGTTTCATAGTTAAAATTATTATATAATCTTATTTTACAGATAATAAGCTACTCAAATTATGGAAATCCATTCACAAGGGTCCAGTAGCTTGTATTGCTCATTTAAGTGAAAAGAATTTAATGGCTTCTGGAGGTAGTGATGGTGCGATCAGATTATGGAATTTGCAACATTATACTTGTATTCACAACCTGAGAGGAGTTCACAGAGTTACTAGGTATGTATTGCAATGTATTCGTTTGTAACATATGTAAATTGATAATGTTCTTTTTTTTCTCAAAATAATGTTTCTGCTGTGTGATTTTGTACTTGTTAAATGTTATACAATATTGTTGCGCCGTGGCGAGCCCCGTGGTGTTCTCGTAGGAGTAGTCATTAAAACACTATTTTCGCGGTTAGATATTTACAATTTATTTACATGTATTTACAATTTTCAACGTCAAGCCCGATAATAGATCCGTACAGTTCAAAGGTTCGAACAAGACTCTTCTTTTAAATTTGCCGGTCGCATCAGTAGCAACCGGCAAGACGACGATCAGGTTCAAATCGTTCGATGAGCTCACTTCGTTGAGCAGCAGCTTCAGGACAGAAGTTGCGCGGCATCTTCACACCGTCGCAACATTGCTCCCCTCTCTTGAAGGAGCGGACGTCCCGACCGCGGCAAATTCAAGCTAGACAGCTGACTTCAGTAGTGTACCTCTAACCTCCCAGCCTGTTTTTGAGAGCAGCTTCCCTCGCCGAAACAGCCGCCTTTTCGGCCACCGACTTCTCCTCTGCACGGGAACGCTCCTCTTCCCAACGCGCGTCAAAGATCCGCTGTTGTTCCTGAAACTGCAGGGAAATGCTCCTCTGCAGATTTTCGAACAGGGATTCCAGCGACGTTGTAGCTCCCTCGGCGGAAGAACGAGAGCGCATCCCGCTTCTGACGCCAATGTTGCGCCGTGGCGAGCCCCGTGGTGTTCCCGTAGGAGTAGTCATTAAAACACTATTTTCGCGGTTGGATATTTACAATTTATTTACACGTATTTACAATTTTCAACGTCAAGCCCGATAATAGATCCGTACAGTTCAAAGGTTCGAACAAGACTCTCTTCTTTTAAATTTGCCGATCGCATCAATAGCAACCGGCAAGACGACGATCAGGTTCAAATCGTTCGATGAGCTCACTTCGTTGAGCAGCAGCTTCAGGACAGAAGTTGCGCGGCATCTTCACACCGTCGCAACATTGCTCCCCTCTCTTGAAGGAGCGGACGTCCCGACCGCGGCAAATTCAAGCTAGACAGCTGACTTCAGTAGTGTACCTCTAACCTCCCAGCCTGTTTTTGAGAGCAGCTTCCCTCGCGGAAACAGCCGCCTTTTCGGCCACCGACTTCTCCTCTGCACGGGAACGCTCCTCTTCCCAACGCGCGTCAAAGATCCGCTGTTGTTCCTGAAACTGCAGGGAAATGCTCCTCTGCAGATTTTCGAACAGGGATTCCAGCGACGTTGTAGCTCCCTCGGCGGAAGAACGAGAGCGCATCCCGCTTCTGACGCCAATGTTGCGCCGTGGCGAGCCCCGTGGTGTTCCCGTAGGAGTAGTCATTAAAACACTATTTTCGCGGTTGGATATTTACAATTTATTTACACGTATTTACAATTTTCAACGTCAAGCCCGATAATAGATCCGTACAGTTCAAAGGTTCGAACAAGACTCTCTTCTTTTAAATTTGCCGATCGCATCAATAGCAACCGGCAAGACGACGATCAGGTTCAAATCGTTCGATGAGTTCACTTCGTTGAGCAGCAGCTTCAGGACAGAAGTTGCGCGGCATCTTCACACCGTCGCAACAATATCATTAAATATGTACAGGGGAGTCAAAAAAATTGAGGATATTAGTCATGTCAATACATAGCTACTTTTAAAAGAAACAAATAGAGAATTAACTACTTCTATATGAAATACGCATTTTTTTACATGTTTTTCAGTTTTTGATTTTTCACACTAAGATTTTCGGAAAGGAAAAAAAAGAAACTTTTTCACCATTTTACTTTAACTGGATATTTTTTAATGAAAACACACGCCTCTGGTCAACACGTTCATCGACTCTCTTACTCCCTTTTTCCGCAATTCAACTCGCACGTTCGCTGTTTCTAAATCGCTTACTTCGACTGTCCCCGCTCGCATTCCTCGCTTTGTTTATTAAAATATTTCTGGACGCTTCAAATTGATAGAGATTCCCACATCCGTGGTAGGGACGATAGCGACATGTAATCCGAAGGTTCACACCAAATTTCAATGTTCTACGACCACCGGAAGTGGCGTTAGAAGGGACACCGTAAAGGCCTGCGTTTTCTAGTTGGAGGACAAGACCCCTCTCCCCATGAACACCCACGCACTTTATGAGTAGCGGAATTTAAAGCTTGGAATGTTGTTAAAACATCATTAAATTTTCAACTTTGTGTATTGAGCGGTTTTGTTTTAATAATTAATTTACCAAACTCTTGCATTTAGACTAGTCTGCCCCCTTAAGAAAAGCAAATTCCGTATGGGTGGACCGACGACCGGTTGACACTGAAAGAAGGCAGAGGTATTCACTGTATGCAAAAGTAGTTGCAATTTAGACAGAAAATTTGATAGAAGTACAAAGTACAATTTAATAATTATTTTATCCCGGTTTGCCTTCACAATTCGCGAAAATGTCGAATATTTTGTATTATTCTGTGTTTGACCGAATCGCAGAGACAGTGTACGAGTTGTCTTCTTGGACGTTCCTCGGAAAATGAATCCTGGAGAAAAACAGCTTTCGGTTAATTCGGTTATTTTATTCGTTTTGGAGGTACGATTAATTTCGAATCATTCTGAAATTTGTTAAATTTCTGCTTTCGACATTATCTGTTCTTGTTCAGGGCTTAGTCCGAACGCCTAGTCTCGAAGCTGCACGCACGCTGGTGAGCGCGCGCGCGAGGCGCGCTCTGATTGGTCAGTGTTTTTGCTTAATAATTCAAATACGAAGCCCCATCCGACATTTTTGCAAAGGAAATTGTTGTTCAGAATCAGAACAATGTTCAGAAATTGTTGTTCAGCTACCCCCCATTTCCGGTTCTTATAGGAGTTCTGGGACACCCTGTATGTCTTCTAAAATATGTCTTCATGCAATAATGCTTAGATCGTTGCACACTCCATTTTTTGAATTAAAAACGATATTTGAAATATATACAAAACAATAGTCCTAATGTTTACCTGTAAATTGTACGTTGGGTCAGCGAAGTCTGAATGGGTTACTGTATGAGTTTTAATATTTTTATCACAAAGTTACAAATAACAGAAGTATTGAAATTTCTGAATTGAGTCGTAATGCAAGTTTATTATTTAAATAATTATTTCATTATACTGTATTTGTTTATTGTACTAATTTCAGTGCGTTAGTTTTCTGTCCAAATAATAAACGAGAACTCGTCTTCGCTGCTGGTGATGATGTTAAAATTCATGGATGGAATATTAAATCTGGTAAAGAAGAAGTTACCCTTTCTGGACATTTTAGTAAAATTACATCTTTATCTTTTCTTAAAGACGAGGATTATCTAGTTAGGTAACACTTTTAAACTATTTTGTAGCTTTTATCATTACATTGAGTAGTTACAACGAATTTAATATGGATGGTTTTTGAACAGTTCAGGAAGAGATAAAGTGTTGATTCTGTGGGACATTTCTTCTGGAACATCAATACGTATTTTACCAGTCTACGAGGAAATAGAGGATACGTTTATTATTCCTAAAAATGCATCATCTGAACTTTTGCATAACAGAGATGAAAATGGCATTTACGTTGCTGGTGCAGGAGAAAAAGGTTCTATCTCTACACTTTAACTATAATATAAAAAATGAATGTGAAAAAGTATAACTTCACTTCTTGTGTCTCATGACAAAAAGATGTTAGGTTTTTAACAAGGGAAGTTCGGTAACTCGACCGAAATATTACAAATTCATAAGATAATATAAACTTAAAAATTGTAAGGATATAATACGGTATGACCTAGCTAACATAATGAATTGTAATCTGGTGTAATTTACGCCAAATTTTTTCATTCATAATTTCCTAGATATTAATGAAACACAATGTTCGTTAGTATAAATTGAATTCTACTTATATGTGAACATCCGTGGCAGGCGTTTGACGATAGTTGACGACCAACTATCCATACTTATGCGTACGCTGCCACGGACATAGCAGTGTAAGCAGAATTCAATGTATTACATCAACAATTTTTTTTATGAATATCTAAGAAACTAAGAAAGACTCTAGCCAAAATTTTGTATTCGGGGTTTTCTTCCCCTCTTCCTTTCACAATTTATGTTCATTATGGTGGTTGTGTCATACCGATCAATAAAAAAAGCATTAATTTTAAAGCTTAAACTTTCTTTTAGGTATTGTTAAAATTTGGGAAATGAAAAGCGGTAAAGAAATATACACTCAGGACAGTTCGGTTGAGTCAGCAGCAAAAAAAAGCAACAATATTATTACCCATTTGCTTTATAATGACAGTAGTAATAGTTTTGCTGTAATTACCGCAGATCACAACATAATTATTTATTCATTAGAAACATTTGAGCATATAAAGCAGGTAAAATTAATTTTCAGGATATGATAAGAAATTTTTATGTGTATGATCGTTTATAATAATATTAAATTATTATAGTTAATAGGTTACAGTGATGAAATTTTAGATATTGCTTATCTTGGAAATAATGGAAGTCACATAGCAGTTGCTACTAATAGTTGTGATATAAAACTATACAATTTAGCAGATATGAATTGTGAACTTTTACATGGACATACAGATATTGTTTTATCTCTTGCCACAACACCTTCCAACGCCTATCTACTTATATCATCAGCAAAGGTATATGGAATTAAAACAATATATTTTATAGTATTTAATTGGCTTATGTAATATAGCGGACAGGAGACACGTGTCGGCCAGTTTTCAATTAATTAGTAATAGTGATCAGAATGAGGTTGAAACACACTTTAAACAGTTATAATTAGTATATGCATTTCAGACGTCGAATCCATATTTTACCATGCTAGTCCATCGAGCAAAGTTAGTCACAAAATAAATTTTAGAGGGTGTTGCAGTAGCAATCTCGATGACTGAATTATTAGAAGACGAATTTTCAGACTCATATTCTTCACTTATTTCTGACTCACTGTTAAAACCTTGGAACGTAGTTTAATATGTTTCATTGTCCTTTTTCTAACATAACCATCGATTTTTTTAGTTCCGAATCTTGCAAAGCAGATTTGTATGACACTCCCGTTACGAGACAAATTGACATTTCGTAACGTTCTCTTTTTGATGTCTCTTTTTTAAGCTATGGAATCGGTACAATATTTTCAGACAGGATAAAAGGGATTGCTCAAATGCTTTTTTTTAAACGAAGTACACGATAATAAATAATAACCGAAGAATATTTTTTCGTAATATGTATTTGCTCTAAATACTGTTGGAGCACGCTTTACTTCTTCGGTCCTGCAATACAATCCTGTTCTATTTTAATTGTTTTCCTGCGCACTTAACACAGACAAAGATGAGATTGCTGTTTGTGGTCGAGTGCCCGAATTGCTGGCACCGGAAATATTGCGTGTGTTTCCAATGCGATTTACTTCGTTGGGTGATGTGCCTGGGGGAAAAATTGATTCTGTAAAAGAATGAAGGGGCTTGGCCTGGCGTGGAGGCATTAGATGGTATTGCACGATAAGAGTTTTTAGCCTTTTGGATTTAAGTTCTTTTAGTATCTCTTTTGCTGGGATCTGGGTGGGCCACGTAGCACCATGCTAATCGTCTTTTGGCCATTGAGGGTGAAGGTAATGTAGGATTACTGGGGGAATGGGGAAGTCAATCATACAAACACCGTCCACCGTTTTTTTTATTCACGACTGCTCTTACGGGGGAAGGGGCTATGGAGGTCCCGTTCTTACAACACTAAAAGTGTTAACAGATTTCTGTATAACATGTTTATAAAATGCCTCATAACATATTTATTCAATTATTTATAGGACAATAGCGTTCGAATATGGCGTATGGATGAAGAAACAGCAAAAGTATCCTGTATTGCTTCTTCTGTTAGACATACTGCTCCAGTTGGTTCGGTTGCTGTTGCTCAAACATCTTATAAATTTTTTGCTACAGTCAGCCAGGATTCTTGTCTTAAATTATGGAATTTATCGGAAAATGTCGAGTCTAAGGGTGAACGTAATATTATAATTATCATTTTTTGTTCGTTATATTATTTTTTATTAAGTCTATTGCACACGTTATTTTATTACAGACACGTATACTTTAAACGTAATGCATACCGCATTGGCTCATCAAAAAGATATCAATAGCGTAACCATTTCTCCAAATGATAAATTAATTGCTACCGGATCGCAAGATAAAACAGCTAAAGTAAGACAAATAAACTTTTATGCAACAAATATTTTTAAGTAAAATAAATAAAATTGAATTTTACATATATTTTTATTAACACTTTGACTGCCATGCCGCCCACATACGAGTGACACTTGAATTTCCATTAGAAACCATTGCCCATATATTAGGAATTCCTTGATTTATTTGGTTGAAAATATTCCCATTAGATGTTTGAAATTATAAATAATAGAAGTAACAAAATATTGTAGGAATTGAATATAACATTGGTCAGAAATAAAATTACTATCAAATGGAATTTTTAGTAGCTGCAGCGTGGCAATCAAAGTGTTAATTAAATACCAGTTGATAATAATACTAATATTATTAAATTTATAAGTTTTTTGATTTATTGTTTATTATATAAACAAATTTATATTAAATATCGCAGCTGTGGTCAGTTGATAACTTGCAACTGCTTGGAGTATTTCGTGGACATAGAAGAGGTATATGGTGTGTTCGATTTTCCCCTATAGACCAAGTTCTTTTAACAACATCAGCGGATTGTACAGTAAAACTTTGGTCATTGACGGAACTTCACTGCCTAAAAGTAACTTTGTGTTCATTTCAATTTAAACGTACTAATAAGGCATATATGTATTTATTATTATTAATTACCTTTTTTTATATAAGACACTTGAAGGTCAAGACTCATCTGTATTAAAAGCAGAATTTCTAACACGTGGAATGCAATTAATTACGGCAAGTGGAGATGGTTTTCTAAAACTTTGGAATATGAAGACATCAGAGTGCATATGTACTATGGAACAACACGACAGTCGTGTATGGGCACTTGCCGGTTAGTATTACTTTGCTATTTAAAGCTTTTAATAATTTGTAGTATCTATTAGATGTATAAATAAGTTCTTAGGTCCTTTTTTTTATAAATATATGTATATCTATATGTATTAATCACAAATTACTGTTCATCAGCTTCCCATTGCCTTTTACCATTGGACATAAACAGAAGTAGCTTCTGACAGAGTACATATTTTCTTTCCATTTGGGTTTGTCATTAATATTAGAATTTCCACTTTTAAACTGTTTAAATTAATCTCAGTACGTTTCTTCTGATATAGTATTGTCTCTATATATGACTTAATCACGGGAAAAAGTATTGAAGTATACTGTAACTCATTTCAATTGTACAAAACACGTATTCATTTGTCAAAGTATAGCTGAAATTATTGCGTGGTTCTTGATATGTAGGTTTATTAATTTCATTAAGCAAACAGAAATTTTAATAAATGAAGATTACAATAAACCTTTTAGCATTATCTAAACCTAGCCGTGCGAACTTATTTATACACTTAATATTTAACTTTAATAGTTTTAACTATATGTATATTAAGTTAATTATATTTGAATTACAGTTAGTAAAAACGAAAAAACTGTTATCAGCGGTGGAAGTGATTCGTTACTTGTTATTTGGAAAGATGTAACTGATGAAAAGAAAGCGAAAAGAGCAACGGAGATCGAGCAGCTTGCGTTAGAAGAACAGAAATTAGCAAATTTACTTAAAGCAAGTAAATTAACATCTGCTTTAAATTTAGCTTTAAAGCTAAATCGCCCTTACCACGTTCTAAAAATAGTTGAAAGTGAGTTACAAATATATGTACATATGATAATTAATATAAAGATTGTTAATCCTTATTCAGGTAGCCTATTTATACAGGGTGTCTGTGATAAAGTATTACAGTAAGTTTCGTTATTCCAAACCATTGATAATACACACAAATGTTTGTATACAAACAACGCAGGCGGATCGTACTTTGAGCAGAAAAATTAGGCAGTTGTACAAGTTATATTATAACATATTATAAAGCCTTACTGATTAACTTTCATATAATATTTCTTTTCTTATTTTTATGCACACTATACGTTGACAACGTTTGTCTATAAAAACTTCAAACATTTTGTGGAATACAAATATTTGTTTTTTTTTTCATGTGTTTGTTTTCTGTTACGTATAGATATTTCCAAACAAGATAGTTATCTACTTGAACAAACAATTCATGAGTTGAAGCCTATTTATAAAGAAGAACTACTGAAGTGTGCTGTTATGTGGAATGCTAACAGTAAAAATTGTCAAATTGCTCAGGTAAATATTAACAAATAGAGGTCATTATCGAACCATTTGCTTTTTCAGTTTAGCCACAATTGCCAGCTATTTTTTTATAAAAGTAACTTTAAAGATTTCATGACATCTACATACAGAACTGATTTTAAAATCAACAAATATAATATTCCTTGGAATAACTACCTTCCTTAAAAAGTAATCACTTTCAGGCTTAAATTACGGTTACCTTTCTCCATATTATAAAATAAAATGTTTCATCAAAAGTCACCATAGATATGATACAAAAAACGGGTACATACTATGAAAATTGATCGAATAACTGTACCTGTATTTTAAGTTTGATTTTATTTATATTATTTTCACTATCTTTTGTTGCTATAAAATTAAATAATTTTTATACATCGTAGTATTCTTTATTATTACATAAGATCGATCAAATTCGCATAGATAATGAAAAAAGTACGGTATGTTTCTTTTCTTCTAATTTTTCCTAATATACTAGAATGATTTACGTCCTAGTTCATTAACAGGAATTACAAGTGTGTGTATGTGTGGGCCCATTAAGTAAGAATATGACATAATATAAGAATTATTTAATGTTATCTCAACGAAAGGTAGCCCCGTATGCGTGAATATATAGTGTAAATAGTAGTTAAAAAAAAAAAGAACAGAATATTGGCACGAAGATTCGATTTTGCAAGTTTTATTTTGAACAACTTCGCATTTCATCACTTATTTAATACGATTTATTTGTCAATCATTTTGTTTGACAGTAGGGGCTGATTCCAGACAGAATCGATCATTTTTGGCAACATATGAAATGGTAATTTTGTTGGTTTCATATATATTACGTTGAGTAAAAAGTCCGTTCGCTACAACGACGGCTAGCGGTTGTTGACATTGTTAAAACGATACAAAGATCGCCCCTTTTTTAAACAATTTGTTACTGGTGATGAAAAATGGATTATTTTCAATAATGTGAAATGAAGGAAACATTGGTCTATGCTAGGACAAAAACCATTAACAACGGTCAAATCTGAACTGCACGCTAAAAAGGTATTGCTCTTGGTTTAGTGGGATTATAAAGGAATATTGTATAACTAGACTGTTCATTCTGAAAAATATTGTGAACAAAAAAACGACATCCACTTTCATCCAGAAAAGGAATACATAGTATTCCTCTCAACACATCTTTGATCACACGACCGCACACTACTGCAATTTGGTTCGGATGTACATGTATTACCGCACCCACCATATTCACCCGACTTGGCACCATCTGACTTTTACTTATTTTGAAAATTACAAAATTCCCATGATGGAATATCGTTTAAAAAAGTAGAAGTAAAAGAACACGTGCCTAACTTTAGTAATGAAAAAACACAACAGTTTTATGAAAAAGGAATATTCATGTCACCAAGTAGATAGGAAAAGGTCATAGAACAAAATGGTGAACGGACTTTTTACTCAACCTAATTTAAATGAATTATAACACGTTGAACATTGTGAGAAAACGGGGTTTCAGTCACATATCACTTATTAACTTTCTAAATACATTTTTAAGTTGGATGTGTGAAAATTATAAATATCTTTTTATTTTGTAGAAAGGAACCTCTGCTGACATTTTTAGAAATCTGTAAAATGTTTATACAGCGACTCTCGAAATTGGTTGAATACTTTCCTTTGTTATACTTTTTATTTAATCAAAATGTAGTGATTAATTATAGATTTTTGGAAATACATTTCATCAATAATTTAAGTTATTAGCTTAATAAAAAAAGTACAGAACATATCGGAAATATTAATTATTTAAACAATAATTAAACAATGTACAGAATACTGAATTTGATCAATAACGTGACTTAGCGTCAGTAATTTGAATTTTCCTGAGTATATTTTCAACGAGTTTTTTACATTGCTTAGTTGTAATTTGATTCCATTTGTTCAAAACATCTTCCCATAATTAAAAGACAAGTTGAAATTTGTCTCTTGAAAATCGGCATTGTCTTTTTTTAATTGGCTTTAAAGATTTTCTATTTGAAAGTCAGAATGAAGCTTGAAAGACACCCGAGTGCCGTCCCAAAGCGTCAAGGCTGAAAACCTACCCTCAAATGCAGACACCTGGATATAAATAAATATCTAAATTATTTAAACATTAATAGTTAGTGATACTTACCTAGGTATCAGTAGTTTTGGGCAACTTTTCAAACGATATCTTTATAGGCATGTAGTTCAGACCGAGTGCTGCGATTAGTTGCTGCCTGTATAGCGCATTAGTCCGACATTTGTATATCTTTCAAGCTCTATACCGGCTACAGTTATGAAATGATATTAATGAACTTTAGTATGCTTATCGAGAAACGTTCAAGGAATATTATATATTTCTTTCAGACTTTTAAAAACAGCAGAGATGTGTAAAATAAAAACTTATTCATAATTTTGACATTGCAAAAGGGTGCGTATTTGCGTCTTTTCTATTGCAAATGAGAAAAAGGACTTTGTCCGTAAGTTTGATAGTTTTTGAGGTGAAAATTGGTTATGCAGTCATGTTTGGTTACAAATCCTCTCTTTTGCGGCCTTCAACATATTGTACCATTACCTCACATTCACTGTCACATATTACAGTTCCATCAAAATTGGAATTCCAAACTGGCAAATGTGACCAAATTAACGTGGTACGATCCACGTTACGTATGTAGATGTTCCTAAATCTTTAACACATTGAATGTTACAAAGTGATATTTGGTTTTATACGAATTGCATACTCAAATATTAGAGAGAAAATTAAATATATTATTTACATAAGTTGTCAAATAAAATATTTTTTATTGAAAAGTGAAGTAATCTTATTCTGTATAATAATGCAATTTTAGAATTCCACTTTACGTACGGCTAACAAGCCAGCTTACATTTATCGTGTTTGTCATTTTTACGAAAAGTAATTGGCCAATTATGGCTGACAATGAGATTTAAGCTTAGGCTCATTGAAGAAACCTGGGATCAGAAATTGAAAGTTTCGATATCGTTTTATAAGATGTAATTAAATGTTTAGATTTGTTAGCTGAAAAATGTATTTATATTCTTATTTATATAAAATTTATGTTCAACAGGTAATCATCAATGCATTAATGACAGAAATGGAACACTTGGAACTGAAAACAAAGTTAACTTCCACGTTAGAATCTGCAATACCATATACCGAGCGACATTATATACGAATGACAAAGTTGCTCCAAAATCTTCATCTAATTACGTATATAGTTAACCGTATGAAACCGCATATTGCATCTATAGAAATGAAATAAATGTATAAATAGTAAAATTTGTATATTGTATATGTTTGTATTCATTTTGTAACCATTTTTCCCATTTATTAAATACAAATACTTAAAAATTGATACCAAATTCTTTAGAAAATCCTAATTTGTCAATTGATTAAAGAGAAAAAAAGTAATGTTTATATAGCTTTTTAAACATAAGCAATTTAAATAGTATTTAATTTCAAATATAAAATTTATTTAAAAACATATAATCCGGCATAAAATTATGCAACTAGTTTTCTGTGAAGTAATTGCAGGTATCGGTTTGAAAATTAAAAGTTATAAACTATTATTATAGAATGTCAAAAGTTATGGAGATGAATTTTTTAATGGTGATACTCAATTTCTGTTTTTCTTTTTGAGGATCTTTAAAAAAAAAATCATATATTAATTTTGTATTATTCTGACAGCTTTGGCAAATCTAACAACTTTTATCCAAAACACTGCGATGTGATTTGAAAGGTATTAAAACAACCGTTAGATAGAGTTGAATTTTATTTTATGAAATATTTAAGATATTTGCTATATATTTCTTCAGGAGAATTTTGTTTTCAACGATAGAGCTACATTTGAAGAATGTTTTCCCAAAACTTCAAAGCAAAATTCGAAAAACTTAAAAAATTACAGCCCCGTGAACGCTGTGCCTCACCGTTCAGATGTGAAGGTGTTAAAACTACATTTTCCAAACTGGCTTGCACGATAGCGCGGAAACTATTGAACCGATCGACTTGAAACTTTGTACACGTATTAACAACATTATTAACTTCGACATGTCGGAAATTGTTCTTGAAAAATTTGGAAAGAAAACCATTTTTTTTTATCGAAAAGGTAGAAAAATGTTGCCTCATATATTTGATTTTTTCCTTTAAATGCATTTCTTTCTCAAAAATTTGCATTTTCTTCATTTTTGCCGATGACATATTCATATTACATATGTTTTAAATATAACAATATTGTTTCTTTGTTGTTTGACGGATGGTTGCACGTCAATTTTGCATCTGCTGTTGCAACTTTTGCCCTGCAATTTCATGGGTGTAGAACAATTGTTTCTTATTAAAAAAAATCCTCCTAGGTTAATTCATTTTGTACCGTCTAATTGTATATGTTCTCTTAATATATTTATTGAACATCGATAAATATGTTTCTCACGACATTAGTTTACAAGCGCTTTGATAAAAGGAAATTGAATGGCGTTAAATCTCGGGACTTGGATAATCACAAGATGTCTGTGGTAAGACATCTATGGTAAATCAGTTGGTTTTGCTTTAATTTTTTAATTATTCTTCATAAAAAAAATATTTCAAACAAAACTTATTAGCTTGGCAATTATCGATATAATGGAAACTTAGTACATTATTCGATTTAAAACAATGGGGGGTTGTACCTCCGTCACTTCTTGCAAACTCGCCTTTTAATAACTTTTAGATTCTAAAATTCCTAAAATCTTTGTCTGTGTCTTATTTCAACTAATCAATAATTTGGAAAATAGTTAATGACGTAAATGTAATAATACCGATATATGTATAAAATTATTTGATAAATTGCTAATGTTTTCGAGTATATATGTTTCAATAAGGAACTCTTATAGATTCAGGTGCTGCTGAATACGAATCCATCAACCATTTTTTTTTGTATTGACTACAGTTTTTGAAAAAATTAGATTTGAACAAAAATTGTAAATAACTGTGAAGTTATTTTATTCGTTTTTTATACAATTTTTAATAAAATATTAATTAACAGTTATTTATTTGGTTTTGATACGAAACGATTCTGTGAATTTTTAAAAATAAAATGGTAAAAATTACTATTACATTATAAACATTCAAATGTGTTTAAATAACGATTGATGTGAAAAGGACACCCAAAACGCAATAAACTTTGGTGATATTTTTCGATTTATTTTCCAACAATCCAAAAATCTTGAAGAAAATCTAAACATGACTGTTAAAGAAAACATCAAAGGAAGGTGTAAATCATGTTTTAGTCGCAATGTGCATTATAAGTTTATCAAAATGAAAGGATGCCCCAGGTTTTAAGTAAACTGGCAAAGTTTATTCATATTAGGTGTAGAAATGAGTTCTTTCCGATTTTTTGGTAAAATAAATATTTCATTCAGAAAAAGTTAGAGAAAGTTAATCATCGAAATATTTGCCATTGTCTTTTATGACCTTTCGCCACGTTTTGAGTAATTGGCTCATCGGTGGCTCATCGTTTCACCTGGATTAAGCATTTCATTGAACAGAATTCCCTTTATGTCCCACCATATGCAAAGTAACACTGATTTTGCATGAATAAATCAGGCTTTGCGGTTAATGTTGTTAGTTTGCCAGGGTTTACCCACGATCTTTTTCGTTTGGGATCCTTCCTATACAATATCCATTTTTCATTATCTGTTATAATCTGATGCAGGAAATGCTCTTTATCGAAGCGACTTGGTAAGTTTAGAGCCGTCTCGCATCGATGAATTTTGCGGAAGAATATCTCGCAACAAATGATCATAGCAAACGATTGAAATTCGTCGGAAATAACTTATTTTTACACTAAATACATTCTATGTCTCTAAGCGTGCGAATAATGATACATAAACATTGATTGTTTAAATCTTCGTTAAAAAGTTATGATAGAAACACGAAGAAAAACAATAAGACCTGCAATTATCACTGCAATACAATGGATATGCGATCTGTGGAGAGTTTTGAAATTTTGAAATAAAAAGGTATCGATCAAGAATAAATCCACATTGTAACGAGACACCTCCATGTATAGATGTAGAATAAGAGTAAATATGTAAAATTAGTCGAAACTCTCTTAGATCTAAGAAAACGACGCGCCGGCGTTTCAGGTATTTAGAGCATTGAAACCCTATGCTCGGTCATGCGCGCCCTCCGATTGGTTGGACGTAACTGCTTGACCGGGTATAAGTTCAGCTAAAAAACAAAAAAAGGCAGAAAAAGGTTATTCTAACTTGAAAGATAGTAGCCGACAGTAGAAGAAATCGTTCCTTCGCGGCCACGGTACCCGAATCTTTTGTCTACCGCTAAATAGAGAAATCGTTCCTTCGCGAAGACGGTACTCTGGGCAGCATAATCCTATTCAGCACGGGAAATGGGTCTTTTGCGGACCCGGTACCCAGCAGCTTCCTACCCTGAAAAGCCTTGCGTTTCCCCTCGGGTAGCACCTTTCTCAGCACCCACCAACCGGAGTCTCACGACGACGAGGACGCGAGATTAACACGCCGACGTACTACCTCGTTATAACATGATAAATTAACCCCTTAATCTATGATTTATCCAATGGCTGCGCCAGGTAGAGCTAAATATTTACTGCCACGGTGTTAAAACAAACGAAGAGATTCGAAATATACATTTATACATACTTCAAACTTGATAAGTCTTGACTGCATTAATTATAATTACAATTAAACTTAAAATTGAGTTGTAATGAAAATTTGAAGGGGAAAGGTCACATCTGAACTGTAGGGTGCGTTACGAGTGAGACTCGATATTGTAGGGTAAGGGGTTAGTGGGAAAAATGAATGATTAATTGCGTGAAATTCGTAGAGTAGTAGGAAATTTCATTTTCAGTTGTTATCAATCTTGTATTGTGACAACCGTAAGCATTCGGAAATGTTACAGTTACTTCTAGGATGTAACAAACATTCGCAGAGTAACGATGAATGTAATAAAGAAATTGAATACAATTATTGCTGTTTTATTTTTTCATTGTATCGCAATAACCACATTTGCCGTATTTTTCATATTTCGTATTTTTAGTACAACTTTTTAACACGTTGACTGCCATGGTGGACTGCACTGGTGAGCGGCGCTTCAAATTTTATATAATTAAATAATTAATAAAAGGAAAAATAAAATAAACCGTAGATACTGCTAGTATTAGTTGCTAATAGTCGAAATTAGTAATTTGAATGGTTACATTTGAAATTTAATCGCGACAGAAGCCTTAATAATTGGAATTAAAGGGTGTCTTACTATACACGTCTGTTTTCACTGTAGCAGTTAACGTGTTATTAAAGCTTTAAACGATCTATGCTTGCAATAGTTTTTTTTATTATTTAAAGCTATAGAATATAGTAACATTCAGTAACAATATGCCTGCTAAAACTTCGGACACCCTATACAAGCTTATCGAACTGTGTTTCACGTACATATATTATATTAGATCTGAACCACGTTTTCATGGATGTTACTTGAAATTCATGTTTCTTGAAATATTTGACAAAATTCGATTTTCCTTTTGTGTAAAAGCAGGAAATAACGCAACAGATGGTATACTATAATCCGTTTTACAAAGTTCATATAGTTTGATTTTTAGACATAATTAAAGGAGATAAAAGAGATTATATAGAAAGTCTGTTCTTCGCTACAAGTATGTTACAATTTTCTATTTCTGTTATACCTTTATAAATGCTCTTTCATCTTGTAATTGCATAAAGGTTGATACAAGTAATCGTATGTTAAATTCAGTGCTTACGTAATTTGTGTATTGTTCCTTTGTATCACTTGAAGCTGCGAAAACCACGTGATATTCGTCTTATGAATCAGATTTGCTCCGTACAATAGAAACACTGATGCCGGTAACTTTCGGGTAAACTTGTAACACTTTACACGGGACATGCTGTATATGTTACTTTAAATATAAAAATAATGCTGGAAACAATACTAGGAAATTTCAACCAGTCGATTGAACGTAATAAGTTTTACACTGTAATTTCCTTCCAAAGTATTCGAATCGAAAAGAACCTGGAAATATTGTAAAAATTTCGCTATCAAAACTTTTGATTTCACGAAAACGTTGTGGAACTGTACAGAATATTGAGCTGTGTAAGAAAGTGATTAAAAATTGAATATAAAGTGGTGAAATCCTAATTCCTTTGAATTATCCGAATTATTCGTTATTGCGATATATTATACTCTATTAACCGTAAGAGTGAAGAAAGAACTTTAAAAAAAAGAAATGAATCTAATGTATAAATATATGCACACCTTAAAGGATGTCACTTGTTTACAGCGAATTTCAACCGAAGATGAAATTTACCTTTTGCCTAAATCGTTGCTTAAGCTAAAACAATTTTGTTAAACTATATAGAGATCGAGCTTTTCCATTTCGTGACATTAATACGAAATGAATTTCCTCCCGAGAAGCTTTTTCATACGACAACAAACGATATATTTTTGGGTAATCCCATTTAGCTAGTCCACCCTGTATACAAGACTGACGGTATGTAGGCAATACCGTTTTAGTGTCATATGGCACTTCGATATTCACTTTGTGGAAGAATATTCCGAGTGGGAGGAATGGTTGGGTAATGTTTGGTTTCCAGCAAATTTACTCAACAGCTAACTTGTGTATTCAAGAAAGAATCAGTTCAACTTTATTACTGAAGGAGTTAAAGTTATAAGGGAACTTATGATGGTTTTAAAAGAAGAAGTATATTCTTTTACGTTTTTTTTATATTTCCTACAAATGTTATACCTAAACACAGCTGCCACGTAAGTTATACTTTCATAATGACTTTATATTGTTATAATAACTTTTCTGATGTTAAAATACACTTTATTTAAATGTAATAATGATTAATGGTCTAAGTGTTGCGTTTTAAAAATGAATTCAAAACGTTGCATACGTTTACGTAATCTATACGTGTAGTTTCGTTTCCCAGAAAATTCGTTTTAAATATTTAAAAGTTATATTTACGATAATCACCTGTTTACCTATTTCACGATGTAATGAAATTTGTTAGAAATTATTTTTCATTTACATTTACAAACATTGTTAATGGACGTATGCAATGAATTGAATGTCAAGAAGCATGTTTATCTTTCGTTTTACTATATTTATTCGTGAATAACATTCTTAGTTTGGAAATAACAGAGTAACTTTTTAAGATCGAACTAAACGACTGAAGTTTTTTGAAAAGCTAGAAAATTTAGTTGGCTGGATGGAACATGTTTTTGTTGTTTTCATATAATTGCAAGTAATCAAAGTGATAAAAAACATAGTGCAATCCGTTGTTTTTACAATTTCTTTATCTGAGCCTGATACGATAATTTGAAAAAGGTAGAATTTGCTGATTGAAATAAATTAAGCGAATACTGCAAAATTTCAGTAAAATCGGTAAAATTTCACAAACAGTGAAAGATGGTAAAAATGGTATTTTTTGTGATTTTAGACCTATAATTATAATAAAGCTAAAGATTTTTACATCTTTGACGGCTGCAGTTTATTTCTGCAATAGTCTATTTTGATAAAATTTTGAATATACATATATGCACATGATTCATTTAAATATACACAAAGGATTTTTTTTTTTTAATTTTCACTGCAGACTTAGGAAAAAAGTTTTAAAATCAACATTTATTATTTACTTTCTGAATCTGATTTCAAAATCAGAAAAATAAGTCTGGTAAACTAATTCTTCTAGTTGTTCAAAGAAAATTCACCAAGTTTAGCCCTTTTAAGAAAAGTTATCCTTATTTAAAGGATAGACGAATTTCCTATATTATAATTAAGCCCTTCCTATTAAATTGCTGAGTGTTTTATAATGTAGTGTGTGTTTTGTTTGTTTTTTCTTTTTCTATTTTAATTCTTGAATATTTGTTACGTTATCACTACACACAACGTGTTATATTACTTAATATAATCGTGTAAACAATAATCAAATACTGACAGATCTGCAGATCGATGTATTCAAACTCCGATTATGGTAAATGAAGTATTTTTCATTTAAAAAAGTGTTTTGTTTCATAACTAACGTGGTGTTTTAAACTATCGACAAATTATTGATCAATTTTCTTCCAACTTCTGGAAGAAAATCTACCAATAATTCAGGTAAACCAGAATAAAATAGTAACATTTAATTGACAATTGATCTTTTCAAAAAGCAAGTACGTAGAAAAAATTTGTATTCTAATTTTCAATTTACTTTTTCATGTATAAATAAAATAGAATAATCCTTTATTTTTTAACCTACTGTAAACACACAATGTTGTTTAATTTTTGAGCACATTATTATTCTTCTAGATATAATGTTTGATTTTGCAAATGGAACTATATGTATTTTCAGATCATTCGATAGTGTTTCTCAGAATTAATTCATTAACTATTAACGTATACGCTTGATTTGAATTAGGTGTCGACACATTGTTCTAACAAGTTTCCTAACTTCCTAGAAAAAAACACCATCTGAAAATAGATTGCTGATAGATTGCTGTGTTGTTCGCGCCAGAAGTGCCATATGTTGGACATTGCTTCTTGAAACAGGTACAAAGGATCCCTGCTATAGATAACAGTTTCAAAGGTTGATCACCAATGCTATGAACTTGTAACGTATCCAATGTCCAATTTCTAATGACAAATTTAAGCGTAAACAATTTTTATATAATAGATTCTATCAATCAAGATTAGAAATATTAGAATTTATGTAGTTTTACGAGAACTTCGAAAATTCAGAAAAATCACAAAAAGTTAAGTTTATTTTAAGTTTTTTTTAATTATTCAATAGTTATTTGCAATCGAGGTTTCTATCATTTCTATACAAACGTTCCGCTAGGTTGAGCTTTAATTAAATACAATAAATAATAAGTGTCGTTTCGACGTAAACAATAGAAAATCGTTATTCTTAAACGATTGGCAGTTTAACATTCGAACTATTTTGAATTCGGAGATATATTTTGCAACATAAAATAGAGAGTTCCTGTACATAGAGTACTCGACGTAAAAACTTTCCACAGAATTGTGTCAGACAGACATTAAACTATATATAGTGCATGAAGTATACTACAATAATTATATAATCTTTGGAAATCAGAAGTTTTTTAGTTACATTATACAGGGAACGAGGGCATTAATCCTATTCTTATTAAGATCGATAATAGTCGTCCAACAGTGTAAAACGTAGGCATTCCGAAATACCAGCTGTTCGAAGGAAATTTTCTATCACAAATATATCAATGTCTGTTGTAAAAGTACCGCATTATAAATCAAATTTAATAGACAAGTTTATTTCGTTTGCTTTTATTTAGTACGTTATACGATTCGATGTAAAAATATGTATATACATAGAAGCACTAAATAGACAAATTGAATAACTTTATAAATGCTACAAAAATATATATAAACAATATTATTATTATATATAAAGAACCGTATGTGCATATTAACAATTTTAATGTTTTCTTATATAGTTGATGCTTCTCAGAATATTTTGTATTATGTACAAAAGTACGTTCGCTTTTTCCTCGTTTACAAAATACAGGCAGCGAACTAATTCGATGATTATGGGAATACATTACAATACATTTGGTAGCAAACCTAATTTTAATACTGTTCATCGGTCCAGTTTTGCCGCTATAAGAGATACAATTGCTAATCGTCAGTCTGTAAGTTGAATCCTTTGTTTTTTCAGTGTCGCATGAAGTCAAAATTTACAAACAAATAAGCAGGTGCTCATAAGTATAACGTATAAATAAAAGCAAGTATTAAATTTTTCATGCATAATTCCAGTATTTACTAATACTAGGATAGTAAATGTTGGAAAATCTTAAGCAAAACGACTTGATTATTCAAGTCGTTTTTCATCTTCTCCACCGAATGTATAATCATCTAGATGCTTTGTTACACTGTCGAGTACAAAACAATTTCCAGTAGCAGACGGAATGATTTCAAGGTGAAACCGAATTTCGGAATTTAAGAATGGGAATCATAGTTTAATTTGTCCAACGAATCGTTCAGTAACAACCCTATTGTTTGTATGTATTTTGTTATAATATTTTTCGACATGATTATCAGGAGGATTTTTGTACGGTGTTATCCCCACTCTGATTCCATGTAACGTGATAGTAATTAGAACCGTGCTTAGTTAATAACGAGTAATTATTTCGACTAATTCGAATGTTCGCAACACTCGACTGTCGAGAGTCAATGTGACATTTGAATTTCCATTAAAAATCATGGTCTATATTATTAGGAATTTCATCGTTATTTGGTTTATTGGTTTATATTCTTGATAGATATTGGAAATTATGGATAATAGAAATACAACAGCAAAATATTGTGGAAACAGAATATAAAGTTTGTCAAAAATCAAATTATTATCAAATGAAATTTTTAGTAGTTGCAACACTTGTAAATGATTCATTAATATCATAATAATAGCTTGGATTTCTGGTTTGTTATTTATAGTACATGTTCGTGTCAGTCTGATATATCAACCAATTTCTTTTAGCTTTTTCAACTTTGCTACATCGAAATACACGTAAACAGAGCGCAGTATTCTTGGGGAATTAGGGTTTTTTAAATTTTTTCTACTTTATGTACACGATTGAAGATCTGAGGACAAATTAAGACAGACGATCCATTGATAAGGTAGCCCAAAATAGCGCTGCTACTTTTTTTTAACTTTCATTAAGTACTGCATGTTATATACATGTATTTTAAATATGTTCTAGAAAATGTGGCAAATATTATTCCTCGTAAATGCTTTATCGTTTGTACATACGACGCGAAGTGTATACTTAAAGGCATTTGCTTGCTTTTACGTGTATGGCCCATTCTCGCTAAAGCAAGCGTTTTAGTACATCGAGATATTGCATAAGTTAGAACAAGTTTTAATTTGTGCTTTTGTTGTAACACGTGTACAGTTGTCATGTTTCTTATGATTTGTTTGAATAAAAAATACTATATTTAAAACATGCTACTGAATGGCTTAAGGCTTAAACAGTAAAAAAGTATCCTTGTTTTTTCCTAAAAACAGTGATGTATGTGAAAAAAGGTTTTGATTTACGGAAGTCATATAAAGTTAAATGCAATTGACGCTTTGACGGAAAGTTTTTTGTAAAATGCATGGAATACTCATGAGGAATATACTGTATGTATACTTGTTAACTGCAAGAAACATAAAAAAATTTTATTCGAGGTCATGGTGTGCAGTTTTATGATAAAAAAACACTGATAACTTATATAAACAGTTGAATGTTTGACGCTATAAATTAACGTCTTCTGTGAGTAGATAAGATTTTAATGTTGAAATTAGTATTGAAGTTTTTAATTATGCTTCCAGTATTGCATTGTTTCCGTTTTAGAACGAACATTTTGTTTAAATGATTTTTTATTTTTTATGCTTCCGTTCTGTATATAAATTTTTATTTATTCTTATTAATTGATTAAATTGTTTTGTTTCAAGTTTCTACATATCAAGTTAATGTATTGTATTAAGGGTATTTTTATTTATTAAATAGCTATTTATTAAACACACAAGCCTCTTTTCGTTTCATGAAAGTTAATTAAATGATTTAAACAATACATGTAAGGTGCACCTAAAAAAGTTTATTGCAAAACTTAAAAAGAATATGTTACTTTAAAGAAGCAGAATTAAGCATACACGTAAGATGATTACGTTTTTACATTAAATTCATGTCTTGATGTATAACACGTATTTGTAGACTCCGTCGCATTCATTTCATTATACCTTTTAGTTACCAATTTCTTACTAAAATAATTGCCACTTCCCAACTTTCGGAATAAAAATTGCAAATTCCGTTTTTTCATGACATAATTCTGTGGACGTTCCTTAATACAAAAATTATTCAGCTTTAAATATCTTTGAATAACGATGGAAGTGGAACGAACACCTAAAGCATGCCGATTTTGCTGATATATTTCAATTTATTTAACACATTAAGAGTTTAAGAGAAAATTGAACCATAACACGATAGAGGAAACATTTCTGTTAAGGAAAATATAAGTATATGTATACATACAGGTACAATCGAAGGGCCGAATAATAATCTTAGCCTGTGATAGTTATGTCTTTAGTATTGTGACACACTACCAGATCATTCAACAGTAAAAAAGATACGATGATCTATTTAACAGTTAACTTGACGAAGGGTCATTCCACGCCATATCGATCACTTTCTCAAGTCAATATCAGAGATTTTGTTTTAATTAAAATATGTTTTAGTACACGTTAGTTCAGGTAGGATCTAAGTCATCGTTTTGATCGTGTAGCAAGTTTGGGCATTCCAGAGGCCATAGTTCCACATGTTATAATATTAGGTGATTACATAAATTCGTGCCCGATTTAAAAATGAACTTCAATGCGTTAAATCTCAGAGACATTCACAGTTGTATCGATCAATTAAATTCCAGTTTTGAATAAGGATCTTGATTTTTCTTGAAAAAGTTCGTGAGGAACCTTGTGATATCTTCATCGATTCACCAGTCCTAAATCTGTCAAATCACTTTGTCATTTTTTCGGAGATCAGGATGGGACTGCTCCAAACAAACGCTCTGAATGTCCTTTTGTGCAGTCCCAACTGTCACGCCTTTCCGAAATTCGTAAAGCGTTACATGCCGCAAATGTACCTTTTCGTTCATGTTGAACAATTTTTCTGCATAAATAAACTTGTATGAATAATGTTTAAAACTAATGTAGCACGTGACACTATAACCTACTCAGTGGGTATATACATATAATCAAAGAAAAACAGTATACATGTATGAAAATCGGGCACGAACTTATGCAATCATCCAATAGTTCATCGTGTTGTATCCCAATTGAACTCATCAAGCAAAATCATCGAAATTATTTAGAAAGACACTACTTTGGCCGCGGTGACGTATTCGTAGAAACAGTGGATAGGCGAGGGTCGTAAAAATTATGATTTTTTATGTTTCCCTTGAGAAATACCAAGAATTTTAAAAAACATTTTAGGTCAAAGTTGTAGATCTCATCAAAATACATATTTTACGTTCTATATATTTTTCTTCTACGATTGACAGTTTTTGAGAAAATTATTGATGTAGTATAATGTTTCATACCCCACCGCTTGATCGTAGACTCTTCCCACCTGACGTTACCGCATTCATCGCTACGACTGCACGGAAATACTGTCTGAGTAGGTTTGGTGTAGTTTTTACAGCAAAAATAATAACTTTACAAAAAAAAATGTATGTAACTTTTTTAGTAGAGCTTTTTAAGAATTTTATTTTTTGTTCAACATTTTTCTCTGAAATCAATATTATCGCCACAAATCCTTTTAGGGATTTTATCCTCTAAGCGGGTATAATCTTTGGTTAAAATTTCGTCGAAATTGGGGATATTCCTTTTTCGAAAGTCTATCCGGAATTTATATCTAGGTTTTAGGGGGGAGTTTCCATTATTTTAGAACAATTTTACAGTAGCCATTCTCGAGTAATGTAATTGTGCTTAGGACCTTGTTAAAAAATAAAATTCCCAAATTAATTGTAGTGAATTTTAAATTTTCTTTTAATGTATTGACATACTCATACTGATCCATCATCCCATTAATTATATAGAGATTCCTAACTGCGGTAGCGGAGAAACACACACCTGTACCATAGATTGGAGATTTGCTTTATCCAGACAAACATTTTGCTTACGTCATACAATTTGTCTACCATATTTTGTTTATTAATGTACGGCTTCTTTCTAGCGATTCTCCCATTGTATTTATAACATCTGATGATACGAACAATTGTTTTACTACTAACTCTTTTCTCTGTTTCATCTTCAAATGGTGCTGCAACCTTTTTAGCATTAATTTTAGGATCTATTTTGGTTCCGTTTAAAATTCTTCTTTCGACACGGTCAGTTAGTATTTTTCTATTTAGATTACAAATTTTAACCACAATATTACTGATTTTTGCTAAACTTTTCATTTATTCTCATAATGATTTATAATCAATTTCTGTAACTTTTATCCATTTTGCATAGTTAATAATCTGGATGCTAGAAACCAATATTGTTTAAATAAAATAGCAATGGTTGATCGTATTGTATTTAATGTATAACGAATGGAGACTTCCTTATCTCAAAAAAACATTCCCTAGAATGTCCGTTACTATTTGCATGTTGACTGTACAAACGATACAAAATAAGTAACTACTTTATAAGTAGCTATATTATAGTTTCGCTCTAACACGCTACGAAAGATAAGAAAGATGCGAAAACCTTTGTACAACACTGTACTTCTACAACACTGGATAATATGATTTTTGTTTAACATATTTAAAACTAAATTACCTTAAAGCAATGACGGAAAGGAATAATGAGCTATAGTCCTTTACATGAAAATATATAAATAAATTATAATTTACCTTATTTAATTTTTTAAATTAAGGTTACATTAAATGAAAATATTTTTTTTTCGTTTTGAGTTATACATTTATATCATTAATAAAAATTAAGTTACTTATACGAGATTAAAAAAAACTGTTGTTTTTAATAAGTTTTCGGAACGTAATCCCTATTTTTGTACTAGCTCTGGATCTCATATAACACGGTTTCATACAACACGGCATTTTCTAGGAACGTATCTACCGTGTTATAGGAAGGTTATCTCCGAGGGTAGTAAATAAACGATATCTATAGGAAAATTGTTCTTCTCGTCTTCATTAATACTAGAGTTCCGTAGTGTAAGAATAGAAAAACTGTATAGAAAATGTTGTTCAGAATGCCATGTTTTACAATATATCTAAAAATCATTGAAATCCGTGTTGCCGCCAAAAGACTACACAATTACTAAAGGTCGGACTGTATTAGTTTTCAAGATATTGGCGAAAAAGGGATACTTACTATTATAACAAATTCTGTCTATACGCATACGTCTGTCTGCGGCGGCGATATATTCGTCAGCATGCGATCGTTCACAGCCGTTTCTGGTCGTGGACCGTTGCATCGATTCTCTACACCCATTAACGCATCACGGCAGCTGACAAACAGTATACATAAAAAGAATAACGAGGGAACTGTTTAAAACTAGAAATGTTTATAATGGGCAATGATCGAAATTAGTAATTCAGGGCTGTCAAATGAGAAAATCTTTTTTTAATGCGCTGGCGGTCACAACAAAATTTAGCCCAACTGATCTAATTCATGTTGCTAAGTACTTACTAGAAAAGTATACTCAGTAAATATATAATATATAAAAACATAGCGATTCAAAAATATAACCATCGAATTTGATAAGGAAGTAACTAATCTACAAGTTCAGTTAAGTTTGCTATAGACGTGCTATTATGTTTTAACACTAAACGCACCGGCACTTTACACATACCTATTCTTATTATAAGAGGTCATTTGACAGGAGTCATGCTCCTTCTTGTATGTTTTCCTTTTCTTCTTCAAGAAATTCGTGATACTCTGTGCCTTGTTTATTTGCTAATTGTAACAGGAAACGCTGTCTTGGTATAACATGGATGTACGATTTTAAAGTAAATTTTGAAAGGGGTCATTCGACCCCGCTTGGTATGTTTAGTGTTAAAATAAAAACCCTATCGTTTGAAAAAAGACGTTTAAAATGATCCTAAAAATGAAAGAGCTGTAATAACTACATAATAGGCTATTGCGTCGATATCTGGAAACAATTGGTAACCAATGGTAGTTGTAATTAGATTAGATAGTGGTAATTATGTTTTGAGGAAAGGTGTAGAGATATGAGCTGAAATAAATGATAACATATTAATCAATAATATAATCACCCGAAATATTTAAAGCAATATTTCGCTTTTATTTAGAAACTACTTATCTATCACCGTTCTTTTAAATCCCTAAACTAACAAAGAATAATCTTTGATTAATTCTTAAAACTAGAGTTAGAACAATTTTCTTTCAAAAGCAAATAGAGTAATGTGAACCGAACATGTTTCAAATCCTTAAATTACTTAAAATAATATCAACGTATCAGATATCCTCGAAAAAATGTAAGCACTATTGTACCGAATGTTACTTGTACGCACGCGTTCGTCACAATGCATGCGTCAGTGTGACGCCGTTGCTCATCTATTGTTTCTCTGTATAAAGAGAAACAATAGTTCTGGCAACTGACAAGTATAACGGGTGCGACTGTTTGTAAGCATTCAGTAAATAAGGAGTTTTCTTCTACTCTTAACACTAAAACTACCAACGTTCAGTGTACCTTTATTTCTAAATTGGAAATAGAGTAAAAAATCAAATTAATAAGGGTTGAAACGTAAATTATTATATAGAATGAGTGTTTATCTTGATAAAAGCCAGCTTACATTTCGACGAAAATGTTTCAATAAATTTTGTAATGCAAAATAAAAAACCTGCAGCAAGTCATTTTGACCTCTTTGGTGGTTACGCTAGTGTTAACCTATTGACTGCCAACTACGAGATATCTCGTAGTGTGCGTTGCAATGAATATTGCTAGGATTAGGCTGGTAGCAGAAAATAAAAATCTGAGTGGTTACATTTGAAAATGAATCGATAGTATCCTTGATAATTAGAATTTAAGTGTGTCTGACCACACACGTCTGTATCCACTGTGGCAGTCAATGGGTTAAACGGCAGATATTCTTCCCTGCTTTGAAGCGCGGGTTCAATTACTATTAACAAAGTCAACAAAATGTTAGATTTTTGTATAAATCTTTATTAGCAATTGTTCAACGAAATATAAACAGAAATATAATATTATATAAAAATATTTATACAAGATTCTTGTTTACAAATATTAATATTTTCATTCATTCTGGATATAATCTACGCATTTTTTTTATCGACTATAGCGTTGAGTGTATTGAAAAGTTTTTCTGAAAATAAAACTTTCTGATGGTGGAGCGATGAAATACATTTTCGACAGTTTCTTTAAATTCAGAGACTACACTGTCTCTGTTCCAAAACCTAAAAATATTGAGAAATAATGGAAGGAATGGCTGGCTTTTCTAGCTATTTCTATATTTTTTCTTCAGAAGCCTGATAAAAATTCTGTTTACGAGCAAAAGTACAAGAAATCAGTTTAGAATCCTGGTCTTCAATATTTCTTAATTTTAAAATGTTATTCATTGCATCAGTAAGTACTAATTTTGTATGCTTGAGATTTTCCTTATTTTGGAACACATTTCCTTTAAATCGTGGATTCTAATATCGTTTCTACAGCATGGATACAGTTGTTCCCTCTCAACTGATTCTTATCGCCCTTTAAGAGTACTCAAAAGATCATATTAGAAAATCATACGGAATTAAGGCTTGACTTAAAATTCTGAAGAGCATTAATAGTACTATTTAGTAAAGGGATAATTTCTGAAATGGTGATTTGACTGGTACTCTGTCAAATACATATAAAATTTTAATAATTTCTGCAATAGTTACCCATTATTGAGACGAATGATTCGACTGAAAGTTTAAATCCCATGTAGCAAAAGTAATAGCTAGTCTTTGTTCTATGAGACGAGCGAGCATACGAAGCTGAGAGTTCCAGCTTGTTGGTTCTACCATCTTGTATCAAGCGATGAGTTTCAAACTTAAGCTTTCTTCAGCTGTTCCTAATGTATTCATTGCTTTGGACTTTGGACGAACGCTTGAAATCTTCAGCTATTTTACGACAAGTTGAGATTCCTTAATATCAGTTTTGCTCAATAATTCACCTTAGTAATTATTGGGTCATTAAGCGTAAAATGTTACAGGTAGATAATAAACTACGTAATTCTTCTGACAAACAAAAATACTTTATTTTATTCAAAGACACACTTTTGCCATTTTAAAGGTAATTTTCTATGCTGCTCATGTAGAACTCTAGAGTACTAGAGTCAACGAAGTCCCGGAAAGCGTGTTCAACAATCTGTTGGGAGTTTAAGCATTCTCTCACCAAGAAATTATCCAAATTTTGGAAGAAATGATAATCAGTGGAGACCAAATGCAGCGAATATGGTCGATGACGAGGGTTACTGATTTCAACTACTATTAGCTTTGTCATGATGATTAGTATAGGTTTCGATCGATTAACCATCTGTTTGATGGACAGTTTTTGCATCATTTCGTTCAGTTGCTGGCAATAAATCTTGGTCGTTATAAATGTACCGGGTCTTACAAAATTATAGTGGATGATATCCAAGTTGGATCGCTAAACGGTCACCATAATCTACTGTATGACTCATTTACATATGTCCAACTACCGGGGTGTCTTTTTATGACTATTGTAGGGGATCCACTTCTTGTCACATATCACGATTATACGCAAAGATGGTTCGTTTTTGTGTCGAGAAAGTAAGGAGGAAATTTAAGGAGGGTTTGAAACGGTGTGGTTTTTGTGCGTCATTTAGTTCGGGCGGAACAAATTTGTGCAGCTTTTTCACTTTATCTGTTGGGATGTGGGCGAGTCCTGATTATTGCACTACGCGCTGTTTAAGGTGCTGTGTTGAAGGATCATCCAAAGATTGGAAACGGCGTTGGGACCGTAATAATTCCAGGGTACGTTTCGTGGATTAATAGTATTTATTTGGTGATTGATTTAGTGCAAAGCGTGTGTATGCGTGGGTGTATTTGTGTGTTTGGCAAACTGAAGCTATGAATCTATTTTCTATACTATATTCTGTCAACTATTTTTCATAAACTCTCTGTGTATTCTAAAAACTATCTGTTATCTGATTTCTGTCTGTAAACAATCTGTTCTCTCTTTGTTACATACTCTCTATCTATCCGCTGTCTAATTTCGATCCATCTTACGAAAACTTTCTGTATCCCAGAAGTCTCTTTCCATTTCCCCGTGTGCTCCCTTCCATACCGCCCTTGGCGTGTTGCTTTTCTGGAAGGGGTACAAGGTTTTCCAGGGAGAAAGTGAAAAAGAAATGGGGGTGACTGGCATTTTACCTGTTTGGAAAAATCCAGCCTTGTTGACGTCCTTCGTCGAGCCGCCCTTTGGGTCTTCAGCGTTTATGGCATTGCCTGCACTACCGAATCCTAGAAATTCTAATGTAGCCTAAATATTTGCAAAAATCGTTGTTACGATTGTCACGGTTGTAACTTCACGGTTATTACTTCAATTTTTCACTATACGAAGTTCCTAGAATGTTAATAATCACGTCAGTTTTATTACCGATAATGGGCGTAATATTGTAAAAAAAATAAGTACATACAAAAATTGAGTATGAATACAATCTTTTGCTTATTGTCTACAATTAATAGTTGAAACGACAATGATAAAATGATCGACATATGACGGTCCTAAGCAAACAATTCAGAGATATAATAGTATATAATTCTTGCGATTTATATTGGCAGGAGAACGATTTTTCGAAATATAAGTATCGATAAACCCGAATGAGACCCCTCTACAATTGATACAAGAAGTAGACATTCGGTGGAATTCCTCTTATGTAATGTTAACAAGGTTAATTCTTTTATGTAAATCATTATGCGCAATACTTTGTGAGAAACAGATGCCGCAAAATCAAAGTAATGTTAATCTGGTGAACGATGCAACTGAAATAATGAATGGAAAAACATATGTATCTTACCTTGTCACAATATCTTCATTAAATCGACAAGTATTTACACTTTGCGGTAGAGTAGAATGAAAGTACAATCCATACACACACGATTTCACCAGCAGAAATTTAAACGTTTATCTGATGTTTATACTATACGAAGCACGGTTTGCGTAAGATAAAAACTGTCTGGAGAATACAGTAGCAGGTAATGCAGTTCGAAGCTGAAATTTGAATATCGAATGTCCTGCTTCTCTAGCTAAATATCCTACTATCCTACTAGGGTTATACGTATACCTGGTCCAAGACAAGAATAGCGAGCAAACCTTTTCGGTACAAAAAGACGTGAAAACTTGGCGGGAAAAAGGCCTCTATCGACGTAGCCAATGGCAGTGACCATTTCGACCGCCATGCCGGGAAAAACCCAGGCTAGTAAAAGTAATTTTCAGGTTCTCGCATACCTTTACTAGAGTCCTTTCTACAAAAATGCAAATTCTTCTACCCTAGATCTATAAAAATATGACAAAAATATGATTCTGATGATAATTTGCATTCCATTATTCTTAATTCATCACTAATATTTTCTGTTTTTTTTTTAATGACACAGTTAAACATTCATCTTTCAACAAATTAATGAGAAATAAAGCTGCGTTTGTCATTGAGCTATTATAAATAATATGTTGTATATAATCTATTAGAAGTAAATATGTTATATTTTGATGTGTAATTTAGGTGAAAAGCAGTAACTAGATGTTTAAAATAATTACATATAATTTTACAATGTCATAGCATAAGATATTAATATATTTGCAATGTACGCAAGAGATAATAAAACAGTTTATACATTATTAAAAATGCAATATAATTAACAAAGGGTTGTTAGATATAATAATTACATCGTAACTTCAATAATCAGATATGACAGAGAGAAGAAATTAAAGAAAACATGTTATTAAACCGACGGATTTGAACCGTGGACTTATTGATGCCTCGTCATGCGTTTAATTGCAAAACTAATCAAGTATATCCCCAGTACTACCTTATATTATACTTTACGGTTTAAAATATTAAGAGAACTAACTTTCATTTTTAATATCCTGTAAACAATTAACCGTTTATGTTGAGGCACGACCCCATAGACAACCGATTCCCAATCAAGGAAAACGAATTTCTATAGTTTAATTGTTGTAAATAGCTTCTACAAAAACTCTAAACTGGTCCGTAGCAATAATGAGTTTACGAAGCCATCGACCATTAGTTCCTTCCATATGCGATTTCGACGAGTACCCTCGTCCCTTGTTTAGAGATTAACCCTTCGTACAATTACCGAATTCCGACCGCATTCTTTTTCTGATTTTGAATTTGTAACACAACCGATCCGCGTGTCTCATTCCCCATCATTATTGTATTGTTGGAGACCGGGGTAGAGATTGTGGTACAACACTGGTACTTTTGATACAAGACTTTATTGAAACGGCGACAATGACGCTAGTGGTACGAGGTTATTGGAATGAGAGGGTTTCTAGATTTTGTGGGAGTATTTATGTTAGGAAAAATGGGAAGAGAGGGTATGGAAGGATCTAAGGAAGGGAAGGACAAAGGTTGTGGGTGACTAATTTGGAAAGCGGCAACAGGATGAATATGCGGATGACTTATTGTTTTAGGGAAGATATCGGGGATAGGGAATAGACGGGATGACTGGCTAAGTTTGATTAGGAGAAAGTATCCAACATTTTTTTACATATTATTAAATGTATGGGTTGAATGTTGTGCGTTTGACAGAATGAAAGGAAGAGCGTTTTGGTTGAAGCGGTTGAGTTCAGTTGAGTCAGAGTTCAAGTGAGTCGTGGTCAATCTGCAATCGTTGGCTTTCGGATTTTCTTATATTAAATAAAACCACTTAATTACTAAAAATACAACCACTTACTTATATCATCTTACAATTTTGGGGGCTCGTCCGGGATATTAGCAAAAATAGTGGTTAAGGATTATTGAGCTAGATCCGTTTTAGTAAGAAGTGGTCAAGTTTGATCTGAAGGGTGCGCAAAGTTGTCAATTTAAAAGAGGTTACGTGTCGCGTTAAAGTGTTGAAACGTTCACGTTACAAAAGTAACTCGCGAAAGTGTTGCGTGAGTTCGAAGTTGAAAGTCGCATCTTAAAGAAGTAAAGAGACAGTGAAGATGAATCCGAATGACGCCACCGTAGTTGAACTGAAAGAGAAGTTGAAGGATTTAGGATGGAGTTCTGCTGGAAATGCCGAAACACAGTTACATACGGATGCGTGCATGTATGGGTATGGAGCGATTTTATTACAGAGAGGCAGTAAAGATGACGCGTTACACCCTGTTTATTACGCAAGTGGCAAAACTACGCCAGCAGAGAAAAACTATACAAGTTATGAATTAGAAGCTCTTGCAATAGTTAAAGCTGTTAAAAAGTTTCGTGTATACCTATTAGGAATCCCATTCAAGATTGTAACCGATTGTCGTGCTTTCGCTTTGACAATGAGGAAAAGAGATCTGTGCGTGCGCGTGGCCAGATGGGCTCTTCTTTTAGAAGAATTCGAATATACTATCGAACATCGACCAGGAAAAAGCATGATGCATGTGGACGCTTTGAGTCGTCAGCCGCTGCCATCATGTATGCTTGTAGAAGAATCAAAAGACAGTTTAACAGTACGATTGAAACGAGCACAGTGTTGCGATAGTGATTTGGTGAAAATTATAGATCTTGTAAAACAAAACAAAATTAAAGGATATGAAATTCGGGGCGATTTACTTTTTAAAGAGATTGATGACGATTTGAAGCTGGTCGTTCCTAAGCAGATGTCATCTCAGATAATTAGGCAAGCGCACGATAAGGGTCATTTTTCTGTGAGTAAGACCGAAGCGCTTATTAAAAAAGACTATTGGATTCCAAATATAAGATCGAAAATAGAGAGTGTTATTCGAAATTGTGTGGCATGTATCTTAGGCGAAAGGAAACACGGTAGGCAAGAAGGGTATCTGAATCCTATAGATAAGGGCGAAGTGCCACTCGATACATTTCATGTTGACCATCTAGGACCGCTACCGTCAACAAAAAAGAGTTATAAACATATATTTGTAGTCGTTGATGCGTTCACAAAGTTTGTATGGCTGTATGCGACAAAGAGTACAAGTACGACAGAAGTAATAACAAAACTTCGGAAGCAGGCTGCGATTTTCGGAAATCCGCGACGTATTATCTCCGATAGGGGTACCGCGTTTACATCCAAGGAATTTGCGGATTACTGCGTGGAAGAAAATATTCACCATTCTCTTACAACCACTGGCACGCCAAGATCTAATGGCCAAGTAGAACGCGTAAATCGTACTTTAATACCGATTTTAACAAAATTATCTAATCCAGAGAAAGGAGATTGGTACCGTTATTTAGATAGAGCGCAACAATTTTTAAATATAACAATGCACCGAAGCATTGGAATTACACCGTTTGAATTGTTATTTGGAACGCGAGCACGTTTTAAAGACAACCCTCAAATTAGAGAAATATTAGAGAAGGAATGGACTGAAATGTTTGAAAGTAATCGAGATGAACTGAGGGATCGTGCGAAAGAAAATATAGCTAAGATACAAGCGGAAAATAGAAAAACGTATAATAAGCGGAGAACAGATGCGAAAACCTACTGCGAAAATGACTTAGTAGCTATTAAACGTGTACAACAAGGACCAGGATTGAAATTTGCGACTTTCATAAAAAATTAATTTATATATGTGTTATTCGACCTAGATAGAGTGGTGGTCCAAATTCGGCGAGTCTCCCCTATTTAAAAGTTAAATAGATATTTCATTTTGTACGACCGACTGTACAAAACAGAATGATTTTTCTTTTCTCAAAAGTACGCCTTCTGATAAAATATCATTATTGATTATTAAGTAGAAATTATTGTATGTTACCCTGTGAACTTGACGTTATACATTTAGATAAAAGTATTGTACTCTCTTTATGTACGTATTTAATCTAGGGCAAATGATCGAGTTCTAACAATAAGTATCTTAAGCAACTTATTTCGCTTACTAACTTACATTAAATATATTGGAAATGCCTTTATATTTATATTGTATTATACAAAATCATCTGAGATAAAGGGTATCTGATTGCAAGAATAGAAATAGAAATACACTAACTAATATGAACCTTCCACCACTCAAATTTCTCTATTTTTTCGTACATAATTTGTCATACCTTGTCGAAAACGAATTACCATAAAATGTATGATTTAATAATCTATTTGGTGGATTATTATAGTAATGTTCGAATACGTTGCACCTGAAGTAGCAAATGGAAATAAAAAATATTAATAAAAGGAGCAGGTAAAAAAATATAAAACTCCAAAAATAACATTATTTGAATACATAAACCAATATAAAAATAATAATGCAATTGCCTTCAAAAGTTTGTCATTTTACATCTTGTCATTTTAAAGAATTCATCAAGAATAGCATATTTTTTATTATGACGCTAGAACCATTTTTATGTTTCTGAGTGTGGAGTTTAAATTGTTGAAATACATGTTACATTGTTACATACAATCCAAATATTCTATCTTTCACGCTTCCTGATTCATGCTCTTCAAACATACACTCATACATACTTCAATCGCGCATTACCTTCGCGACTGGCGCGTAATTTAATGCCACACTTGTTAGCGTTGACACGCGTGCAAGGGTGATTGACACGTGCCAGGGTCATCGTACCCTCGGGCTTTGACCCAGTTTTGAGGAGTCTTAAGGTGCCGATATCGAGGACCTATGTCCATCATCGGGCGAAGAATCGGTAACAACCGATAGCTAGGACTGCGACGAATTCTAAGAGTCGCGGATTTTATGATTAGAGGTCGATACACTTGTTTGAGGATTGCCGAAAGAGCCGTGCCTCGTGGCCGATGATTTGACGTCAGGTGCTGCGTGGCACGTGCAAAGAGATAAGGGTGTTTTAGAGGTGACGTACCTTCTGGTAAGGGGAGCATGATGGACCTCTTGGCACTTACCCCAGAATCTTAATGAGTATCGCATCGAATTAAAATTATCTTATCAAATTTCTTAACATACTATTATAGTTTCAATACTATTTTTAAACTATTCAAATGTATTACTTTTTGTTGCTAAAAGCGAAACATGAATGTGTAAAATGTATTAGTTTTCGTTACACACATGGGTAATATGTTGACCTTCAGATAACTTAACAGTGCACGTGCTTACGAATGGGTGTAACTGTTTATTTCAAAGTACCACAATTAAAATATTTTCTAATTTATCAATTTTTTGGTATAAGTATCAATTGTATTGCAAATAGTTACAAGCAGGAATAATAACTGTCTTAAGAAACATATGTTTCTGAAAAAAAAAAAAAAAACAAATATAGTATACATCTGTGTCAACTTTTCTTCAACGCTGTTCAATTTTCATCCGAAGTTTTATTACAGTCTATCGTATCGATTGCAATGAAAAAGGTACTGCAGTGCAAGGTTTTAGCTGATTCGCATTATAATCTGAATTTTTAATGTTTACTTTGTACCGAAGACAGTATCTATAAATTTTATCATTTTTTCACAGTTTAAAATTTCAATGAGCAGCTTTTTTACAATTATGGTCATATGCATTGTATTACGTCAGCTGCGTCAATACAAAGCAATAAATCATATTTACTACGCTCTTAGTAATGTTTAGAATTTTAATTCAAGGACCTTCTTTCAAAACAATGTTATCCTTTTGTATGCTGCATTTATAAACATCAAATGTTAATTTACTTCTATTATTGAATATCTTCCAAAATCTTTGAATCGATTTACACACCTTATAATATCATTAGATATTGAAAATGTCTAATTATTTTTGAGTCATTCAGAATTTCATATCATGTTATCCACTTTTTGCAAGATTCCAGACATTTGTTTAGTCGTATAAAATGCACTGTTTTTTGCATAGACAGTGCATACAAAAATAATATTGGAATAGAAAAGGTGAATATTAGTAATACTCTTATAGACTGGACCATTTTTTTGTGTCGCATTTATATTCTTTTATATAGTAATGGAACAGTATTAAATATAGAAAATTCTACATGTATGTACAAATATTATCTCTTCTTGTAATTTCTAGGTAAAAATTTCGTGGTTCAGAATATAGAAAATAGATAGCTGTTGCAACCTAAAAAAGGTAAAGGTTCGATCCGTACCTGAGCGCCCAGCGCGTACCTGCAAGGGGAGAAGCGCCGTTAGCACCCCCTCCTTACCTTCGTTTATACACTTGCATCTGATTGGTTGTACCAAACTTTCAATTTTTGTATAAAAACCCTCAACCTTGCAAAATAAACAGACACTCTCAAGAAAAACACCAACGTTGTCGTTTGACACCATTCAACAATCGCCACCAAGGCCTCTGCAAATTAAGGGAAGGTCATCGGGAACGACAGCGCTGCTCCCGCACCTATACCAGCTCAAACAATAGCTAATATCATTACTTTAAAATTAAATGATGATGGTTAAAAATCGTAACATCTTATGGATCGATTGATATGAGAAATTGGACTGAAATGCCAAACGTGTTTACCGTTATCGCGTGTTTTATGTATACAGAGTGTCCTAGAACTTGTGTAAAAATCAGAAGTGGGGGGTAGCTGAGACGATTTTGAATAACAATTTCCTTCGCAAAAATGTCGGAAGAAGCTTCGTTTTTGAATCATTAAGGAAAAATACCGATTAATCAGGAGGTGATTCGTATAAGTGATACGCATAAATATTATAAAAAACAATCATAAATAAAATCTCAGAATGATATGAAACTAATTGTACTTCCAGATTAAAGAAAATAACCGAATTATTCGATATCCCGGCAGAACGAATAAATAAAAGTTGTAAAATACTTTCCGTTACCAAAAGGGAGAAAAATGATGAAAATTACTTACGTGAAATATTAGAAAATGGAAACACAATTTAAATTAAACTCATCCATTCACTAGTAAGTTGACATACTTCGACGACTAGGCTGCGGTTAGTGAATGATAGCACCGATCCTTACCCTGGACAAGTACATATAATAATATCTTACAGCGTGGAATAGCTATTTTATCGAGACAGCTGGGTCAGCGTTTTCGCTGCATATCGCATATTTTTTCATTATACGGTCATTATCATATTCATTTAACAAGGTCCTCGAAATCACTGAATAGGGAAAATAGAGAAGGATGGAAAGGAAGAGGCCCCGAAGAGGCCGCTCGAACGGTAAAATTGCATTGGCCCCTAAAGAAGAATAAATTCTGCATCTGCATATATCGGGTGCAAAAGTAATGCGGGTGAACCGAAGTCTGGCTGACACTGAAATAAAACAGAAATATTTACTGTGAGCAAAATAGTTACAATTCAGGCAGAAAATTGAAAAGAGGTACAGAGTACAACTTACCTCGACGCGTGGCTAATGTCGCGTACACTAACTGCTCTATCTCGGTTGGCTTTTACATTACGCGAAAATGTATTGTGGAATATGTTGTAATATTCTGTGTTTGAGTGAATCATAGTGATTCATGGTGCATGAGATGTCTTCCCGAAGGTTCCGTGGAAAATGAATCCTGCAGAAGCAGCAGAACAGCTTTCTTTCGAATAAACACACCCCCACCAGGTACATTGTCTACAAACTTCTTCAAAGAAATACAACTTTGCGTTGTCTATTAGTTGTAAGTGTTACTAAACACATGTGTCACTAAACAGTCAATCGTATGGCATAGGTATTGTCGTGCTAGCGACTTGGAGGAGCCATCGATGCTCGGGTCTTTCATTATCGCAACATGTGTTCCGGGAAGACATCTTGTACACCGCCACTATGATTCGGCCAAACACAAAATATTGCAACATATTCCATATTTTCGTGCAGGATGAATGCCAACCGAGATGGTGCAGTTAGCATTGACTCGTTTAGCATGCGACACAGACCTATAGATAGTAATATAGTCTCCATTTACAGAGTGGTCCTTTGTGAAGAACTTTTAGTCGGCACTCCTCGTGCAATCTACAACAAAGTTCGAAAGCTCGAAAGATTGTTTTAATCACCCGCGGGCATTTACATATATGTACATTCTTGTAAATTTTATATGGGTTCACCAACTCTTCTAAGATTAAAAGGTGGGAATCCTTCCTTTGTGTATCGTTAGTGTATAGTGTATCTCGGCGTATTATTACGCGGGACTGAACCTTATACAGCAATTTGGCATGAATTCGATTTGGTTTGAAGTCAGAAGACACGGCAGTATCTCTCATCGAAAGTTCTTTCTATATCTATTTGGATATACTTCTAGAGAGATGTAAATTGCTTTGGAAAATAGTTTCAGGGCACCTGTCGCACATATTATTATTGTTCTTACAAAGATAAATGATTGACATTGTTAGATTCCTTTATTACAAACTTGTAGAAATCTTACAAAAGACTCAGAATGTTTCTAGTAGTTGCGATGCTTTACACTTCTCTAATTTTGGCAATAATGATTGATACAAAGGGTCGCAGTTGCTCTTTTAAGGCTATGGATAGGACATGGTGGGGATGGAAAGCACTGATAGGCGTTCTAGGACCAAGGATCGTGATTCAGGATTGATGTGTAATGGGTCGGATGAGTAGTTGTATGAGGAAGGATGAGCCAGGGTTTGCGATAATCTAACTAGTGAAACATTCGGGAAAAATATGTATATACTGCGATATCCGACAACATACTGAGACGTTATTTTGAATTTTGGGACACAACGAAAGGATGAACTTGTAAATTAACTACCCTTTCTTAAATTTCGATCAGTTATCATATAAACATGCTGTATTGCTTGATATTTTAAGCAACTTTTTCCTCCAACAAAACGGTTGAATTTTCTTGATTTTCAAAATATTGGCAGAAAAATGATACCACTACAGAAAATTCTGCCGTTACGGATGTATGTGTTCACAGCAACTGTTGTATTCCGCCGAAGTTATTAGTTTATATTATATAATAAAATACAACGTCGAGCGGTACTTGAACGAAGTTAAGGTTTCAACGCAGAGTTTATTCGCGGCGACTCCTCGTTCTGAAACGATTTGCAAAAGGAAATTTGGTCCAAATTGTTAAATGGATTCGGAAAATGGGAAAGTAGGGATTATTTTTAGTTTGATGATCAGTAAGGTGTGAGGATGACTCGGGAGGATGACTCGTGGCGGTGACAAGCGAGGATGAAATCATTAACTATCGGAGGAAGGATTTTGGGATGTTTACTGCTGAAGTTTAATTTATTGTGTTTGTAAGAGGATGAGACAGTCGTTTTATCTTAAACTAAAAGTAACAGATTATGTAGGCATACAACACAATGTATACATTAACACGAGACCTTCGCTCATCTATTGTTTCTGTCAATCCGTCACGGCGAGTGACAAAAAGTTCATATCTCAAGTGAATTTAAGGATCAAATTTTTTAACTAATTTCAATGATTTTAAATTTTTTAGGGAGAAAAATAGAATACCGCCAATACTGGTATTGACCGATGTGCATCACAAGTGATTGGCTTTACATTTTTGGTAAGATAAAATGATTTCAGTTTTTTTATGTAATTGAATTCGTACCTTAAAATGCGGAAGGAGCTTGGATCTTTTCCTTGCACTACCATCCCAGAAAATCTAACCCCAATTTAAAGAGAATTCATTTAAAAACTCAGGTCGCAAAAGATGACTCGAAGTGCGTGAAAACTTATTACGTACTGCCAATGATAGGGGTAAAATGTAGTTCAGCCAAAAGATGAATAAAATCAGTTGACCAGACTGCTTACTGTAGGAACAGGGGTTTCAGACGGGATCGAAATAACAATTATCGTGGTGAAGAAAGATATATTTTAACGCTTCCTGGTCTGAGGGCAAGGTCGAACTGTCTTTTGTACCGAGTCATCGATTCGGTTTTTTTCATAGGGTAGGGGAGTATTCGCTGCCTTTTCCCCATCGTGACAGACCCATTGCTCAAATATACAGTGGTGTCGGCTGGTTCCCTTTTAGGGAACGTTACACCGTACCGTGACGCTAACCAAACCGCAGCACTTACATACTTACGTATACGGAATTTCTGCGTTTAAAAAAGAAATTTATCTAGATAATTTTTGTTTCATAACATATTTCCATTTCTGCCTTATGAAATATCTTCCAAACAATTCACCCGTTAAACAGACTGTTTGTCGGCCGCCAGGATGCATTCATAAAAACAGCAAATGAACGATCGTACCACGTTGACGCATATGTCATCATGGATGCTTGCATCCACGTATGGTGGGCGGAGGTATGGGTGAAAAGTCTATCCCTACTTTTCAATTCCTTGAGATTTTAATAATCATTAATAACTAATAAATTTTTCTAGTCTCATTCGCACCGTCCATACCCACGGCGTCTCTCCAATATTTTAAAATTTCCATCTTAAAAACTTTTGACATGCGTGACACATTTCTCTAACATTAAACAAGAGAATTTAAGGAGTTTAAACTTCAAATTAGTGCACTTGCAGATTAACTAGTCAATTATGGATTTAGGGTAGTTTTAAATGTGTTGTAGAATATGTTATTTTGACCAATTATTTTTCCTTTAGCCAGAAGGTTGGACTCTCTTATGTAGTTTACGAGATATTTGCGAAAGAAGATCTAATGATTATCGATAGCCAGTTCTCTTCATCGATTTCGCTCATTTTTGAACATGTTGTCGGGACGATGCTGCGTACACCTACATATCCGTGGCAGGATATGCATTAGCACAGGATCGGAGCATATTTCTTCTTTCTGTAAACACTTAGCTAATATTAATGATCAACAGGTTCAACTGGTAAACTTAAAGATTGAACAATTTCGATTTTTCGAGTCCGTGAAATTTCAAGGCTTACAATAAACAAAGCAAAAACATATTACTGATATTGAAATCAGTTAAGTGGTTTCTGCGTTAACCTGTTATACTTATTGGTTTCCGGCTTTGTGTTTAGGAAAGAAGATATAAGCTGTGGTCCTACCTACGTGAATGTGTAGGTATACGTAGCATTTGTTGTAATTGAAGCAAAACGTTTTTGTCCTTTTCGTAATAGAAAGTGTTGTCTAAAATATGGCGTTTTATAACACATGTCGCAATCTCTTTATACACTTTACTTTTACGTCGCTTATCTACGAATCGCTTCTTCTGTTCACATTGTCTCCTCGCACTCATATTTATAAACACTCACTCACACTCTTTCACTCTTCATACAACCAATCATACATTCCCTTCCAAATATCCTATCTTTCACACTTCCTGATTCGCGTTCTTCAAACATACACTCACACATACTTCAGTCGCGCATTGCTTTCGCGACTGGCGCGAAATTCAATGCCACACACATTTAAAAGTAATCCAAATCTGTAACTGACTAGCTAATCTATAAGTTCACCAAATATTCTTATTGTTCCTTCACTTATCAGCTGTTAAAATGTTATAGTTTGTCATTTTCTCGTGATTTTATTCTAGTGTAAAAGACAATTTTTTTATCATGAAATAAAGTTTTATGCGTTTCGATGATTTTTAAATGTGTAATGGGTCGAATGTCTACTGCCTTCCGTATGCCTCTCCGTATCACGCTATCCGAATCTCTCTCTCTCTCTCTCTCATCCTCGCTCGCCTCATCCGTTCAACTTCACACTCATTCTATGGCGCCGAAATTTGAATGGTCCTACAATTGTGTGTAGAAATTGACATTTTAAATCATTTTTTCTTATACACATAATCAGGGTTTTTGCGTAGTTTCTGAGATATTCGTGAAATAACTATCGTTGGAAACTGTGTTGAAAAGTTCTGGCACCTCCTTCATTCAAGGGCACGACACAATGTTTGGGACTACCAGCACAACGAGCTCGGTGTTGACAGGCGTGGCCGACGCAGCGCCAGTCCCTGTCGTAATTCACCCCCAAGGCGTTTCAACTGTTTTCGATATTGACGATTTTCCAGCCGGGAAAGTCAGTTTCCTCAGAACATTTCTCTAGCAAGTGTGGTCCAGTGCTTTGCGAAAATATGTATAGTAATTTCGCCCGATTCTTTAGTTTTTATTGCCACGCCCTTGTTTCCCGACTCCCGATTTACGCCGTGATTTTACGTGGATCTTACAATCGCTACATTGCATTTTGTCTATTATAATCGTGTAGTTATACAATATATCTGTGGCAATATACCCGTTAATATTGATTGCCGGCCGCGAGCCAAATAAAAATAAAAACTCCATGCACAACCGCATATACGCACATACGATCGGAGGTGGCTTATTGTTAGATTAGGTTTGTGGAGATGGAATGGGGCAGCATTATTGTCACGGTCGTTGTGTTACGTTGAATATCCTAAACATACTGAGGCAAGAGATTCCGAATATAAAATCAATTTCTAATATGAGCCATTTTCTTTGAAAATGGTGTAAGTTCATTTTATAAATTATATAGAGATATTTAAGGGTTTGCATTTGAATGGTTTGAAAAATATTGAAATATGTTAATACGCGCTCATTTTATGTTTTTTAAATATTAAATTGATTTAAGTGTATAATGTGATCACTTATAAAGTGTTAGTTAAAAGGAATTTATACTTTTGATCACCTCAAATGGACTTATACTGCTTTCAAAGTCAACAAAACGTAAAAATCATACTTTTATGAAATATTAAATATGGAATTTTAATTGAATCAAACTAATTTTTTGTATCTTTATATATATTGCTTTCATCAGAATCTGATTTCAAGAATCTTATTTTGTTTTTATTCATTGGGATTATTTCTATAAAATAATTATAATAAAATATTAAAACTAATTAAAATGTAGAAGGAAATGTGACTAAATAAGAGTTGTTACGAGTTTGGTCGGTGGGTGGTGCTCGGGGGTGCGAGTACGCCGATGGATTCTACAGATGAATAAAAGTCGCGACGCAAAGTTCAAAACTTGCTCTAAGAGAAGATAGGTGTGACCATTTCCCCGAACGTCCCAGTGCGCGCAATCGGCCCGGAAGCAAACAAGGAAAACATGAACCGTCGGTTCTCGCTAGAGTCGTTGTCTTTCCAAAAGGTCGCAAGAACATCCCAGTGCGCAATGGCCCGGAAGCAGACTCGCTAGTTTTGACTTTTTGGGACAAATCGGCCGGTCTTTATACCAATTTGGAGAGCTGCCCCGCACCAATCAGAGTGCCGAAACTTGGTGCGTACCGAGTTTTATGGCTCTAGCTACTTGCGACCGATGTCCGCTCTCGCGCGCTACCCCCGAAGCGACGGAATATTTCTTATAACCTATGAACTATGCTACAGAGTTTATTTTATAAATACCTACCTAAATCACTGTCCGATTCTAAAGAGACATTATCCATTTCGAATATTATTATATATAATATTAAATGCACACTTGTTATGAAATTACCAATTAGTAGTTTTAGATGCAATCGTACTTATTTGCTTCAAGTGAAGTGAATAAAAAGAACACACTATTGTGGATATTATAGTTATTGGATATTCAACGGGAGAGACAATTAAAATGTGGAAACAAAGAAATACTATATTTATACATATATTAAATTAAAACTGTAATGATATTAGGGCGTAACAACGACTATAATACTAAACTATGCACACACACACACACTTTCAACCGCTTCATGCAGATTTTGGAATTTCTCTAGACCGCACCTCGCAGGTCTTTTCTCGCGTCTACGTTTCTATTCGACTGCCTCGTCGTCGTTGTGACGCCCCGCGAGAGGGAACGGAAAAAAACAAAAAAGGATTACACACACACATTTACACATACCCACAATTCCTTAAACTACGCAATGTTTCATGATCGGAATGTACATGGTTGCCGATACTACACTCTACAATAAATTATACAATTTCTGTGAACGAACGAAAATTTTTATGTCATTAACAGTGTTACCACACATATAGAAATGAAGCAGAAAAATAATGTATAATTTTTGAACTAAATATTATTCCTTTACAGAAAGTGGACTTACACCACTTTCAAAGAAAACGGCTCATATAATAGTTTGTATTAATACTAAGTAAGGACAGATATATATATCTATATATATACATATAAATGGAATTGAATATGCTAGTATCGGTAGTTTTCCGCGAATATTCCGGAAACTGAACGAAACTGCCAATTATAGTAAAAGTTGCTTAGAATCCTCATCTTGACAAAATATTAATAAATGTGCGAAATTGGTGAGGAAAAGTGAAAATCCTACCTATATTAAAATGCAACCTATATTGTATTTAGTAACGTTATATTGGTATAATGTAAACCTTTTTTCTTCTAAATTATCTAAAATAACCCTTTCGAAGATGTGAGGAAGTGGAAATGCCCTTTCGCACAGGCGATAACTTGGTAGGATGGAATTCTTCGGGGTATTCCACGTTAATGTACTAAAACTATAACTATAATAAACTGTATTTGATCAAAGGTTACTTATAATAACTAGTCTGCGTATTTCCTTGCATTTGTAAATAAAGGGTATAGCAGGAACACCATTCGATAGCGTACCAAAAGAAAACATAACACACCAAGTTTCAGTCCTGTACCTCAACCAGGAGAGTAGTTAGAGGATAAATCCAAATTATCGAGGTATACCTTACTTTTTCTATTTAATTGCATGCAAAAAATCGAAAAAAATTCTACAATATTTGAGGCATGGTAATGTATGTTAGGGAATTTTTTCAGATTTTTTCGTCGAAAACACAAGGGTTTTAAATGATTTTTAGCGAACACTATTTACTATCGTGTATTTTGTATAAAAAAAGCAGATGACAGAAAGTTCGGTCTCTTGTCGGGCGCTAACCTACGGCAAAAATAGTATGTAGACATTCCCCAGCCTGATACCTTATTCGCTTCGCTAACGCCATTGTTGAGAAACTCTTTAATACTTCAGAATAGAAAGACATACATTCTGTTTTATTTTTAACTGTTTGTTGCTTCTTCCAATTCTCAATTACCAAGAATCATATGACACTCTAACAAGTATATAAAGGAAATGCAAAGATTTCAAGTATTTATCATATATTTTGCCCGAAATGTTTTCAGAAACTCGGTTTTTGATTTTTTTAACTACGGCCCACCTTACCAAAAAATCTGAAAAAAATTGAGGATATTAGTCATGTCAATACACAACTACCCTCACAAGGAAAAAATAGCCATTTGAAAACTTCTATATAAAATATGCACTTTTCCACATTTTTTTCAGTTTTTGATTGTTCACACGTTGGGTTTTCGACAAAAAAATTTGAAAAAATTCCCTAACGTACATTACCATGCCACAAATATTACAGAATTTTTTCAGATTTTTTGCATGCAATTAAATAGGAAAAGTAAGGTATACCTCGATAATTTGGATTTACCCCATAACTACCCTTCTGGTTAAGGTAGAGGGCTGAAACTTGGTGTGTTATGTTTTCTTTTGGTACGCTATCGAATGGTGTTCATTGACGGTCAAAATTGGTTCAAGGGCACTTTTGACCATTTTATCCTGCTATGTCTTTTTACTTTATTGCGAATTATTAGGATCAATCTTTTTCAATAGATATATTCTGATAATATGTTATAAACACAATTTTTATAGACAAGAGATTTATTGATTTACGAGCTTGTTCATCTTTTACTGCCGTCTATATTCTTTCTGCGGTTTAAAATGTAGAAATGCCGGTAGTCAATGCAAATATTACGAATTTTTCAGACAATTCAATATGCATAATTATGCCCATGTAACATTATTTGTATTTTTTATAGATTAGGAAATTGTCCGATGATAAATAACAGTACTTCTATGACACAAACTGAGCTTCTTCAAGAATTAACGAATGACTGTCGTTATGACAAGTTGGTGAGGCCTCCAGGAAAAATGAATATCACCGATTCGATTAATGTATACACCAGCGCTTATATTTACACAATTAAATCAAACATGGCAAAAACCCTGGTAATTTTTATTATAATTACAATGTGTTATACTTGTATATAAAGTTTTAAATATTATAATTATTTCTGTATTTCTTACACCTGTATTCAACCATTATTTTGCAGCAGTTTGATGTGCACATGATGTTACAATTTAGATATTTGGACGAAAGGCTGAAATTCTCAAATATTGTTCCAAATTTAAATCAAATATATGGTGGACAAACTGCACGTGATTTAATATGGACACCTAATGTATATGTTTCCAACGAACCTAGTTCAACTATAATGGGAAACAGTGTTAAAGATATACTTGTTTCTATAAATCCATCAGGCATGGTTATATTAAATACTAGGTTTGTAGTAACTTTAAGTAATTATTTTTCTTAGAAGTGGTGAGGAAGTAAAAATATTCTTACGCATATCAGGTTATGAACATTATATACGTCGTGTGTCTACGAAGTAATAAGATTGATGCTTTAAAATGTTGTGTTTAACAAGTAATTAATCAAATCAACATTATCAATGTTAATGTTTAACAAATCAAGATTATCGTTTTTTCTCAAAATAGATCTGTTAGGAAATCGCACATTTTTGGAGACGCTGGAAGTCTGATATTCCAGCTTTCTTCAGCAAATGATTTGATCGTATAAAGTGGTCAAAAGTGCTCTTAAATCAAATTCGATTTGGGACGGGTCATTCGTTAGCTTATCAAGAACTACACAATTCGTGTCACGTTTATTCTTGATATCTTGACGAGGGGGACAGTAAAGGACAAAAGATTTGCCAATTTCTCCCAGTACAATACATACAAAATTCTAAAAGAAAATCAGAGGTACTTCAGTTAACAGGGCACATGTAAGAGAATTTTTCCAGATGTTTTCATTGAAAATCCAAATTGTAAAAGTCGAAACCCAAAAAATTACAGATAAATGCCGAATTTATATTGAAAGAATCGTGGATCAGCGATTATATTTAATGAGTACATAATTATTAATGGTACAGTTGTTTTGGATTTTTGGAGGATTTTTTGATCAACTGCATCGTGGTTAAAAAAAAATATATCAGAAACCGTCTTTTTGGTGATTTCCCGCGTGTTAGAGTAACCTATACGGTGAATTTGCATGTATTCTTTGTTAAATAAGTGTTTTATGCGATGTTTAACATTTTCACATACATCTAAGCAGAACTGAAATGAAGAAAATCAAATAAATGTTAAAGTATTGTGTATTTGTTTGCAGTAGCATCGGCGATCCATCGATAACACAACGAATTACTAAACCGCTGCACCCTGTTTTGATAGGTTCTAGTCCCGCTATTTTTTATTTCCTAATTCCTAACTATGTAGTTAGGTTTATTATTAGTCATTACCATGTGATAATTACTAATAATTGCTTACAAATATTTTGACATTTTTTGTATACATTTTAATCTGTAATCTACATAAATATGTGTTTGCAGCGCTTTTGATATTATTGCCCCTGTTATCACGCACCTTGTCAACTACGGTACTATTTGACATTTCCTGTACTACATTAATGTAGAGAAGGGATTTTCAGGTCACTTATGTTTACAAACTGCAGATGAAGTAGAGCAAAAATCACAAGGTAGATTTGCCAATCACGTGGCAATTACATGGTAATTGTCCGGTCCCAAAACACGGGGACCTGACAAATTTTACAACCATATTTTTTGACCAAGGATTTTGACTAAGGATTTCGTGCCAGGAAATGCGATGGTCACCGACATCATCCATCTCATTCGCACAACTTCCACCACCATACTCACTACACTCAATTCCACAGATAAAGGACAGAAATTTTCACCCCGGATAGACATTTTGAAAAATCACGTCGAAAAATACGCTTGTAAAGAACACGATACACGAACACTCTGTAAAAACGTACCGAAAACTCACGCAAAGAACACACATTTGTATAAATCACATCCATACAGTTTCAAAGTAATTTAGTGATTAGTGTAGCATTAAATTACGCGCCAGTCGCGAAGGTAATGCGCGATTGAAGTATGTATGAGTGTATGTTTGAAGAGCGCGAATCAGGAAGCGTGATAGATAGAATATTTGGAAGTGATTGTGTTGGATTCCGGACGGATGAAATTAACAACGCGTTGAAGAAACTTTAACGAACTTTTATTGTTACGGCGTCGATGTGCACTCTTACGATGAGTATTGAATTCTCTGCTCTTCTGAAATTTTTCCGGGTTCTTATAATCTATTTCAAGGGATAAGCAATGGAGGGGGACTACGGTCAAGGAACGGTTGTGAGTCAGGAAGGGTACGAAGTAGAAGATGAACAAGGAACTAGGAATCGAAATTAGGATGTTTGGCTGAGGATGAATCTATCATGTTGTTGTGTTATGACTAATGCGGTTGGTCATCCAACAGTCCTTTACTGTCCCCCTCGTCGAGATAGCAAGAACAAACGTGACATGAATTGTTTTTTTTTTATAAGCTATCGAATGATCCGTCGCAAATTAAATTTGATTTAAGAGCACTTTTGACCACCTTATCCGAATGGACCCTTTGTCACAAACTTTTGAATGTTATTCACAGTTTCCAAATGAGGTGGAATTGAAAAATTTAATAAAATGACAGAGTTACACAGACTCCGACCAGATGAGCATGGGACGTATGAAGTCACTAGAATAGTTGGAAATTTAATTTTCCTTTTTCTGACGTAGCTTTGCTACACATACTTACAAAAATTGTTGCCAAATTGGGAGCATTACCCTGCGAATGTATAGCATTAAAGGTTTAAACGAGTTGCAATTCTGCATTTTATTTATCCGTAAAAGTTTGGATAAAAATAAAATAAAAAGTGAACATGCATTATTTATTTAAAAACAGATATGTGCATTCATAGCAGGTTAATGTTATCAAGTTGAAACTTGCAAAGCATGTGAAATAGGAATGTTGTTTTCAACACTACAGAGTGGGGCACTAACTATTGCCACCTCGAATAACTGCGAAAGTATGATAGTAGTAGAAAAATGTTTGAAACAATAATTGTATAGGATAACGGAGGTCGTAGTATGGCATTGATCTTTTGCTGCTAGGTGGAGTCGCTTCGGAGATATGAATGTCACCTTTGTTTTTTTCGATAGAAAGCTATATTTTGGTACTTGTTTTCTGATTGTACTTGTTGAGATGAATCCAACGATGTGCAACATTAAGGTCTTTGAAGGTCAACAAAGGTCATTTATGACAAAACAGACGAAATAAACTTACATTTACAGAAAAAAGACCTTAATGTTGCACACCGTTGGGTTCGTTTTAACAGACGCAATTAGAAAACAAGCACCAAAACATAGGTTTCTATTAAAAAAAACAAAGATGGCCCTCATATTTCTAAAGCATCTTCGCCTAGCAGCAAAAGATTAATGCCATACTACGGCCTCTGTTATCCTATGCAACTTTTGTTTCAAAAATTGTTCTTCTACTATTGTACTTTCGCAGTTATTCTAGGTGGCAATAGTTAGTGCTCCACCCTGTATTATCAGTTTTTCAGCCATGCATTTAATTCGATTACTTCTTAGATACATTACATATAATGTTCACTAAAATAAAAATGTTTGTTCAGACAAATAAGAAGAGTACAACTAGCCTATCTTATTTAACCATCCGTTCTTCGTGGCTGGGTTCTTTTTGATTTACTTTCTCAACAGCTTCTTCGAAGTTTTTGTTTTATGACGACTGAGCTGAGTCGTTAATTGTTCATGTTAGAACAGATCTGTAGATTTACATGTTAAAATTGCGTTCATCTTTTAGCTTCCAGTATTATATTGTAGGAACGGGACCTCCATAGGCCCCTATAAGAGGAGTTGTGGAAGAAAAAATAGTAGCGGACGATGTTTAGGTAAGGGAGTAACGTCGCCGGCTGACGACTCCTGCGGACCTGGGTTCGAATCCCAGGAATTGAGTCCGCTTTTTTCCACGATTTTCTATAAAGGGTCATTTCTTTCAATCGTGGCTGAAATCGTGATTTATGAGCTAGAATACTGTCCTCGAATATGTTATGTCCTGATGTGTCTTCGAGGCACACCCTCGAAACTGTCCTCATATCACAAAATAGAGTTTATAGAATTTGTACGTCTTCTTTACAACGGTTTTTTAGCTTCACATGCAGCGACAATAGGCCTAAATGCCTTCCAGTGAACACACAAGGTTCCTACGAGAGCCGCCGATTCGGTTCACACATTAGGATCCGCACCGTCTCTTTCGAAACCACCTTTATGCAGTTGCGCCTTTCGAGTCGCTCCAACATCATATATTATTGCCAAAAACGGCCTCAATGTGCTTAACGAACATCGCCCGCCATCCCTGAACTACATAAAAGTAGGCGGATACACATCACCTCGATTGCTGGGGACTGTTCTCACAAACCACTCCTACGTTTCAATAGTCTGTTCAACTTGGTACCCGACGAGCGTGGTGGGGCAGATTTAAACTGCATTAAATTAAGGAAACATCCCTCTTGACGTTTTCACCTTTTTCTACCGATGCCATCCACAAAGGAAGATCAGTTATTTCGGCACACCCGTTCACACTGCGATACCTGCAAACCACTCCTGAGGCTGTTATTAATTCCTAGTTAGCCGTCCTTCCCCAGCAGAAATGCATACGTCGAAAATTCCTATTTTCGGAGGACAGACAACCCACGACATCCCCTCATTCGTCACGTGGTCAGAATCCCTGGACTCAGAACAGATCTGGCGTCGGGTCCGAAAACTTTGCGGTATTACCAGAATACTCTACTAATTGTAGCCAGCATGCGCTCCAGTGGTAGGAAACCTGCCATGCATTGTCGCATGTTTAGTTGTATTCTTTCTCATTTTAGTGACGAGTTTCATGACAGGAATGTTCTGCAGGTATTAGCGTACGCGGGAGTGCCAAAATAACTGATATTTCTTTGAAGAGATGGTCCAGACCCCTCTAGACGGTTTCAGTATTTGGACATCCTACAACCACCCTCCTTTGGCCCAACTGTATAAGCGGATGAAATTAAGAGCTGAAAGGAGATAGAATGGGGTGGTATCGATAGACGAAGGTGGAAACGCTAAGAGGGATCTTCTTTTAACTTAATGCAGTTCAAATTGGCCCCAAAACACCTGGTAGATACCAAGGACAGGCTATTGGAACGTAGGGATGGTTTGCGAGAACAGTCCCCAGCAACCGGGGAGATAGTGTGCATCTGCCATGTGGTCCAGGGATGGTGGTCGATGTTCGTTAAAAAGAAAGACGCAACCGCATAGAGGTGGTTTTGAAGGAGAAAGTTGGGATTCTGATTTTGGAACCGAATCGGCGGATTTCGTTGGAAGGCATCTTGGCCCGTTGCTGCTGCATACGAAGCTAGGAAACCGTTGTGAAGATGGTGCAAAAATTCGGCAAACTCCATTTCGTGACACGAGGGCAGTGTCGGGGGTGTGGCTTGAAAACTACGGACTTGATTTAGGGGCAGTTTCAGATGTACCTCGAGGACAGTTCAAGGCATACTATATACAGAGAGCAGCGTTCTAGCTCACAAATAACGATTTCAGCGACAATTGAAAGAAGTGACCCTTTAATTTTGTCCACCAGTTTATTTCCAGTGACGTACAAAAATTTTCTGTTGCACTATAAGATGGTATACGTTTTTTTTTTTAATCGGATCAGATGACTTGAGTTTCTGCTGCGAAGCTAGAGAAATTAGTTAACTAGTAGAGGTACTTAGGAATTTTGAAAAAAATTACAAATGATCAGAATCGCGAAGAAAATAGTGAAGGTCTTTTTTTTCAACATTTTTGTTTGAGTTTTTATTGAAAATTCAAAATATACATTTTGTAGGCTTAAGTAAGTTATATGTATGAAAAAAGTTCTATTAAAATCGGTTAAGGCTCTAGCGATGTTTGTAGACATTAATTGCTTACATCTACTAGGCTCGTTACTTGACTTCAACTAAATATTGTGTATAGATCAAAACTGTAATTTACAAAACTTGTACGATTTCAACTGCGATACAATTTTGGATAAAAAAGGAGAAAAAAATGACCTTTGCTACGTTTTATCGTGATTCCGATTAATTGTAATTTTTTCAAAATAACTGAGGCATGTTATTTAATAACCTAATTCTTCTTGCTTTACAAATCAAAATTCAAGCCGTTTGATACAATTACAAAGAAAGGATATTTTGTTTTAAAAAATCGTCAAAAGTTTAGGGCACCACTATATACTTAACTATTTTTCTTTTTCTTTTCGTTAATCAACGAAATCTGTACGTACAAAGTTGTAAAATACTTTTCGTTACCAAAAGGGAGAAAAATGATGAAAATTGCTTACTTTAAATGTTAAAAAATGGAAACACAATTTAAATTAAACTCATTCATTTACTTGAAGCTGGTTCTGTTTCGATAACAATAGGCTGCAGTTAGTGGGTCATAGTACCGACCCTGGCCCTTGGCGAGCAATATCTTACAACGTCGAATAGCTGATGTTACGGCTGAGTCACCAAACTCACTGCACTTCACATATTTTTTCACTACACGATCGTTGTTACTTTTAACAAAGCACTTCAAGTCACTGAGTAGAGAAAATAGAGAAAGATGGAAAGGAAGAGGCTTCAAAAGGAGTCGATTTCGACGCATCGAACGTGTCGCTCGAACGATAAAATTGCGTTGGCCAAAGACTAGCTGACACTGAAATAAAACAGAAATATTTATTGTAAGCAAAATAGTTAAAATATTCAGGCAGAAAGTTTGAAAGAGGCACAAAGTACAACTTACCTTTTGTTAAGGCGTAATGTAACTGTATATTTTAACATTTTTAAACTACAATTAAGTCATAAACGGTCGTCGCATTCACTAGGGATGCGACCAGATGTAGAAAGTCAGAGCCGACCCATAACAAGAATAAGTTGACGAAGCCATTGAATATTTTAGTCTTTTACTAGCGTCCTAGCGACAATCGCCTTTTTTTGGTAGTAATATTTCTAGCTTGATTCCGTACCGTCAACGTGTGTTTTAGGGTTGTGACATCTGGAAAAGCCCATCTTCGGCACCCGTGGGTACTTACATTACCTGCGGGTGACCGTTATTTTGTAGGCACCAACTTGATCGGTACCTTGTAGGCGGCAATTTTGGAAAAATCAAAAATAGTTCCGCCAATCAAATTTGTGCACTCCCATACGTCACCTCCAAACAATGAAATTTAAGGGACGATTTGTGTAAAACACATTCAGATTCTTAATAATTTTCAAACAAGTAAACATACATATTTCTCGTGTCCGATATTCTTATTAAGTTTAATAAAGTTATTTGTTGTTTTTTTTTTTTTTATTAAACTCGAGCAGCCTTTCTTTCACCACCTTTCTGTATTCGAATAAAAATTGATCGATCGTCATTAAAGTTGATGTTCGAAATGGGCATCACAAAAAGACATTTTTTCAACCATCAACCACCGTTGTTCACGCCTAAACACCTTGACACGCGGCTGATGTCGAGTACACTAACTGCACCATCTCGGTTGGCCTTCACAATATTTTGTATTATTCTGTATTTCACCAAATCATAGTGACAATGTACAAGATGTCTTTTCAGACGTTTTTCAGAAAATGAATCCTGAAGAAGAACAGCTATCTTTCTAAAATCATCCCCACCCTGTCCATTCCCTGGTCCTATCGCGCAAAAACCGTGACCACGTTCGTCAAACAAATAATTTCAGCTTTAAGTATACGTGAAATCCGTTTCAATGTTTTACGACCACCGGAAGAGGCGTCAGAAGGGACAGCGTAAAAGCCTGCGTTTTCCAATTCGAGGATAAGACCCCCCTCCCCATGAGCATTCATGCAGTTTATGAGCAATGGAATTTAAAGCTTGGAATGTTGTTAAAACATCATTAAATTTTCAACTTTGTATATTGAACGGTTTTGTTTTAATAATTAATTTACCAACCCCTTGCATTTAGTCTGGTCTGCCCCCTTAAAGAAACCAACAAGATCAAGTTCCACATCAATAATAAGAATATCAATGAAGTTAATGAAATTAAAATACTGGGACTGACTTTCGACAAAAAGATGTCATTGAAAACTCACATTTCGAAACTCGAGGCAGAATGCACAAAAAGACTAAGCATTTTAAACATATTACCTGTCAAAAATTGGGGAGCCGACTGTAAAATCCTCTTAAACACTTACAAGACCACTATAATGTCTAAACTTGGCTATGCCTCCCTAATATTATATGTATATGGAGTGAGCGACTACTCCAAGACTCTGATGGCTACTCCGAATAGCATTGGGTGCATTTCGTATCTGTTCCACAACTAGCCTACTGGCAGAAGCAAAAATAATGCCTTTGGAGTACCGCAGAATGAAACTAGCCTCGAGTTGCTGGACAGCTTGAAGGGCTGATGAAAGTCCTTAGGACATTTTTCAGTGCACAAGGAACTGCACTCATCTGTACACCACTTGGCGAATTACGTATGTACCTCGTAGGCAACGTGTGGTAGGTCCTTGTGCCGAGCCTCAAGTGTTCCATCCTGGGACCTACGCGCCCACATCTCTGATACGTGTGCTCTTCAATGACAGTTTCGATATTATCAGGAAATCTGGTTTAGGCGAAACAAATGAGAAATAAGGAAAAATTGCTTTTAAATTGCTTACTATATTTTTAGCTACGAGTTTTATATTTTAATCTCTTAAATTAAGGACAACTTGTGTATTTTTTAATCTTTTAAATTAGCGGCTAAGTCACATTCTATAATCTTTTAAATTATTTTACAATAGGTTAGGATCTTAGTTTAGTACTTAAGTTTAAGAGAATACGGTAAATATTCTCAACACAAGACCCCCCGCGTCGCATCAAGGGTCTCACTCGAAAGGCGTACTCGAAATATACGGAATCGTATATGGTTCATTGCTATTTATTTACTTCTGATTTTTCAGAAATGTTCGACTTTTCGAAATGTTAACAATTAACGTTAACAATTAACATACAATTCGAGAGTTATCTACAGAGCACTTAATCAAACGCCGTGTCGATCGTTGGCAGCTGATTTTTAGTTATTCATTTTCGGACGGTGTGTGATATGTGTTCGAAGTGTCTATGTGTGTACGAAGTGTGTATAAATTCTTTTTCAGAAGAAAGAAGAAAGGAAAGTCGCGCTCAAAGCCGCATGAATTTCTCCAGTGAGGAACTATACGAATACCGATGCTATGGGAAAGCAAAGAGAAAGACAGTAACAGTACTCAAAATTTATACGACAGACGCCTGTCAGATCGGAAAACATTTTTGCGCGTACACCAAAGATTAAGGACAACTGGTACGGTAGTACCCACAAGATCTGGAGGATGCGATGAAGATCTATCCACCAGTACTCGATTGCAGTTACAGAGGGTGTGATCAACAGCACAATGTGGAAAATTTTAACAGAAAATAATACGCATCGATGTAACTGTTAATGGGTACAAGCATTAGAAACGAGTGATCACAACAGAAGACGCAACATCTGCTTGGACCATACAGAAAATGCAAGAGGATAGAATATTTATTCGCAGATGAGGTCGGATTTAACAGCAAGTACGTTTAACACCCACAACGAACATTTGTGGGATAATGAAAATTCATGTGTAGTATAACTGTGCGTGTACACAGTGTAATTGTGTTACGTGATTAATGGACTCTACGAATGGGTCAATCGCAGTGAATGACATTATACATAGACACTGTGAACGGGACAGTGTCGTGGTGCGCGTGTGTGCCGACAAATAACAATGCGTATTGCTACAACTGTGCTGGATTCGACCAATAGAAACCGCATTTCTGTTATAAGTATTTTTCAGCACTCTTCAACGCAGAGTATATTCTGTTTTTAGAACGTTTGCTACATATTATACTTTGCTAGTTTTATGACGATGCGGGTATTCCAAAGCCAGCTGATCTTTCCTATCACACGCTTGAAATCACACATTGTATCTAAATAAAACTAGCATATAAGTATACATAATGCACGTTGTTTCAAGAAATATACTTTTATTTTGCCTAATTTCGAAATTTAAGAAAATAAATCTTTCCCTCGCATTTATTAAATGTTACCCTGCAATTTGCACACGAGTAAGACACTTGATCATGCCTTCTTTGTTCAGTTGCATTGCTTATTGAAATAGAAAAGTGGAAACACTAAAAACAGAAAGTAAAGGCATACCAGAAAGTTACAAAAGCAAGTACCGTAAAAGATAACTGTATCAAGAAACAAGAGAGATAAAGAGAAGATATTGTACAAGAAGACAATTTTAAGGAAAATTAAACTTTGTTACAGAAAACAAACAAAAGTATTATATATGAAAATATTTTCATACGATACCCAATAAAAAATTACAGAGATACAAACTGCACGATTTCAAGTTTCTAACAGAAATGACTAAATACCTCACAGTGTCATAATCTACTTGGTAATTGCAGATGTTACCTTTCAATTATGACTTGTTTATGAGTTATTAATATGACATTTCCGTCATTTTTTCGGTCATCTGTTATAGATAGGGATCGTTCACCCGTACCAGGTAGGTCGAAAATTCTCCATTTATGGCAGTTCGAAGTTCGAGGTGCCATGAACACTTTCTTGCCGGTACATCGGGCTGAAAGCATTCCGCTACTGTTCATTTACCGAGGGGGAATTTAAATTGGTTATGTCCTTTGTCACTCTTAGAAACACTCTCCACGAAATAATGGTTAGGTAAACATATTTCGGCCTCGCTCTATTCCAAACTTCCCAACATAGCCCGCTTTGTCCCGGCTGGTCAAAGACGGTGACATAGAACAACCGCGAATTGTCGAATCTGAGTGGAACTGAATAATAACATCACAGCATTTGTTGCATAAACTTTAGTATTCCATTTCTTTCGAACTCGATGGCTCATGATCAATCTTCGTTGCCGTTTTCGGTTAAAAAGGACAAATCGTGCCAAATCGTGGGAGGAAGTTTGGAATAGAGCGAAAACGAAACATGTTTGTCTAGCCATCGTCTCACGGATGGATGGTATTTATTTTGTTAGAGTGTCATTTCTTGATATACTTATATCTGTGAAAAAAAAGTTGCCGCAAAATAATCCTTGACCCTGAAATTTAAGATTAAACGCGTCGTGTACTACTTGCCAAGCGGATAAAACGTTTAAGTGGAATCATAGTTCGCTATTCAACCGTTCTTTTGGTAAATGATGTTAAACCTTTATTTGCTTTCGGATCCGCATTATTTACAATTTGCTTACACTTTCTAATTAAATACAGAGCAACTAATAATAAGCACAATACTCGATAATGATAATAGCGATAATAACAACATTTGTAACTTAAATACCCTTAATTATATCGTTACTTAGGATAGAAGAAATAAAACTTTTTGAATAAAATTCAAGGGGCTAAAGGTCATTTACAGGTCATATCCTTCGATGATACCTTCAGTAACTTTTGTTTCTTTTTTCAATCGAATGTTTGTTTTTCTTTTTACCTGAATCGTTTTCTTAGGACATTTTACACAAAAATCTGACTTTGAAATTCACGATCGTGGTCGATTTTATAAAAATCTTTTTTTACAAATGTTCACCGATCTATGGGTGTAGAATAATGCAGTAGGAGCCGCGGCATTGAATTTTACACTTTGTATATATGAATCTGATTTTATTCGAGAAAAGCGAAGATCGTATTAAAATTTCGAGAATTTGAGATATTAGATATAATATATATATATTTTTAAATAAAATAATGCCAACTTTTTTATCCATAAAAATACTAAATTCCAATATCATAAGTGATTAGGTATTCATTTCTGTAATAAATACGGTATATATATTATTTTAGGTTACAAGCAACTCTTAACTGTGGGCTTCGTTTGGAGAAGTTTCCATTTGATGTACAAGAATGTCCACTTATTTTTGAAAGCTGTAGGATGTCATTGTTGTTGTATTACTACAATGTCCACTATTTTATTTTACTATAATTCTTAGAATGAATGGAATTTTCACCTACAGGGACGTACAATGTGCTTGACATGGTATTGCATTGGGACGAAGAGCCAATTATACTTGCAGATGAATTACATTTAACCGAATACAAGCTTATCGATAAATGGGTTAATACGACAGAAACATTTTATACTACATCGCAACAACATTACGGCCATTTTGGTATATACTTCGTTTTACGTAAAACATAATGTTCCAATTATTTTAATCATCTTCTTCTATTTGCAGCTGGGAATTTCAGTTCAATTAGTATAACATTTAAATTAGCGCGTGAAATGGGATTTTTTATGATGGACTATTACATACCATCTATATTAATAGTAGTCATTTCTTGGGTATCCTTTTGGTTACATGCAGATGCAAGTGCGCCACGAATAGTATTGGGTAATGTATTTTAAGAATATGTAGTGGATATAGTTCACATTGCTATTGTAATATCAACATTTAATTACAAATGTTCTACTTAGGAACAAACACTATTTTAACGTTTATGACTCTCGCATCAAAAGTGGAAAATTCGTTGCCAAAAGTTTCTTACATAAAAGCCAGCGAAATATGGTTTCTAGGCTGTACTATATTTTTATTTGCAGCAATGGTTGAGTTTGCGTTTGTTAATACAATTTATCGACGAAAGTATGCACATATTAAGTATGCATTATTATAGCAATATTACTTGTTATTATAATTATTAATCTTGTAAATGTATTCATGCAGGAAAAATGTACCATTAAAGAAAGTTAATAGCAAATATATATTAAAATCAACATTAACGCCAAAATTAGCGAGAAAACAATTTCAAAAAAATACTACAGGTCTAGAACGATCTCGTTCCTGGTCATCTCTTGAAAATACAAATAACATTGATCGAGATTTTTCAAGTCAAAATTATCTTACTGTACATGTAAGTAATTATTTGATACATATAGTATATAGCAAAAGATGCTTTTGACAATATTGACAAATATTTTATTGTAGATACTTTTCATAAAATATATTCTGTTATAGAGTTTTCCAAGTACTCTGAACATTCCTTCTGTAACAATCGACGAGGACAAAGATCAAGAATGCTCAGGAAGAAATATTACTCCAATATCAAAACCATTTACACGAAGAACAACTCTTGCTCACTTACATAATTTTACAACAATGACACCACAAGAAATTGCACAATGGATTGATAAACGCAGTAGAATTCTATTTCCTGTAGCTTTCGTTGTATTTAACATTCTCTATTGGTCTTTTATTTGGATATAAAAATTATATAACTATAAGTATTCGTGTAAAATAAAAATTTTGATTTTTCTCTGAATTTTTCTTTTAAACATTTTTTCATTGGTCTTGACCTGTTGTTTCAAACTTATTTCGTCCTGTAGTTCCTACACTTCGGACTGTTGTTCGGAATGAATTTACAGTTAACTGATTTTATCTACCGATTTTATGGAGATTGAGTTGATCTATGAAAGATGATTCATAATAATTGTTAGATTCCTTTATTACAAACTTGTAGAAATCTTACAAAAGACTCAGAATGTTTCTAGTAGTTGCGATGCTTTACACTTCTCTAATTTTGGCAATAATGATTGATACAAAGGGTCGCAGTTGATCTTTTGAAGCTATGGAAAGGACATGGTGGGGATGAGAAGGACTGATAGGCGTTCTAGGACCAAGGATCGTGAATCAGGATTGATGCATAATGGGTCGGATGAGTAATTGTGTGAGGAAGGATGGGTTTGTGATAATAGGAACTATGTAAACTGGTGAAACATTCGGTAAAAACATTTACATATAGCGATATCCAACATAATATATCAATATTTTAGAAGGCAAATCTTCATGCTAAAACGTATATCCGATAAACCTTACTTTTTGAATTATGGGCGATTAAAGAAAATGTTCCAAGTGTCTCATTCGTGCCTGAACAAACAACACTATACATACGTCTGGACTTTATCTAATGTTTACAAATATGTATAACTGACCGCTCGCCTTACCATACATCCTCGTCACCCCCTCTTCCTGTTCTCCGACTATTTCCGTATCCACCTCCAATCATTCCAATCGACCAATTACAGTATTTTCTAATTTCATGTTTGCCACTCCCTAGAAGATCCTCCCTCTTTCCTTTTTTCTTCCTCTTAGATGAATTTTTCAAACAGAATCAGAACAAGTTTTGCAATCGTCAAATACACTACCCCGAAGTACAAGCTACTAACAAGGGATGTACCCCGACTCGAACGGCTAAAACCAATTGGAAATGCATTTAAAATATAAAATATAACCAGTTATAATAGCTATTAATGCCATTCATCTGTAAAAATAAGTGTTAGGCCACTAGCGCTATCCGAAGGTCAGCGTTTCAGCCTCGCTCCGTCGCGTCGTACCTGTACAGACGATTATACACTACTACAGAGTTTTACAGATAAACTTGATGGGTGATAGAATGATAGAACAGAGACATGATTGAAGAATCCAAAGCCTGCAAAAAGATCAAGTAGCTGCAGAAAAAATACTGTACATATAAGAGAGAGATATGACAAGCAGATCCACAAAATACACAAACGAGGTATTATTTGGTAAAAGGTTCACGTCATTTGCTTGAAAAATTATGTATGAATACATGTAGTACGCTGACATTCGGATGGCGCTAGCAGTCGTACACGTAGTTTTACAGATGAATGGCGTTAATAGCTATTATAACTGGTACAACACTAGATTTTAAACGCATTTCCAGTCGGTTTTAGCCGTTCAAGTACTCTCAATATTCGTACAAAAATATTGTATAATTTTTCATCACGTCATCACACTTGTAAAAAACTGTTAATAAATATTCTGGTTTGTTTTTGTTTATGCAACTTGATCTACATTTATTTAAAAACCAACTGCACAAAATTATGTTGACGTGCAGCAGAAGTGAAAGCCAAGTCTCCTACTTCACCAAATGGCGTATTTAAGCGATTTAATAATCCCGAGCAGAACGGTGGAGGAAGGATTAACACGTTTAAAATTGGTTCTAGAAGTTCTTAGGGAAGCCGGACTCACAATTAACTTAAAGAAATGTCGCTTTTTAAAGATTCAGCGATTATTTAATCGTGTGACTCCGGAATTTTTGTGTTTTTGGGGATGCTGCTCACGCTTGTAATTGCGGTCGCAATGTTTCGGAGACCAGACTCCGTTGTAATCTCTTGGAAGTCTCCCTTGCGAGAAGAGGTTTGAATGATGAATTTTGTGATGATTGAGTTTGGAATTATTGCCGGCAAAGTGATATTTTCCCACGAATGAAACTAAAAATTCTGATCTATCCGTATTCTTTATTTGAAACTATAGTTTACGTGTGTAAAACTTGATCAAAATAGTACGTTTTATCAAAAATATTTGCAAAATAATGTTAATTTTTAACATATTTTTTAAATAAACAAATTTTTCAAAAATCTACTTGTGCCATATTATTGGCCTTTCAAAACAGAATAATTTGCATTTTGAATATCTTACCTACAACTAATAGTTTCCGAGATATTCGTGAAAATAGTATTTTCAACCCCAACTTTAAGGGTTATTTTCACCACTTCAAAGTGGATATTAGCGCGTAAAAAAAAATACATGACAAATATTTTTTCAAGTTCTATAACATATAAAAATTTCAACAAAATCGGCGTGTAACGTTTGGGTGATGTCCCTTGTAAGTATGAGCTCAATATCATGTAAAGGAGCGACACTAACGTTGTATCTGGAGGGCGCGAGTCAAAATCGGCTTCAAGTTCACAAGAGTAGATCTTGAGAGCCTTGGTATTTTCATAACTTGTGGCGCTCCAGTCGCATCACCACATAAGTTGGTAACGCTTCCAACGCTCGATCTCTTCGCATGCGGCAGATGGCAGCACCAAAAGGAAGTCAGTCTTTTGTTATAATATGTATATTATCTTGTTACATTGAAATAAAGAGCTTAAAAAGCAAGACGTGTCTCATGTGATTCTGTGAGAATCCGTGATATACAAATAAATATTTAGATTGAATTTATTAAACTTTAATTATTAAACGATTACAAACATAACGCGGTGCTCATTACAACATTTTTTTAACCAGAGTAAACATCGGAAGAAGCCGTCGTTAACAACAAGAAGTACAGGAGCGTACAATATAGATGTACTATATAAATCTAACAGAATCTTAATTTCCGATTGTAATCCGCGTGTATAGAATAAAATAAACATTATATGTGGATCATGTCTGGTAAATAGTTAACGGGCCCCCACAAACTATGCCCAAAAAACGGGAAAAAACCGTTTCATAGTTCACGTCTACTCCGATAGAGGCGCCACTTTATATCCTGCGTACCCTTAAGAAAGCGAATAAGATCGGCTAATTTTAGGCACGTGGTCGACGTTAGAGTAGATGGCTGCGTCGTGCGTTTTGCAATCGAATAAAATTTTGATGTTTTTGGTATCAGATTAATTACTGTGTGATCAGGAGTGTGATGTAAAATGTTTAGAGTTTTCAGGCAGAATTATTGATAAAATTGGACTTTTTTATACCTATCTAATGCGAGATGGATATTCACGAATTCAGCATAAAGGTAGGAAATTAAATATTATAATGATCCAGGGAAAAGTGCATCAACAGGTTGCAGATATTACTTTCCGGTAACAAACGAAAGTAATGACGACGGAGTGTTGATGATCCTTAGGTGCAGTTCAACAGGTGTTTTCGTGAAATTGTACGACGTAAGTTACAATTATGAATAATTACAGAATTTTGATCATTTTAAGTACAATACATATGTAGTTTTGTGTTCATCATACCTAATAACCTCATGTATGTTACGTTAGAATAAAACATAATTATATTGTAGAATCAGAGAACTTTTATATGAAATATGCATTTTTTCACATTTTTTTCAGTGTTTGATTTTTTACAGTTAGCGTTTTCGACGAAAAAATTTGAAAAAATTCTCTAATATGCATTACCGTGCCTCAAATATTATACAATTTTTTTCGATTTTTTGCATGCAATTAAATAGAAAAAGTAAGGTATACCTCGATAATTTGGATTTATCCTCCAACTACTATCCTGGTTGAAGTAGAGGGCTGAAGCTTGATGTGTTATGTTTTCTTCTGGTATGCTATTGAATGCTATATTGTCAAAGTTGGTTCAAGGGCATTTTTGATTATTTTATCCTGCTGTACCTTTTATTATTATTGTTCCATATTCTGTACATTATACTATATATAAATGTTAGGAAATATGCATGTAAGTTATAAAATAAGAAACTTTTATTTTAGTTTTGTGTATTTATTATACAATTCAGTTCTACAACACAGTTCTATAATTTTGTTTAAAGATATTGACATATTTATATTTTTTAGTTTAGTATTCAGTTGCGATTTTCATTACGGCTCTATAATTCCTTTCCCTTGTAGCAGAAGGTGTAAGAATACAGAAATCGTTTCATGTTAATTGAATTCAAATATTCGTTTTTATTTCTTTGTCAATTGTTCTCCCAAACTATAAAACATTAGAATACTTGGAGACTTTTAATTTTCTTAAATATTGGATTTTTATTATTACAACCCTAACGTGCAGCTATGTATTTGCTCTTTTTTTGCATTCTTTATATATCAAATTTCAATAAAGATTTTTTTTATCCGATATAATTGCTTTCTGAAGTTTTTAAACTCCTTGCATTTCTATATTTATATCAGGATTTTTTAATAATGTATTCATTTCCAATTCCATTGATTAAAATTTTCCAACTTTTTGAAACCTTTTTTGAACTAAGAATCTATTGTAGAATGGTTACGATTCTAGCCATAGTACTTAGTTTATGTAAGAAGAATTTCTCAACTATAAAATGCATAACATTTTTATAAATTATTTTGTTTTCCTTAGTTTTTAATTTTGCATATAAATCCATTTAGTAATTGTGTATATGTAACTAATAGCTATAATCGATGAAAGTATATTATATACAAAACAGTTTAAAACTTTTTTCTTATACCTTTAAGAAGCATTATTTCATCCACTGTTATTAATGGAAGGGCTTTGTGTAATTTGATTAGTGATTTTGTAATTGCATTAGTAATCTGCAAAATTTGCAACAACTGTTATTGTAATACTCATATCGTAACAACAGTTCCATTGTATTAGCTTATAAACTATTTATACTTGTTGCTCCTATTTAAAGTTTTTGTTTGCAACAGTGCTGCTTTTAAAGTATGTAACTGCTTCTTTACATTTTTCCACTAAATTTTTTATAATATTTAATTGTAAAATATCTTGTACAGTTAAATTTAATGCATCTACATAACATGCTAAATGACTTTTCTTTAAAATATTACATGCTTTAATTATATTTCTTGCATTATCTGTGACAAATTTTGTATACTGCTCGTCCGATATTCTATGCAGTGTGATTTTTAATTGAAAATTTGAACCAACAAAATGACACCTTACAATTTTATGTGGGTCTTTATTTCTTGAAATCCATATATCAGTTATTAAGGTTATACATGGATATACATGTACATATATGTGGAAACAAAAAGAATAGTTTATAATATAAAATTTATTAAAAGAAAAGTATGGAATTGATACAGAAGAACCCATCACGTCGTTTCTATTGGCGTTGTTATGTGAACTAGCTTTTGTATGGTCTTCATGCTACATTATTGTTAACTCACTTTCCCGCGTTCTCTCTCATTTATATACAGTACACACGCACATTAAACGCACCCAGAAAGCACTGCCGTGAACGCGGTATAAAGTGTTTTAATATTCGACACCATATACAGTAAGAGTTAAAAGTGTTTGGACATTATTACATTTGGAAAAAAATACTTCACGGCTACACGATTGAAGTTGGGCATTTTAAACAAATACCTCAATATTCTATGACTCAAATGTTTATTTCAGTAGAAAAAGTAACATGAGGAAGTGTATCGTGACGGAAATTGTCCCGGCAGATATAAAAAAAAAAATTCCCTGGGAGTTATCTTCCAATCTCGAATTTCTAAACGAATATTTTAACGTATTCTGCGCTATTTGGACAAATCGCGATTTGAATTTAATGTTAAGCAACTTGTAACACTCTTAATTAAGTGACAGAGACTGAACTTTATTCAGTATTAGAGTCTAGCTTTTATACCATATCCTCCACTTAAAGTGGACTTCAAGTCTTTTATTTTAAGAATGCAACGCATGATTTTCTGGAACGCGGTGTTGATTGTTAACACTAAACCTACCGACATTTCATGTATACCTAATCCTACCATGAGCGGTCAAATGACCGCTTCAAAAAAACATATGTATCTTAATATAGAAAGAGATTTTAGCCAATTGGATAGTAAACAAAATATTTTTCTGGTGCTACAATAAATGTTGGATTCCTTTATTTTAACTTAAAAGAAATCTCACAAAGGTCACGGAAGGTTTTCGGTTCGTTTCGATGTTTCGTACTTCTCTAATATTACAATAATGAATCTATGAAGGGTCGCAGTTGGCCTTTCAAGGTTATGGGAAGGACATGGTGGGGATGAGGACTGATAGGCGTTCTAGGACTAAGGATCGTGAATCAGGATGCGTAATGGGTAGGATGAGTAATTGTGTAAAGAAGGATGAGCCAGGGTTTGTGATAATAGGAGATGAGCAATTGGTGAAACATTCGGCAAACATATTTATATGTAGCGATATCCAACATAAAAACCCGCTCCCCGCTTTTCTATTTAGAAAGTTTTATTTATCTTTATGCATTTTCAGCACATTTTTTACAAATTACAGCATTTTGTATTGCACATTTTCCACATACGTATTTTTTACATTTTATACAAATTTTGTTAGTCTTATTGACTTTACAATATCTTATTTGACAAGATTTCCGCCCAGAAGAATCTGTAGCAGTGTTTATTATTGTTTTTGATGAACATTCTCTGCTTAGCTGTCTCTACTGATATTCGATCCCAAGCTCTTCTGCCAATTGAAATAAAAATTCTTGCCTCGATATTTCTTCACCCGTCGTTTCTTTATATAAAATCCAAGCATTTATCCCGGCTAAATCTAAGATAATTGAAAAATACCTGTAAAGGCCATCTTTGAGATTCAGATTTTACACTATATTTTCTGGCCATTTGATCGGTTACATTTACATCGAATTTTGTGCTATTGTAAAATCTAATTGTCTCTGGTATACGGGTGTCACTTTTTTCAATTTCAACGGTTGAATGCGTTGAACTAAGTATCAATACTTTTTTATTGGGTTTAGCTTTATAAACTGAAAGAATAAAATCATTCGATTTGTATAAAATATTGTTGAGAAGCGTGTCATACTATCCTTTTCCTGTCCCGCTAATTTTGGTAGCTCTCTTTTATTTCTGCGGATAGTTCCAACAAACGTAGTTTTTTTTGCTAGAAGTTTACTCGCTAATGACGCGCTTGTAAAAAAATTGTCAGCTGTTATATTTCTCCCATGGCCCGTATATGGTTCTGCTAATTTCAAAGTTACAAACTCCCCTAATATGGTAATCTGTTCCCTAATATGGAAAGGCGTTTACTATATGTATACTTACTACTTACATCGGAAGCTAACCAGAATTTTATGCCAAATTTGTCCGGTTGTTGGGCAAGTATTGAGTAAATCTACAACGTGCTTTTGTAGGAAACAATTGTTCATCTATAGCAAGATATGCTCCTGGTTTATAACAGTTTTGACTGTTTTCGATAAATTTCTACCAAACTTCAGAGATCAAAGCGAACTTGTCGTTTTGTAAGCGTTGGCTTCGTTGATTTTTGTTGTCAAATCGAATAAATCTCATGATTTCTGCGAAGTCATTTCGGCTCATAGTTGTCGAGAAAAATGACGGACCTCATTTTGTGTTCCATAAATATGATACATCCACATTTTTAGCCTCATATGCGCCGCGTGCATATAGAAGTCCAATAAATGCATATAATTTTGCAATAGATACATTCCATTTCGTTTTCAACACTCGAAATGCCTCTAATTCCGTATATTTTCTTACACGTTCAATCATGTTATGATCAATAATCAAGGAAAATGCTGACTCAACTCTGACCTTTATAATATTTCGTTTAGCGTATCCTGTCGGTCCTGATATTTCCTTGAAAATATTATAAATCGGTGCTCTTCCGCGATTATACCCTTCTTTTATTTTTTGCCAAACAGTTCCGATCTCAACAGTTTCAATCTCTTCCTCATTTTCACTTTCGGAACTAATTATAAATCTCTTTCTTTTTTGTCCTCTTTGTATGTTAGGGTTTTCGAAATGACTAAAGTAGACTATAATTAAGCAAAGATGTATATATATGAAAAAGTACTATAAACTAAAATACAGAAATACAAACTAATAACATAATAAAGAGCAAAAGTCACAATTGGGCACATGGCGTCGCACACACAGTTCTAATACGCAAAACAGGAAGAATGAAAACAAAAACATGTCTTTTTCAATATTGCCAACCCGGCAACCCACATAGGCCGAGCAACTCTTCATCGTATATTCAAAATATTCTCTTCGTCTGTATCGCTGTCAAATAAGTCACAATTATTTTCTGCTGTATCATTATCAATATCGGAAACTTCTTGATCATCTTCCAAACAATCCTCGTCGATATTATTTATTTTCTCTAATAAATTGATATTCCTCGAATGTCTTGACATTTTTGGGGATAAAGTAAAAACTAAAATATAAAAATATAAATCAAACGGGGCATAAACATTGAGACCAAAAATAAAAATAAACAATTGTAAATCATACCACAAAATATTGTTGGCTCTGTCGACTTTGTCGAAACTATCACTTATACCACGTAATAATTTCTATTATACACTGTGAAATTTTGATGCTCTCTGTTCGGATCGCAAGACCGTACTGTCGTACAAAGAACGCTATGCATTTGTTCTAATCGCGCCTTTGTCTACACTGTAGATTCACAATTGATGTATAAAGAAAACGGCCAACGAACCAGGCCGGTCCTTGTGGCCCTTATCTCTATTTCTACGCGACGCATTTAGGGTATAATGTTACCAATGCGTTCTAAGAAGAAGGAACTGTGGCTAGCAAAGTTGTTTTATAGATAGCATTCGAGAACAGAAGAATCAACTTTTGCGCTTATTCCAACAATAGGAAAAGTCAATAAGCTACAGTGGATAAAATAAGTATTGGCACACCCAAATTTTTGTAAATATCTTTAATTATTAAAGTATTTTATTAATACTACGTATGCCAGTTTATGTCTTTCAACGTATACTAGTTGTATACCGAAGCACATTACTCAATAATAATAATAACGGAAATTATAAAGAAAAAACGAAAATTTGACACACAAGAAAGTATTGGCACACATAGAAAACTAAAACTAAATGCTTATCTTTTAACATTAATACAAACTAAATACATTTTTAATATTTTGTACACAATCCTTTCGCTTTAATAATACCCTCTAATCGAGTTGGTATCGATTCCACAAGCTTTTGGGTAGTCCTTGTTCGATATCTTTCTTTTACGAATTTTCAAATCTAAAATGTGCCATAAATTTTCAATCGGATTTACATCCGGTGATTGGGGAGGGGTTTCCAGTTGTTTTGGCACATTATACAGGAGCCATTCCCTCGTTTTCTTTGCTGTGTGCTTCGGATCGTTGTCCTGTTGAAACCTAAACGTTTTTTCAATGCCTAATTTCACAGCACTCGGCAACAAATTATCGCGCAATATATCAATGTATCTTAAACTATTCAAATTTCCTTCAATAAAAGTCAAATTTCCCACTCCACTGTATGACATGCAACCCCAAACCATTACATGCCCGCTACCGTGCTTAACGGTTGCTTGAATGTTTTGCGCCTCCAATTCAGCGTTGGGTCTCCTCCACACATATTTTGTGCCAATACTTATTTTATCCACTGTACATCGTGATACAGTAACGTTGTATACGAGAATTTTTAAACGAAATTTCAAAAACGGCCATTTGACCGTGCATGGTAGGTTTAGTGTTAAATCTAGGCGCTGGACGTCGTTACAATGTCATATGATAATTTCAGGGCATAGAAAGTCTTTATAATTTTAATATAAATCTGAAACAGAAGGAATAAAAATGAATATTTTGTTAAATTTCCTTTGATACTGATTATCGCCTTGAGTCTTTTTGACATATGTAGAATTAACGAGAGTCGGTGTGATTTTCGAAGGAATCCTGTTCCATTCTTTTTGTAGAGCTGTTTTCAAATCATTTCTGTTTGAAAGGGTATAGCAGGATTGTATATACGAATCGCGAATGAGACGCGCCCGTAAGGATGGCCCGTCAACGAAGGTCGTAAATCTTCGTCCCAATATTTCGACACCCTCGATTGTATATTTATTTATCCCCACGGCCTCTTACGGTAGTCGGGATGATTTGGATTGATTTAATTAAGGAATATCAGGTAGATTAACCCTTTGCGGACGGAGCCGTTCGACGAGCGAGCGTCGCTGTGGACGAGAGGTATTGGAGTGCGCAGTAAAGAAAATAAATACGTTGCACGTTATAAAAACTAAGGCTTTATGTTACGTGTTACGTGTTACGCACATGTCGAGCACAAGAGCGGATCGGCGATTCTACGTTGTTACATACGAAAAACCGCGACGGAATAATTTACAACGCCGCCTAGCATCTAATAAACTAAACATCCGCGCGCCCTAAGATGCATTTCCAACACTTTATTTAACACAAAAAAATTTTTTCATAAAATCCCCAAAAAATTATAAACAAACAAATTGAAAAAAAAAAAAAAACAACAAAGTAAGTTTGGTTGTGTTTATGTATACGTTTTATATTCCGGCATTGTGTGGTATCGGTCAAAACAGTCACCTATGTGCAAGGCCGGTTTAGCCGTACAAGTTGCACAATAATACCTCGACTCTCTTCTTCCATGCTTTACTTTTCGATTAGAATACACTAGACAGTCTTTACTCCTTCCTGTATCGTCTCGCCAAATAATATGTAAAAGACCGTTCAGCCTTTTTGCTGTTTCAGAAGTCGAAGGATTCTTGGGTTCAGAATCCCGAAAATCTCCAACCAATTGACCCACCAAACAACGTACAAATTGTAGATGTGTTAACTTTTTTATATTGTGTTTCTTCTGATGTTCCCGATATAATAGATACGAATTTATGACTGAGACTTCCAAGCCCCCAAAAAATAATGTCCGCCACCATTTGTGGGACTTCCGCATGAAGCAGTACGTGCCTGTATACTGGTCGGCTTTGTCTACCCCGCCCATATATTTATTATAATTTATGACCACATCTGGTTTTACAATATTAGTTCTTCCTTCATTGCGTGTCCTTTTAGTGACTGTTTTTGAAGATGAGGCGGCACAGGTACTGAGCATTGTCACAATACGTTTGTCCCTCCAAGCTAGTAATAATATGTTTTTTCGTCTGTAGGCAACGACCTTTTTTTTTTTTTGCAATTTTTGGGTTTTTATTTCGGGTGGAATAAATTTCCTATTCGTTTGGATTGTTCCCGTTATGTAACATTTCATTTCAAGTAATGCATCGGCCAAGGGAATGCTTGTAAAGTATCGGTCGTTGAAAATGTGGTATCCCACAGCGTCAGGGTCGGATTGTAATAAATTGTGATACAGTTGCAAAACTATTCTTGTGCTTATTGGTAGATCAGGTCTAACTAATCTCTCAGTGGTAAAACTGCCATAATATGGTAAAATAGTTTGTACGTAATCAACATTGGCGTCCGCAAGAACATAAAAACGGATACCCCACTTGGTTGGTTTTTGCGGGTTGTATGTAATGAAACTTACTCTCCCTTTGAATTTTACAATTGATTCATCTAAGGTAAAGGTACTAGTAGTTGACCAGTTAAGAGAAATTTTCTACGGAAACAATGGTAACCCTTTACTCTATCAATAAATGGCGAGAATCAATACATGGAGACGTTCGTTAAACCCTTCAGATTATGTACCAAGACCACTTTTTAAAAAGGTTAAGTTATACAAGTTTGGTAAATATTTTGGAGAATTCGGAAAATGATCCAGTAGTTGACCACTCTTGAAAAGGAAAAAACTAGTAATTGACCAGCTCTTTTCGTTAGTAGTTGACCACTTATATTCGAAGCAAGGTTAAAAGACTAATGCTGGAAATCAGTTTATTATCGTTTAATTTGAACAATTAGCAGTACAAATCATATTTAAACAATAAAACGAAGAAATTAACCAAATTTCTTCCAATCTTAATCCAAGATTGTTTCAACATCGTTCTTCTTCAAGTAGCCATATACTTCAGAAAACCAATTGAATATCTTGTCACTGGTGACTGCCGCTCGTGAAATTGTTAGGTTTTGTGCCACTCTTTTTGATATTGTAGGATGTCTACTAAAAAAACCCTTTATCCAGCTGTTACCAGGACGATCATTTTTAAATGAATTTTCACGTTTTACGTCTTGAATATAACGTTGCACGCTCGTTACAAGTTGTTCGACTGTAACTGGGAAACCAGCCAAGAATCGTTAAGCAAATAGAAATATATCGGCACATTACTTACCTTATTGCACTCGGATATTCGCTGCTAATAGACACACTTCACTTCACGCGCAATTGTTCCAAAATTTAAACAACAGATGTCGTGGTATCTAAAAGTCACTATCATCTGAAGTGCGCAACTTATACAAACCTTATTTCATCATTTTTTAAACAAAATGGTCAACTACTGGTACATGGTCAACTACTGCTACTTTTACCTTACTCTGTTTGATTCCAAATTTAAGTCGCTGATTAGAAAGCCTGTCGCATTCATACAGAAGGTGGTGCACTGATAATGGGGCTCCACAGAACACGGGCGGGTCGGTCCTCTTTTTGAGAAACTCGTGTGTCATTCTGCAGTGACCCGTTCTTAGGTGGGAAATTTAACGTTTATTCTTTGGTGGTCCGATACAGAATAATATTGCATCGCTAAATCGCCGCACCGTTGCATCGTTCGACCTTCAACCGATAATATCAAATGCCGACGATAATACACAATACCCACAGCATATTTTTACGAGCATCAAATTTGGTATGTAGTCACCATGTATTCACTAACATAGTACCACAGATTAATTCTAGTGCTATCTTCCTGTACCATTTAATAGTTTTTCTTAATGAGCTATAGGCTGACATTTGGTCAGAAAGATTCTTTTCATTCGAATACCGTTCAAATTCAAATCCAAAAATTCATCAACAGAGGCATGTTCGGTGCAGTCTCCATTTAGTTCATCATCGCTGCTCTTGCTAATAGTAGCCCGTAATCTCTTTTTAGGAATAATAATATCATTTCAGTTATCATTTTCGTTGTCACGAATTTGCACTTCATCATCAATGCACGATTCCGAGTCAGTTTCACTCCAAATATTAGGCATTGTTTTCACCGTTATTTAACAGAAAAAAAGAAAGCAGATTTGAAATATGTAATATTATTACAACAATTAAAAATCATATGCTCTGCAAACACAACGCGCTTCACTGGACGTACAAATTTGTTTACTGATTCAGACCAGCGTTATTGCGCTCTCCGCAGTCCGGACATAATAAAACAAGAAGCGCTATCGCGCTCTTCGCATTTTTGCCACAATATAAGAGGAGCTCGATAGTGCTTCACAGTAGTCAAACGGTGAAATGATAGGCGGCCTTTGTATAAAAGTAAACTTTCATCTATGCAAAGTACTTGGTAAGGCTAAAATGCCGCAAACAACGATTTTCGCAGCATATCGACTATTCTTTTTATTTTTATTAGGCGGTCGCCAATGCATCTAGATTCGTGGGAGAAATGTAGCATTCAGAGTAGCAGGAAGTAGCCGGTTTCTGGTTATTATTTCCCCAAAAATATCGCTGCGTAGATAGTCGTTTGTGCTCCAGTTTTTTATTGCGCGTCATCAGCAACGATAGGGCGAAAAAACAATACAACTCGTTTCGCGTCGTTGTTTCTAGATTATCCACATTGTTATTGCTCTGTTAGGCCCAATAATAGTTGGACTCCTCTGCAATTATGTCTATCAATTCTTCAGATATAAACAATTGAAAACAATCGATGATTTAGGATGACCTGCGTATTTCTTTAGTGATTTCCGAATGATTTGAAACAAATGGATGAATTTTTGGTACAAAATGACTTTTCGGCCATGTTATATCACAGTTCGTGTCATTAGACTCTTGGATCGATTTTGTTTTCTACTCAGAACTGATATATATTATTACATTTGTTAGCATCTACGTGTCAAGGTTGTTGAACGAAGGGAATTTGACCTTTTTTTTTTTATTGCTGTCGGAGGGGGAAATGCATTTACGCACTACCACCCCCAGGCGGGGGTGGCGTGCAAGACCGGGGGGGGGAGGCGTGTGGAACTCACCACTCCCCACGAAGAAAAGTGACCCCTAGTCCGGGGACCGCTAGAGTGCAATGACGGCTAATACACACTAAATCCCCCCCCACGTGCTAGAGACCGAGCCCCGGATCCCGCCGTTGAGGCATTACTTTAGTAGCCCAGTCCTTCGCATCAAGCCAGCCCTTGCAAACCGACGACACATGCGTCTCCGAAGAGACCACATTGGGCCTGGTCAAAAGACTCAGTATCAATATCCTCACAACATCTCTCAGCCACCCGAAGGGACTCTGACTTGATTTTGAGAAGCTGATATCGGCACCCTGTGTCGGTCATACAGTTTAGGATCGCGGCGAATCTCCGGATGTTGTGTCGCTTCTAGCGTATTGGGTGGGAACTCGAGCGAGCACTAACCCCCAGGAGGCTGCCTCGCGCCACTAGTCGGCTTTTATAGTTTAGCAGCCAGCCGTGTCCCAAAGAGGGAATACGACCGGCTACTCTCCTCCCCTTTAGCGGTGCAGGGTGGCCGCATCCTGCACCGCTTCTTCCCCCCACCCTCTAGCGGTGCAGGGCGGCCGCGTCCAGCACCGCTTCCCCCCACCCTTTGGCTTTTCAATTACTTCGTTTGTAGCACCTCGTATAAATCTTCTAGTAGTTATCATTTCAGCATTATGTCAGTTGCTCGATAACGATACTATCCTCTTATCCCTCCAAGCTAAGAGCATTGTATTTCCTTGTTTGTATGCGACAGTCCTTTTTTCATCCAAACCATAATTTTGGTTTCTTCAGAGTTGTTGGAACACCTTTTCTGTTTGTTTGTATGGTACCGGTCAAGTGACACTTCATTTTTCTCAATTCTTCAGCTAAAGGTATACTAGGGTAATTCTGGTACTGACCAGTAAATCTGGCCTTGGTAGATTTTCGGAAGTGATACTTCCGTAATATGGAAGGATGCTATACACAGATGCTGTTTCTGAATCTGCTAAAACGTATGCCCGAATGCCCCACTTGGTAGGTTTATTGGGATTGTTTGCAATAAAACTTATTTTTCCTTTAAATTTTATTACAGATTCGTCAACGTATATATTTTCTCCAGGTATAAAATAGTCCGAAAATTTTGAATTTATAAAAAAATTGAAATGTCCATAAAAATGAAATGTTGATAAAAGTAAATGGAGGATGTTTATGAAAGTTAATCTATGGTCGAAGAGTGTGAGGGTGTACGCTGGTATGTATATACAGTTGCGTCGGTAATAAGTGAACGATCAGTATCTTGCAACAAAAATTGAAGAAATGGGTAGAACAATATATCTAATGGGTCATTTTTCTTGTACATATATTTAGTACAGTTATAAAATGAACAGATGAGCGTCCAAAGATAACATAATGCTTCTCAATTAAACAAAAGAAAAAGAAAATATGGAATGTGACTATAATAGTAGCGTCGGAAAGTAAGTTAACGCATCATACTATTTTTAATATTTTACAATAAATTATATTTTAATATTTTATATGGTAACCTTTTGCTATTATAACAGCTCGTAGACGGTTTGGTATACTGTGGATTAAATGTTTAGTTACATCTGGCTTAATATTGTTCCATTCATTGTACGGTGTTTCCAGTCTTTATTTACTTTTAAAAAATGACAAAAAAAAATTGAATAATATTAATTGTAATACAAAAATAGATTTATAGACATTATCAATTAATCAAACGTTTAATTGTTTGTAGTTTATTGGTCACATTTTTTACACATGTAGATTTTGCTCAGTGTACACTTTCCGCATACACTTTTTTTTACATATATTGCAAATATTTATGGTCTTATTATTATTGCAATATCTTATTTGACATCATTTACGTACAGGAACAGTGTCACTTGAACTTGGTATATTAGCTTCTTGTGGTTTTTCCCTGGAAGTCTGATATTCAGAAACAAGTTCTTCAGCTAGACGAAACAAAAAGTCTTTCCTTGATATATTTTCACCTGTCGTGTTTTTATACAATATCCAGGAATTGATTCCAGCTAAATCTAAAACATTAAAAAAAACTTGAAGTGATCACTATTGAAATATATAACACAATAATGAACATAATCTATTTAATATGATTAATTCAATTTATTTTACTTAATGGCACTTTGAAGATAGACTTTACTTATACAACTTGAATACAGATAAAAGAAATGGTTTGTTTAATATGAAGTGTGCTGGCGTTAGTCAATTTTATTTATCAGTAATTTTCAATGTCATGATTCAATTTTGTATATGTTAAATATCATTATACCAACAGCCACCTTCTGGAACATGATTTTACAGTATACTTTCGTGCCATTTGGTCAGTGACATTGACGCTAAAGGTGCTGTTATAAAAAGACACAGTTTCGGGCAATTTCTTCTTAGTTTTATCAATCTTTACATGTTTGTGTTTTGTACTTAAAGTCTTAAATAGGAACTGTGCTGAATAAAACAATCATCTCTAGCAGAGCTCTGCAAGATGTGCACATTTCAGCCGATTTTCGATTGTCTCCGCCCACTGCTTTCCTCTTACCCCTACGTCCCGCACACAGCCCGCGAGCTGCACCAGGCTCAGGACCGTGTCGTGTCATCGGTCACCCGCACCTCGCGAACATATTTTTTATAGCTTTCCACATCACCCAAGGGGTACGTACCATTATCGACGCGTTTTTTTTAAGTGGTATCCCCGTTAGGCCTAATCCACTGATGACTGAGACAACCTTTTAATAACTTGAACTGATTGAAAAAAAAGAAATTATAAATATTAAATGAAATGAAAAATATTCACATTCAGATTTACGACTTTCGGGATTTTTCATAAGCGACTGCAGGAACGTCGATCTGCATATTGCTCGTAGCAAGACACATAAGACGCGGCAAAGAATTGTCGTTTAAAGAGGAACGTTTGTTTTTTTTAATAAACTTCATTTTAGAAAATGAAGTCTCACATAAATATGTGGATCCAATCATGGAGTAAATTCGGAGTCCGAAATCTCGAAGCTTCGGATAAGTTGATTTCGATAAAATACTATAAAATCCTACACCGGTTTCTTTAAATGTTTTAAGGGAAATATCGTTTTGTAAATCACATAGTTCGTCCCGTAAGCTAATATCTTGTTCCGCAATTGATGCTGTAAGTGGATTTTCGAAAAGAATGAAATCTGGGCGAAGTTTTTCGAAACAGGTAAAACGAGTATTGTACTCTTCTATGATAGAATTTAGGAAGTTAATATTATCTTTAAAATGATAGCTACTGCCGTGTTCTTCGAGGAGAACCTGGCAACAAGGAAAATAATCGTAAATATTGTTATTTAAATCAGATTTAAATAAATGTAATTTACTTCGGAAAGAATCAACATGACTAACTAATTGGGAAATAGTTTGAGATTGTTTCTGCAGCTTTAAATTGAGAAGTCTAAATTGATTAGTCATGTCAGTAATAAAGGCAAGTTCAGAAAGAAATGTGATATCTTCTAAAAGTACTATATATTCTTGAAATGTTTGGTTTTCTTCTTTTTGCAAGAAAAGAAGGATCTCTTTTCTTATTGCAAACAAAATTTCCAAACATTTTGCTGCACTAAGCCAACGGGCAATGAAGGGGCAATGAAGGGGGACATCTGTGCGAACAGCATTATGTTCATGGAGAAATAAGAGAAATTTCCTATGCCTGATGAACTTCTGTCCACCTTTAATTATATTAACTATTTTGGTTACAGTCTCCATAGCTGTTGACAGTTTGATGACTTTGCCACATAATGCTTCCTGATGAATAATACAATGGATAATGGGGATGTTAATATTTCGCTGCTTTAACTGACCGAAAAATCCTATTTTCGAACCAGTCATAGCTTTTGCGCCATCGGTTGTAACAGAAGAACATTTTCTAAAATCTATATCAAATTTTTTTAATGAATTATCAACAGCTAAAAAAATATCAAGACCTGTAGTTGTGTTATGTAATGGGACAAAATCTAAAAGCTCCTCAACATACGAGAAATCGTCTTGCACGATTCGAGTAAAAATACTCAGTTGACCCGTATATCGAATATCGGTGGTCTCATCCAAACACAAAGAAAAATATACACAAGAGTTTAAAAGATTTTTTAATTTGTCTGTTATGGAATGACTAATATCAGAAATTCTCGACGTAACACTTTTTGCACTGAGGGGGATACTGATTGCTTCATCAAGGGTTAAAGAATTGCCAAAAGCTTTTACTGCTTCAATGATACAGTTTTTTACGAAACTACCTGTTAATGCTCGCGGTGGATTAAATAATCCTTCGAGCTTTGTTGCGGATTGCACGTAGTGTGCCGACTAAAGTTTCTCGAAGGACCACTCCTTGATGGAGACTATATAAAGGAATTTATTCTGGTCACACTCCAATGTCTATACTAGGCGAGATCTATTGCTATTCTGGCGCTTTAAAAAATGATGCGCTGGCGGTGTACAAAATTTTTGTCAAGTTTCTGTCGCTGGAGAAGAGGGTAGTCTATTTGGTATTGGTGGGATGAAAAATGTTTCTTACGAATGTTACCGCCCTCAAAATAACGGTTATGCAGGTAGTGGCAAGGGGGTCAACGCGATGACGCGCGCGGAAAAACCCAGGTTCGAACGGAGACCGTAACAGACAATAAAATTAGGGAGCCTCTTGATTCTAGTAAACATGTTGGAAGTGAGAAAACGAAAGTAAATACTATTTTAGCGACAAAGAAATATGCAGGGAAGAATACCGACCCAAAAGTAAAAGTCAATGGCTTCATGAGTTTACTGCTGCTACGGAATATATTAAGGGTCCGTAGACCGTTTGGACCCTAGAATGCTATACCTGCCTAAACACTACCTTCAGAGAACGGTTTTGAATTTTGTGCTATAAGCAAAGAAATAGCATAAGAAGCTAGTACAGATTTCTGAGAAATAGAAGTAGAAGAAGGTATTGCACCTTCTTGATAAACTAACTTCTTTAATCCTTCAATAATACTTGACTTTTCTGAATGTGAATAATTGGAGTACTCGACTGAATGACGATTTTTAAAATGCCTCTCTATTGAACATTTTTTTACCGTCAAAGGTTCAAAACCGCAAAGTAAACAAACCGTTCTATTGGAAATGTAGCTGAAGAAATAATTAACTTCCCAACACTGATCAAATTCTTGATCCATCTTTAAGATTTAAAGTAGTGTGAAAAGTAGAATAAAACCTATTTAGTAGCAATTAATTAATTATTATATAAGTCAATTAGTAATCCTAAACTTTGATTAAATTTTATACTTACTTTCTGCTGCTTCGAATCAAGTTTATTTCTCACACACACCTCGTTACAAATCGACACAGAAGAACGTTGTATCTAAGTAGCGACAGCGTCAATAATGCAATGTATTTCACAATGCGGAGAGTCACGTTTTGTTACAGGATGCAGTGGAAATAAGGCCGTTTCCGCGGTCTTTCGGGTTTTTATCACCTTGTTCCTGAATAAAGACAGAGACAAAGCCATGACAACGGAATAACGCGGGTTTAATGCGCGGAAAACTCTGACTTGTCCGAATCTGGTTGCCAGTTGCGCGAGCTGACTTTAGCCAAATTCGTACAGGACCTTGGTGAAAATTATAGGATTTTATGAAAAATTCCAAAGGTCGTAAATCTGAATGTGAATATTTTTCATTTCATTTAATATTTATAATTTCTTTTTTTTCAATCAGTTCAAGTTATTAAAAGGTTGTCTCAGTCATCAGTGGATTAGGCCTAACGGGGATACCACTTAAAAAAAACGCGTCGATAATAGTACGTACCCCGTGGGTGATGTGGAAAGCTATAAAAAATATGATCGCAAGGTCCCGGGGACCGATGACACGACATGGTCCTGAGCCTCGTGCAGCTCGTGGGCTGCGTGCGGGACGTAGGGGTAAGAGGAAAGCAGTGGGCGGAGTCAATCGAAAATCGGCTGAAATGTGCACATTTTGTCGAGCTCTGCAGTCTAATGTAATAAGTATATTTACATTTTTAATATGAAAAGTATTATTGTGAAAAGTGTTCTTTATTCTGATCTGCTCGATACGGTGGTCGATACAGTAATGCCTTCTTCAGGCAAAACTAGCCGTGAGGACACCTACGTCACCATGGCCCTTGTTTAGTTTTCAAGGCACTTCCCCCCTTGGAAAATCCCAAGTTCTTACGACTACGGCAACTATGTATGTCGCCGAAAGCGCACATGGCCCATGCCAGTGACGCTCATTTCTTAATTTTCCTACAATTGCCTTGAACGTTCTTGAGTCACCATCTCCTATATAATTGGTGTATTTCACACCAAACTTTTCACTTGGTCTCAAGAACATTTCTGTTATAGCATCAACTTCCATTTTGCCCGCGGAGCCTTCGTGGTTCTTAATGCGTTCTTCCTTGTCTTCCTCATACCACTCGTGATATTCTTGAGTGTCCTTTTTATTTTTCCAGAATGTACACCCTTGGCAATAACTACTTTTTACAACTAAGTCGATAACTTTTCCGGAATAATATCCTATAATCGTAGACAGTCCATATAACAATTTGAATCCACGTTTCTTCCAAGTGCCGTAACCGGATACTTTAAAAGTTAAAATTGATCTTTCGTGTTTTTCATTTTCTTTCTTTTCTTGTGCGGCTTTTTACAACAAAATTCAAACACCGATTTGGTTGCTGAATAAATATGCTCAATAATTTTATTGTACGCACTTTCACTCAAGCCGTCACAGATGACCATAAGGTTGCAGATGAAATTTAATCCTTCCTTGCCAATGCCCAGGAGACATATAATCAAAACGATTCTATGATTTACCTCATAGCCAGTATAAGGCATAAATGGCCCTGAGTTAATGTCTTTGCGACCACAGCGACACAGAACATCTAGCTTGAAACCAAGACCTCGATTTCCACTGTCTGCAAATTTTACACTTTCTTTACACTCACGACAAATAACAAAATTCAACAGTGTAGTAAATACCGTGAAAAATTCGATAAATCTGTACGCGTGCAACGGATTCCAATGAATATCCACCAATGCTGGTGATTTTTCTTGTATTTGCACTTGTACTTGCACTTGTACTCGAATCACCTGCTTCCTGCTGGAATTGATTTCCATGGAAACGTCTTTTATGCGGATTTGCACTTCGAGATATTCTTTTCTTATGTCCTTTCGGATAAGAATTCATTTTGTACTTATAAAACTGAATTACGCGGGAAAAATTTCTGAACTATACTGTTTACTATAAAGCTTCTTGAAAAAATGCTTCGATTTCTCTACCGGAGTTATATACCTTACCTTAGAAAAGGGTAGAGGACAAGCAATTTTTAGCAAATGGGCGCGAAATACTCCGGTAAAAGTGAGTCCCTCGCTAGAATAATACTTCATAATTTGAGCCTAGTGGGGAAAAAATCTCAAAGATTCCAGAACATCCAAATATTGTATTTGGGCTGAAAGTGTTACGGCGGTAAAAGTATAAAGGCAGTATTGGCCATATGTATATGCCAATGTCCCTTGTAGCGGTGATTAGAACCGCGTCACACTCATACCTGCGATGTTTGCTCTGGTTATTGAGGAAACAATTAACGGCATATCAAGAGGTATATAATAATCAGAATGTTGTGAAAAATTGCAAAATTTATGATATTTTTAATAAACCAACCCTGATTATTCCTCTTTACAGGAGGTGATTTCAAATTATTGTATATCTAATAATCATCGTTAAAAACAAAAAATTTCAAAAATACGTATTATCTGTCTTGGTCTATTGGTCCATATATACACAGTTACAAAAAAATATATTAACATTTAATAAAAAAAATGAAACAAAAATGATAAATTTTCAATATATTGTTTAAACAAGTAATGTTTATTACAATTTTTCTGTTCCTTTTTTAACCTTCCTACTCTCAGGACCCACTTCATATATTACTTTTGAAGTAAATTCTAAAAAACTATCAATGACTTAGTGGCGAAATCTATTGCATAACATCTTGGTGGAGAACGATGGTGTTTTAGCATAAAACTCCGAGAACCAATAATTATCTCTTGAATTTTTCTTCATCTGGCCCATCATTATAATTAAGCCAAGAAATTCTTTCATCTTGGCCAAGGTAATATCACTCCGCTTAGATATTTTCTTCCCGTTATTAATTTTGCCCTTATTTTGCTGATAATAAATATTTGATTCATTAACCATCAGTTGAAATAAATCATTGCCAATAAACAATTCAACGACTTCTTTTATGCTTTTCTTATCAGTAGGAAATATCTTTGGACCGAGTTCAGCAGTAAAATCTGGTACTGTTGAGCGTCGCGACCTTCGAATTCGCGTTCACTCGTGTTGTATTAGATGATTTTTTACGACAAACGATGTATTTAGAATGTTCTCTCGACAGACAATTTTGCTAGAATGCTATCTCGACAAACGACGAGTTTAGAATGCTCGACAGACGATGGCTCGAATGCGCTCCGATCCGCAGGCAGACAATATATACATACATATATTTGAAACATAGTTGGTGGGGGCTTTCGTAATATGGTAGAAAAATGAGAAACTTTAGACATGTAAAAGGTTATTGGAATCGAAAAAGAAAAAAAATGTAATTGGTTTGCTGGCCATCAGTCCCTAGGTATCGTATGACATCGGGATCGGAGCGCGCTTATGTTTTCGTAGAAACAAGGGAGTGCGTGCGAACAAAAGGTTTCGATGGAATAGCTTTATTTTCAACTTTTAAAAGAGCATCAATTATTCTTTTATGAAATTGCATAATACACATTGTAGCTAGAGAGAAGGAATAAAAATTAATAATACGATTTAACGGTTTTTTTTTTTATTTTAAAGTTTTACGTCGCATCAACGGCTAGGTTATTAGCGACGAATTTCCGTTCGGTTTTAGACTTTGTGGAAAAGGCCTGATTCTTTGAGAAATTCTATGGTATTTTTTAACTGTTTTTCGGATGTGAGGGCAGTACTCTGTTTGATTCCAAATTTAAGTCGCTGATTAGAAAGCCTGTCGCATTCATACAGAAGGTGGTGCACTGATAATGGAGCTCCACAGCACACGGGCGGGTCGGTCCTCTTTTTGAGAAACTCGTGTGTCATCCTGCAGTGACCCGTTCTTAGGTGGGAAATTTAACGTTTATTCTTTGGTGGTCCGATACAGAATAATATTGCATCGCTAAATCGCCGCACCGTTGCACCGTTGCATCGTTCGACCTTCAACCGACAATATCAAATGCCGACGATAATACACAATGCCCACAGCATATTTTTACGAGCATCAAATTTGGAATGTAGGTACCATGTATTCACTAACATAATACCACAGATTAATTTTAGCGCTATCTTCCTGTACCATTTAATAGTTTTTCTTAATGAGCTATAGGCTGACATTTGGTCAGAAAGATTCTTTTCATTCGAATACCGTTCAAATTCAAATCCAAAAATTCATCAACAGAGGCATGTTCGGTGCAGTCTCCATTTAGTTCATCATCGCTGCTCTTGCTAATAGTAGTCCGTAATCTCTTTTTAGGAATAATAATATCATTTCAGTTATCATTTTCGTTGTCACGAATTTGCACTTCATCATCAATGCACGATTCCGAGTCAGTTTCACTCCAAATATTAGGCATTGTTTTCACCGTTATTTAACAGAAAAAAAGAAAGCAGATTTGAAATATGTAATATTATTACAATAGTTAAAAATCATATGCTCCGCAAACACAATGCGCTTCACTGGACGTACAAATTTGTTTACTGATTCAGACCAGCGTTATTGCGCTCTCCGCAGTCCGGACATAATAAAACAAGAAGCGCTATCGCGCTCTTCGCATTTTTGCCACAATATAAGAGGAGCTCGATAGTGCTTCTCAGTAGTCAAACGGTGAAAAGATAGGCGGTCTTTGTATAAAAGTAAACTTTCATCTATGCAAAGTACTTGGCAAGGCTAAAATGCCGCAAACAACGATTTTCGCAGCATATCGACTATTCTTTTTATTTTTATTAGACGGTCGCCAATGCATCTAGGTTCGTGGGAAAAATGTAGCATTCAGAGTAGCAGGAAGTATCCGGTTTCTGGTTATTATTTCCCCAAAAATATCGCTGCGTAGATAGTCGTTTGTGCTCCAGTTTTTTATTGCGCGTCATCAGCAACGATAGGGCGAAAAAACAATACAACTCGTTTCGCGTCGTTGTTTCTAGATTATCCACATTGTTATTGCTCTGTTAGGCCCAATAATAGTTGGACTCCTCTGCAATTATGTCTATCAATTCTTCAGATATAAACAATTGAAAACAATCGATGATTTGGGATGACCCGCGTATTTCTTTAGTGATTTCCGAATGATTTGAAACAAATGGATGAATTTTTGGTACAAAATGACTTTTCGGCCATGTTATATCACAGTTCGTGTCATTAGACTCTTGGATCGATTTTATTTTCTACTCAGAACTGATATATATTATTACGTTTGTTAGTATCTACACTCCCGTCCATAAGTCACTGGACACTTGCTCGTTTTGGGAAAAATTATAATTAAAACATGAATACAGCAATCTAGCTTGGTGTGGTTGCTCAATTTTGTTATATTTAGCTATTCCGTGATAATGTTAGGTTGGAAAATTTGTAATAAACATGTATTGTTTAAATAAATGGTTAAAAGGTAAACTGCGTGCAGAAGCGTTTATTTAGTATCATTCCTATTTGATTTTGTTTCGGAATTTCTTGTTGGCTTTGAACGTTCAAACCTATCGATAGAGTATATCTGCAACCTTATGAAGAGTTTATAAACATTTCAAGAGGAGTTGGAGACTGAATGGAGATAAGCATGGAGCTGAGAAGGCGGAAACGCTGGGTCCTGCTTCATTTCAAGTTTACCAGTGCATATGATCAGAATGAGCCAGTCCAGAAAGCAATTATCAGTAGAAAAGCGTGCGAGTATTATTACTCTATCAAAAGAAGGGTATTCTGTGCGAGAAATTGCGAGAAAAATTAAAATTCCTAAGTCGACAGTGTACGATACGGTGAAAAAGTTTAGCGATTCTGATACTTTTGAACATAAAAGAACTGGACGGCCCAGAAAGGCCACAGAAACCGAAGATCGTTATATTGCAACACTGAGTAAACGAAACAGGAGGAAGACAGCACCAGAAATTGCAGCAGAAGTGAATATGAATCGAGAGATTCCGATAGGGACGACGACAGTGAAACGACGACTTTTACAAGCAGGGCTTCGCGGGTGTGTTGCCATTAAAAAACCGCTCTTAAGGGCACAAAACAAGAAAAAAAGGCTCCAATGGGCGAAAACTTACCAAAAATTATACCAGTGAAGATTGGGAAAAGGTGCTCTGGACCGATGAGTCCAAATTTGAAGTTTTTGGTACAAAACGCCAAGTCTTCGTTCGTAGAAAACCCACCGAAAAGTTAAATCCTGACTGTATTATACCGACGGTGAAGCATGGGGGTCAATCAGTGATGGTGTGGGGTTGCTTTGGTGCTAACAAGCCTGGAGATTTAGTACAAATCGAGGGAATTTTAAAAAAGGAACAGTATTTGCGAATTCTGCAGGACCATGCAATACCATCAGGAAAGCGACTAATCGGACAAAACTTTATATTTATGCAGGACAATGATCCTAAACATACCGCAAAAATTTGTACCGAATATCTAAAAACGTTAGAAGAAAATAATGAATTGAAAATCATGGTATGGCCCCCGCAATCACCGGATCTGAATCCTATAGAGAAGTTATGGGAAGAATTAGATAGAAATATCAGAAAAACTTGTCCAACTTCAAAAAAGCGATTGTGGGAACAATTAGAAGAAAATTGGAAGAAAATCACATCAGACGTATTAAAGAAATTAGTCGATAGAATGCCGCGATTAGTTCAAGCGGTAATAGGAGCACGCGGCGGTTATATTGATGAAAAAAAAATATAAGGTAATTCAATAAAATTTTTGATATATAATTTGATTTAGGTGCTTTCTACAGTATAAATAATTAATAAATACAATTTTAATTCCATAATATAGGCCACTTCATAATAAAACAACGTCCGAAGCAAAATTCTACTAAGTGTCCGGTGACTTATGGACGGTAGTGTACGTGTCAAGGTTGTTGAACGAAGGGAATTTGACCTTTTTTTTTTTATTGCTGTCGGAGGGGGAAATGCATTTACGCACTACCCCCAGGCGGTTGCGTGCAAGACCTGGGGGGCGTGTGGGACTCACCACTCCCCACGAAGAAAAGTGACCCCTAGTCCGGGGACCGCTAGAGTGCAATGACGGCTAATACACACTAAATCCCCCTCCCCACGTGCTAGACCGAGCCCCGGATCCCGCCGTTGAGGCATTACTTTAGTAGCCCAGTCCTTCGCATCAAGTCAGCCCTTGCAAACCGACGACACATGCGTCTCCGAAGAGACCACATTGGGCCTGGTCAAAAGACTCAGTATCAACATCCTCACAACATCTCTCAGTCACCCGAAGGGACTCTGACTTGATTTTGAGAAGCTGATATCGGCACCCTGTGTCGGTCATACAGTTTAGGATCGCGGCGAATCTCCAGATGTTGTGTGCCGCTTCTGGCGTATTGGGTGGGAACTCGAGCGAGCACTAACCCCCAGGAGGCTGCCTCGCGCCACTAGTCGGCCTTTATAGTTTAGCAGCCAGCCGTGTCCCAAAGAGGGAATACGACCGGCTACTCTCCTCCCCTTTAGCGGTGCAGGGTGGCCGCATCCTGCACCGCTTCCCCCCACCCTGGGCGTCGCGATCGCCCTGGTGGCTGCCTTTTCGACGCGACTCGTAGGGCAGCCACCCTCTCACTGACCGGTGAGTTTATACCGTCTCACCGGTCAGCTGGCGGACCTCTAAAATCGGCGGTCCGCCGGCTCCCCCATCCTATCCTAGGTTTCTTCCACCAGGGCCAAGTCGCTAAGACCGGCTGGGATCAGATACTCGCATTGAGACTGCCCAGTGAAAGGTACCCCTAGAACAGGCACGGGGAGATAGCACTTACTATTTTGCATCTCGAAGGGCCTTGGTCGCTAAGACTGGCTAAATTCAGGTACTCGCATTGAGACTGCCTTCTAGAATGCCAGCAAGTGCTGTGTCACCGGATGGCGTTCCCGAAGTTATTTATCTCGCGGTCCCCTATTTAGCCTCTAGCTGTCCAATTTTCGCAGCGAGCAAAGGTCAACCTAATAACCCGCCTAGCGGTGGGTCCCTGAACTAACGGGTGGGCGTTGAGAAGGATAGCGCTACTGATGAGCATGGCGGGAGTGGCGGTGCTCATGCGGCCCCTGCAGGTAGGCAGCGGTGCTCCGACGGTTTGGGTGCCATGGCTAGGCGATAGTACTCCCGGAAAACCCCTAACCCCATCCTCGGGCGTACGGACGTCACAACCAGATGAATGACGGATGTATCCGGCGCTCGTACCGAAAGGGTTAAGGTGTTCAAATGTTGAACTCCATAATTCTTTATTTTTCAACTCCAGCAATTGCATTTCAAAAGCGCCAATGTCAATAATAAAGGAAGGTAAATTTAATTTTGTTACGTCAGCATCGAGTGGTTTTTTTTAACAAATACTAACGTCACTATGCTATTTCTGAATTGCTGAAACCTCTGTAGAAAAGCTTTCCTCGTATTTAACCCTTAGCGCTCCGCGCGTTTCTCGAGTACTGCCTACCAGCAACTTCGGCACATTTTTGGAGCGAAGCGCCCGAGATAAAGGAAGTCTTATTTTGAGCGAAAAAGATTACACGTCCTAATGAATGCGTTTGATTTTATTTATTTTATAAATATGCATATTCTCATTGTAAATAAAAGATAAATTTTAAATCTTGTAATTTACCATGGTGTGATATCTTTGGAAACAATCTCCCATGTGCATTCTGGGTTTACTTGGGCACTTGCCGTCTGCCATCTGTTTGTTTCCTTTTAGAGCACACAACGCAATCCCTTTTTGCACTTTTTCTCAGTATGTGAAGTTTTCTGTTTAACCTGATTTCAGAAATGGATGTAGAAACTCTTGTTCTATCGTCATGAAAATTTCCTACAAGTTGATCGACTAAAATTTTTCTGTACTGTAAATGCGTTAATGTTTTCTCATTTGTATTATGCTGTACAGTTTTATAGAGAATGTATGAATGAATTATTGATATCTCCATTCCCCAGAAAAACTAGAGGCATATTGATCAGCCCGGACAACTCCACCCATCGACTTTGTATATCCGACAACTACACTTGGCTTTTCAATTACTTCGTTTGTATCACCTCGTATAAATCTTCTAGTAGTTATCATTTCAGCATTATGTCAGTTGCTCGATAACGATACTATCCTCTCATCCCTCCAAGCTAAGAGCATTGTATTTCCTTGTTTGTATGCGACAGTCCTTTTTTCATCCAAACCATAATTTTGGTTTCTTCAGAGTTGTTGGAACACCTTTTCTGTTTGTTTGTATGGTACCGGTCAAGTGGCACTTCATTTTTCTCAATTCTTCAGCTAAAGGTATACTAGGGTAATTCTGGTACTGACCAGTAAATCTGGCCTTGGTTGATTTTCGGAAGTGATACTTCCGCAATATGGAAGGATGCTGTACACATATCCTGTTTCTGAATCTGCTAAAACTGTTCTACGTTTATAAGAACATGGTAGCTCTGAAAAGAGCTGGTTTTGTTATAGCTCTAAAAAGTGCTGATTTTGCTGTAGCTTTGAAAAGAGATTATTTTTCTATAATTTCGAGATGGTTGATTTTTATTCAGAAATGGTCTTCTCAACTATTAATTAACGGTAGCAAGTTTGAAAAGTGCAGTAAAATTAAAATTGATATTTGTATTCGTTAGCTAATATTTTATAAATGTTATTCTACATAATTGTTACAATAATGAAAATTTTCAAAAAAATGTTCGAAGCACAAATGACTTACATCATGAACATTTTACGGCAACTACTTGTGGACAATTTGAGCAATACATGGTTTCGAGTTGGTTGAAGCTAAAGTCAACGGGATTATCGAAATGTTCCGGTCTGCTACTGATGTAACCACACCGAAACCAGGCGTACTTAGACAATTCTTTATACCTAGGCGCGGATAATTGGTTATGTATTAAAGAGTGCATCTTAATAATTGTATTTCGTGCATGTAAATTAACTTGTAAATCTAAAGTAAGCACGAGATCCGATATTTTACGCGCGAAATTTTTCCATATTCTAAAACCGTATACATCCAAAGGCTGTATCAATCCCGTAGTATTTTTTGGAATACTTAAAACTGTAAGGGTTTTATTTGAAGGGGTGATATTTTTAATTAAATTTTCCTGTCCATGAATCCAGAAGTAAGATACTATTATCTGATGAATTGGGAAAAAATACTGACTCTAACCACTGTTTCAAAAGTTCTTTGTTTAATTTGCCTGATGACGATACCCCGATAAGATCATTAGGTGCATTAAATATTCTACTTTGTACCCGAGGCCCTAATTGGCCACTAGTTTCTTTCAATACTACAAACAGGGGAGACAAAAGTTTACCATCTGCTGATATGGTTGGTTGTATAGTATAACTGTATGTCATTGCTGATGACGATTGTATAGTCGATTCGGTTTGCTTTTCCCTTTTCCAGGAAAGCGTCCTTCCAGAATGCATTTCTAGTTGAAATCCACTTTGGTCAGAATTAAAAATATTATTTGCGCCATGACTGTGAAAATATTGACGTACGTTTGATACAAATTCATCGGCTCGCGTGTTTATATCAGTTAAATTTTCGGAATAATTTCTTGTAACGAATTTAGTTGTATTTCTTGAAACAATATTATGTGCATGCTTAAATTTCCACAACCATGTATGCGATGCTTGAAATCCTCCGATGGATCGGCCCGCTGGCACTAAAAAGGTTAAACAGATTTGCAATCGAAGACAAAGAATATCCCTCCTTTAAAAGCTCGCAGATCCTCAATCTTCCTTCAACAAATCGTTCTCCACTTTTTACCATGCACTTATTCCTGACGGTGATGATGATGTACTTACTTCTGGTTCATGGGGATTGCATGATGGAAATTTATCCTCATCTACCATATATCATGTTCAAATAATAACTCTTGCTCCGTTTCAGTTTCTGCACAACCGGCTTGTGCGTACCGATCAATTAAGTCCGTGATAATATTAGCTAATTCAATTTCTTTGGCGTTAAGAGGTGGACGCTGAACTGTATCTTCATAATTGTAAGAATCTATTAAAATGTTTACGATATTAGTAGCCGGATTTATTTTCATATTGAAACAGTTAATCAGTTAAATAAAAAATAAAGAGGTTAAATATAGATTAATGAAAAGATTAGATATGAGCCGTTTAAAACGAATTGTAAATGAAATGTTAACACTATTAGTTAGTTTGAAAATTGTTCTAGCCTTGTTGATGTATACGAATTATTTATAAATTATATTGAATTAATTAGTAGCACTCAAAAGACACCATTCGGTAATAAAAATCACAATTTTATTTCGTAACACAATCGACCAACACAGTCACTGTGATTCTATAGTCTGGTTGCAGTTAACTGCTAAATGGTTTGATTTATTTTGAAGACTTCTTAAAATGTTAAACTCGATTTACTTTAGCAGTAATATGTCTGTCTAGAAATCTGGTTTTTGTCTTGAACCTAACTTGTGCATTTTTTTTTTTACTACCCCTGACACATCTGAATTTTATCACGACTAGCGCAGCTGTCGATGAACTTTTATTTTACACTGGTTTATGATTTTCCCTTGTTATACGTAGTAACAATGTCCCTTGTAAGTGTATTATTTGTTCTTTGAGTCGGCGCAGTATTCGGAAAGGGATTTTGATAATGTGCAGAAACTCGACTGTTATTCTAAAAATGACCCTGATTTGGGTTAAATGCGAACATTCTTGAGTGGTATGATTATTTCTATGGCAGATCATGCAAACTTTTGTGCGGTATGTTAAGCGTAACGCTTTTTCTTCGCACACAGCAGCTGTGAGAACGTGACTAATTGTTTCAAAATCACGATACCTTAGCATTTGCAATATTTGCGATATTTGTGGGTGCGGCTGGTAAACAAATCTATTTAAGGTAATGTCATTAATCTACCAGCGAGTGTATCCTCTATTGAATCTGACGAGTGAAGGATTCCTAAAATTCTATTCAATTCCTCTAGTAGCTGGTCAAGGCTTTTCTTATCCTGATACATATTTATTAATAATTCTGATATTTCTGGCCATGCGGTTAAATTGCAGTGAACATCGATTTGTTCTCTTGCTTTTCCGGTGATTCTACTTTTTACAAAAAATAGAAGTGGTTGAAATTGGAAAGATTTGGCCAATTCGAAGACTGCATCTACTTGTTTGATAAAACTACATAGTTTAAATCTATCACCATCAAATGTATTAGGTACTAACTTGATTAGAAGGTCTAGTGAAAGAGTTGGGGACTGCTCTGCGGAATGTACTGTTGTTTCGGTTTCACTCATCTTAGTACTTGGATATAGTTTACAAGAACAATATAAGAAATTACGGAAGTGTCGGAATTATGAAACTTATTGGAATCAGACTTTAACCCTTTGCGGACCGAGCGCTCTTCACCGTTTCGTTCCAGCAGGTCCGAGCTGGATTCGCAAGTGCGTACCAGCCGGTCCGCACAGATTTCACTAGTTGCTTATCCGCTTGGTAGCGTTTACTTTGGAAAACATTTATGACCTTACTAACGTAACGTATTTATGAATTAGTATATAAAAAAAATAAAATTGTAAAATTTTTTAAACATTATTTTTTATTGTTTACAGCTTATAGTTAACCATTGTATGGTATCGTCTAAAACATTCTCCCACATGCAATCCCGGTTTTCTATCGCAGGTTTCGCATATACATATATGAAGTTTCTTTTCTACCACCTGGAACTTTTCGGTTGGAACAAACTGCACAATCCTTATGTTTGCGCTGGGGATGCAGTGTAATTATATGCAATTTTCCATCTAGTCGCTTTTCTTTGTCGCTGGATGATGGTCGTCCACGGTTTGCTTCTATACGAAAGTCCCCTACAAGATCAAGTAACAGTTTTTCTCTGAATTGTTTGTGAGAAATGTTTTTGTTGGTATTAGAAGGAGATGCTTTGTATAAAATATAAGCATTGATAATAGTTGCTTCCAAACCCCAGAAAAACAGTTTCCTCCGCCATTTTAGGGTTTTGCGAAGGAAGCAGTAGGTTGCAGTATATTGATCGGCTAAATCGACGCCGCCCATGTTTTTATTATATGTACTATTGTACTGGGCTTCAAAACTGGCTGCGTTCTATTATCCCCAACTCTTCTATTTCTAACAATTTGGGATCTTGACGTTCCGTATGTTGATAGCATAGACACGACACGTTTATCGCGCCATGCAGGCAACAATATTTCTTGTTTGCGATAAGCGATTGTTTCCCCAATCCTTAATTTTGGTGATTTCATCGAGAAAGGTATTCCTTTTCTATTCGTCATTACCATTCCCGTTAAATGACATTTCAAATCAAGTAATTTTTGGCCAAGTATAATGCTAGTATAGAGTCTGTCGGTAAACATATGATATCCTGTAGCTTCTGGTATTGATTGCTGTAGATTATTATAAAGATGTAAAACAATCCGGCTTGTGACTGGTAAATCAGGGTAAATTAGTGCGTCTGTCGTTTGTTTTCCAAAATATGGTGAAAATGTGTATATATATCCGGACGCTGAGTCAGCTAATACGTATAGACGGAGTCCCCATTTGTTCGGTTTTTTAGGATTATATGTTATAAATGAAATTCTTCCCTTAAAACCAACAATGGATTCATCTACAGAGATGTTCTGGGCTGGTACCAAATAATGTCTGAACTTTTTGTCCAAATAGTTATATTAAAATATAATATAAAATATTTGTAGGAATCGTTGGCGTTTGAAAATATTATTATAAAATGGAATGTATGCGTGGAATTTTTTGCTCCAATAATCTTTGATGTCATGCAGGGGCATCAATCCCATGTTGATAATTACACCAAGAAATGCTCTTAATTCAATAACCGTAACCTCATACCAATTATACCATAATGAATGTACAGAAACTTCACGGCCGCCAATTATTTTGTCAAAATATAAATTTGTTTCTGTTGTTATTTTCCTAAGAAGCTCATCCGTAAAAAATAGTGAAAAAATCTGCAGAGGTGTAATACAGTCATGCGGAACTTGCGACCCTTGTACCTTATCTCCTGTAAAAAATTCGATAGAACTGGAATAGGTGTCGTTTTCAGTGACATTTTGCCAATCGCTGTTTTGGTCCGTTTCATTATTACTTTCAGATGTATCATCAATTCTGTTTATATGTCTGTTTCGTCTAAATGTAACCACGTCATCTGAATCTTCACTATTTTCGATTTCAGATGCACACATTCTTTGAAATTGTTCTTCTATGTCGCGAAAACAATCACTATCGTCACTTTCAAATTCATTATCACGCACTGTTGTACGTTGACTCTGTCGTTTAGCCATATTCTTTATAAAAAAAAATTATGTTATAGAAATGTAGGATTTGAAAATGCTTTTTAGTTGTGCTACAAATTCGAACTGAACACCACGATGGGTTTGAAAAGACTAAAACTAAGCCCTTAATTTCCAGATGCATGACCTATTTCAAATATGCTACACTGTAGCTCTTATCTTATCTCATTTAGATTGATTGAAACATAATCGGGTGAAACTTGATACAGAATGCGGCAGAACGCAAGCGATGTCGAGTCACACTCGACATAGGACCGGAAAGGGTTAAGATTCGTTGCAAACAGTGATCTGAATGGTACTTACGGTGCTTTTCTTCTAACGCTGTCTACCCTCGGTGCTGGCTTGTTAGTTCCAGTGTTCCTTGTTCGGGGTGTAGCTTCCTCTTCAAGAAATTCTTCTGGCACGTCCAAAGACCCAATTGAAATTGGCAATTACACTCAGTGCGGAATTCTACTCCGTATTTAACAACTGATATGTAACTGTTGAACGCGATCCCACTTCTGACACCAAAATTATGTTGGAATCCGGAGTGAAACTTCACACCGACAACAATGATTTATTTCTTCGTAGAGTTTATTACAGCGTTAGAGCGATCGGTACACGTAAGAGTTCGGGATATTCTGTTGAATGCAAGTTTTGACAGGATGTATATATGTATATCAGGAAAATGGGAAGAGAGGGTAATGAAAGATTTGAGGAAGGGAAGGTAAAGGTTGGAGGTGACTAATTTTCGGAAGCGGACCAGGATGAGTCTGAGGATGACTGGTTGTGTATAGAAGATATAGGAGATATGGATTAGATGGGTTGTCGAACTTGATGTTATGCAGCTTTCCGTTTAGGCGGATGTTTTCGGAATCGGAGGTTGAAGTCGAAGCTCGAGCACGTGTCTGACGACAATCTCCAGTCAATTGGCGAACTAAGGTTTTCACATATTGCAAGTGATTAAGCAGCTGTTCTCTTCTCTTTTGTTTAGTGATTTTATAAAGTATATATGGATCTATTGAGCAAATTTCCAGACTCCAAAATAACACTTTACGCCACCATTTCAAGGATTTTCTTAAGAAACAATAAACTTTGAATTTTTTTTATAGCACGCCTTACAAAATCGCCTTACATTTCGTGCATTTCCCGGTATTTTTTTTAAATACAGTTACTATATAGTAGTTATATAGTAGTTACTCATACTGAGTAATTTATCTACTACTTATCTACTGATCGCGTTGGTCCTTGGCTCCCCGATAGCAAAAAAATGACATCGGCTAGCATCCAAAATTGTATGCCCCATTTGTGGTGCTTCTTATTTGGTAAATACTGGGTCGGTGCTGATCTGCTTTTGGTGCCTACTAATGATTCGTCCACGCTCAAGTGCTGATTTGGCGAATAATGAAATTTGAATTTCCTATTTGCATGAGCAACGACAGGTTTAAACTTTGCTGTTGGGTCGTATTCATTGTTATCTCGTGCTGGTAATGTGCTATTGTCCACAGTATGAAAAAATGTACAAAGTAACTGGAATCTATTCCGGCTAAACATTTGGCCGAACCATGGGATGTATCGATGATTTCGTGAGCAGTAACTAAAAAATGTCGGCCTACGTGTTATATTCCCATTTCAAGTAAAACGGCTATGAATGCTCTCAACTCTTTGATTGTCGTTTTCTTCCAGGTCAGTGTTGTGGATCTATTTGTTGGTCCAACATTTTCGAAAAACTGCTGTGCGTATCGATTTGTTTCAATTCTCAACATGTCCAAAAATTGGTGCGTAAAAAATAAATCGAAATATTCTATTGGTTTCGGTATGTTCGGTGGCATATGTTTAGGGCCGGGTCTTTCCGAAAATCATCTAAATCAATAGGAAAGTCCGGACAAATCGTCATGACACTTCTTAAACCTTATCTTGGAAAAGGTCACACACTTGTGATCGACAATTGGTACATCAGTCCCAATTTATTTCTCGAATTATATAAAAACTTAACCAACGTGTACGGAACGGTAAGAAAAAATAGGCTGGACCAGACTTGAATAAAAAAAATTCAAAAAGGAGAATGTGTATTTCGTTCAACGAAATAAAGTGTTTATGATTTCGACCTATCATTCTGCAAATATGATCGAGACAGATAAAATACATTATCTTACAAAAGAAAAAATGATTAAACCGCAATGTGTAATTGATTATAATAATACAATGAGGGCAGTTGATAAAGTTGATCAGATTTTATATACACAGTTTAAATTCTGTTAGGGTTTTCGAAATAACTAAATAAAAAGACTATGATTTAAGCAAAGATTTATATATGAAAAAAGAGTACTATGAACTAAGAAATAGAAGATACAAACGCATAACAAAGAGTAAGAATCACAAACGGGCACATGGCGCCGCACGCACACTTCTAATAGAAGAAAAAAAAAAACGTCCCCTTTTTTTCAGCGTTGCCAACCCGGCAATCCACGCAGGCCGAGCAACTCTTCAAATTCTACCAGGAAAAGTTTGAAATGACAACAAATTTTTCTTTCATTTACTAGATTTAGCTGTATATAATACATTTACGTTATACAATATACAAATATCAAACTGGAAGAAACCTATCGTTTGCTAAATTTCATTTAAATTGAATAAAACAAATTTTACACAAGTACCTGGCAGATAGAATACCGAAATATATAAATCAATAAGCGGAAATCCCAATAATCTGCCTTTTCGTTTAAGGGCTTAGGTAACTCTAGCGGTATGGAAAGCAAGTCCATTTTTGAAGCAACGCCGAAGAAAAAGTAAGCATTCAATTTTCCTGAAATTTTGCACTGTATTTAGGTATAACAAATATTTAAAAAAACCGTTGGATATGTATAAAAAATATTTATAATTAAACCTGCACAGCGCTATATTCCTGAGCCACTTCTTTTGTTGATGCCCAACCGGTGTGCAGGATTGTGGTAAAATGGCTGTCATTTATAACAAAAACCGAAATATTCCATTAACTATGGTAAAAGTCCTAAGCATTGACGTTGAGACATTTCAATTTTTATAAAAATTAACAATATAGCAGATATTTGAAACTTAAAATCGAATTTTAGCAAGAAATGCGTTGCGTATTACTAATATTTTGCAAAATTATGAGACAATTTTAAAAAAAACGGATCGTCAATGCCTAATAAATGTAATAATAAAGATAATTGTAAATTTTCAAAGCAATTGATTAATTAGAACTGGAGCAATACTGCACACCGTTTTGTAGAACATAGTTTCGAGGAAAATGCGTTTAAAGTTTGAATAAGTAATTTTTGTGTGTTACCATGAATTTTGTTAACTTACCATTAATCAGCCATTCCTGCTTCATACAAAGGGCCTTCGGCTTTGTTTATCGTTTCTTCTGCAGCCAATTTTCGTAATCTACGAGCTATTCGGCCTTCTTTCGACGCATCAAGCGTTCGCTTTTCAGCAATTTGGACGCGGTCCACGTCAAGCTCGTTTGTTAATAGAAATGCTGTTGGTCCTATGGTGATTTTCATGTCGTGCATGATGGATAGAACCGCTCTATGTCCTTCGTTAAAAATGCCGGAAGCTATATAAGCAGCGATTTTAACGGTTTGTATACCGCTAAATACTGTTTTTGGAGCAAATGACCAAATTAAATTATTCAAACTTTCGTTTTACAACCTCTGGATGTAATGCTGGTTTGTGTGTATACTCTTTCAGTTTATTACCAGCCTTCGCTACCTGGTAACTACACCAACTGTTCAACCCAGGTGGGCAATCTTCATGGGTTGTATTTTCGTTTGTTGAACATTTGTGTTTTAATGTAGCCCAAATTGCTTTATACATTTTCTCTTCGGAATCTTTATTCCGTCTAATCGCTAATCCGTAATATACACTTAGGTTGTCAATTAATTTTGCAGTTAATTTTCCCTTCCCGCCGAGACCCTTTGTAACTTTTTTTAATTGACGAAGGCGCGCACCCATGCGTTTTTGAATATGTCCAACACACTCTCTTTTTATAATTGAGAAACTGTTACCGTATGGTTTTGAATCGACAATACCTCTGTACGTCTTGCTGTCACCGTCTCCCATGTAAGGTGCATATCTTACACCGTGTAAATTTTCTGATCTGTGAAACATTTCTACTATTCCATCCACATCCATTTTGCCTGAACTTCCTTCGTGGGTTTTTGAGCACTCGTTCTTATGTGACAGCATCCACTCTTCAAATTCTGCTGTGTCCTTTTTTGATTTCCAATACTCACACATTTTACAATATAAAGATTTGACACATATATCTAAAACTTTACCACTGTTGTGTCCAATAATTGTACTAATCCCATAACTTGACGAAAAGCCTTGTGTCCTCCGTGTACCGTCTCCCGAAACAATCAATCCTGCAGGTTCTTCTGAATTTTCTGTTGCTGGTATTGGCAGTTTTTCTTCGGTGACAGCTTTAGATGTTATTAAAGAAAAAACCTTCTCTGAAGATAGAAGAATGTTTTTCACGATTTTATTGTAAACTGGTTTCCATCCATAAAGCCACAAAATTTGCGTATGCCTTCATAGCCAACGCCCAAAAGTCTCATAACAAAAACCACACGTCGATTAATTTCATAAGCCTTTTCTATAAGAGGACATGAAGAAATATATCGCGGGTCACAGTTCTTTGAATCCAAGCCCTCTAACACTTGTTTCTGCAAACGAAACGTTTCCTTCACAAACTTTACAGTTTAACATGCTACTGAGAGCAGAAAACACCATTAAAAAGTTAATAATTCGATATCCTTGAGACGCATGGATCGGTATATTATCTATGTTAGAAGTTTTCAGTTTCTTTGCCGACGTACTTGTAGACGCTGTTCTATTTTCAATTTCATGCGAATTCGCGGGCCGCACTCTTCTTCGTGGCCTGGAAACACGCAGAGTACTAACTCGGGATCCTTTCCTGTTAATTGATTTTCGTCCACTCATGATGCAATGTTTATATAAAAGAAAAAAAAAATCAATAAAAGAAAATATAAACTGCGAAAACACTCCAAATGCCCGAAAACTTGAAAAAAAAAAAATAATAAAGGCATAATAAAGTGACCACTCTATGCCGTACTCGGAATATCTCAAAATGAGTGTTTCTAATGATAGAGGATCATGTTATTGGTTCTTGTTTAAAGGTTTACTGTCATACCAAGGGTTTGTTACAAAAATTAAGAGAGTATTTGCAATAACAAAAAGTTGTAACTTTATTTTAACAAAACAAGCATTTTCACATATGACAAAAAAAGTGACCTCTTTGAAAATCTTAATTTATAACTTAAATGAAATGAAATTTAATATTTAGTATGGCCTCCTTTGGCCTTAATGACTGCCGCCAGGCGTCTGGGCATGCTTTCGACCAGATTTTGTAGATGTTTAGTATCTATACTTTCCCATGCACGCTGTAATGCATCGAAGTAATTATATTTGTTTGTGACACCAGTTTTATTCACGTTTCTGTCCAAAATTGACCATAAATTTTCGATGGGGTTCAAGTCTGGGGACTGCGGAGGCCAATCAAGCAGTTTTATGCGTTGTGAAGTGAGGAACTTGTTGGTTTTTTTGGCGGTATGCTTGGGATCGTTATCCTGTTGAAAAATATAGTTATTCTCCAAGCCTAATTGGATCAATGAAGCTTCCAAATTCTCGTGTAAAATATCGATGTAAGTTTCAGCTGTCATGATTCCGTCGATTTTTGATAATTGACCCACGCCTTCCCAAGAAAAACAGCCCCAGACCATGATACTACCTCCGCCGTGCTTTACCGTTTTCTGGAGGTGACGATCTTCGAGCTCCTCGTTAGGCTTCCGCCACACACGAAGTCGTTGTTTATGTCAAGAAAGCTCAAATTTACTCTCATCCGACCACAGAACTCTTTTCCACAAATCCACGGGCTGATTTACATACTTTCTTGCAAATTGGAGTCGCTTCTTCTTATTAATGTTACTAATGAAGGGGCGCTTACGTGCGAAACGGCTCTGTAAATTTGCTTCCCGCAGTCTCCTGCGCACTGTACGGTCAGAAATGGACAGATTCAGTGATTCCAGAAGATCCCTGACAGTTGTCCTCGGATCTTTCTTCACCGTTCGAATAACGTTTGCATCGTCACGCCAATTTGTGCTTCGCTTTCTACCTTTTCCAGACTGATCAGCCACTGTTCCAGTGTCCAAAAATTTCTTGTGAAGTTTCTGGATGGCGCTTTTACTAACTTCATATTTTTGGGCAATTTTACGCTGCGAAATACCGCGTTCACAATCTTTAATAATCAGGTTTCGAACCTGATAAGCTATTTGTCCACCAATCATATAGCTTGCCAGTCCTAAAAATTGGCGTACCCGCTTGACCGTTTCGGGCGGTGGCATTCCTTTTACAGTGTCGATCTTCCGTTGACCTTTTTTTTTTTTTTTTTTTTTTTTTTTTTTTTTTTTTTTTTACGTGGAGGAAATCTTCCAAAGACACCCGCCACCCCCCGGGGGTGAGGTGACGGGTAGTGTCGGATTTCTACCGACTAAAACCTCCACGGCGACCTACGGACGCTGTGCATCTTCTGGCGTATTGGGGGAGCCACGGGAACTCTGACGAACACTACCGCGGCTCCCCCACGCCACTGGCCGGCCCTTAACCATCAGGGCCGGCCGCGTCCCGAGGGGGGGAGAGGTAAACTTCTCTCCCCCCTAATACTCCTCACTCAGCGGTGCGGGGAGGCCGCGCCCCGCACCGCCCCATCTCGACGGCCGCATAACTGGACGCCCAGGGCCCCCGCCCTGGACGTCGCGACCGCCGGGGTGGCTGCCCTTCAAGTTGTGCTGTGAGGACAGCCACCCTCTCCTGCCGGTAACCGAATACCGGTCAGCCGGCGGACCTCGTTACTGGCGGTCCGCCGGCTCCTCCTGTTATCCCGGGGGATTAAGGGCGGCGGCCAAACGTAGCCGCCGCCTCCCCCGGGCTCTTCGAGCGTGGTCGGCCAACTCCCGACCCCGCTCGGCGGCCTCCTTCTGCGAGATAACTGCCTCACAGAAGGAGACCACCGCCTTCCAGTTCCTCTCGCTCTCCAGCATAGCCCCAACTACTGCTGGGAGCGAGAGGTCGTGCCCTATTTGGGCCTTTAGGACTCGGCGCAGCGCTGAAAAGGCGGGGCATTCCTCCAGCGTGTGCTGCGCCGAGTCCTCCTCCTCGCCGCAGTGGTGGCAAACTGCCGTCGCTTCTCGTCCTATTCGACGCAGGTAAACACCGAAGCAGCCATGCCCGGTGAATACCTGCGTCGTCCGGTAGGTGAGTCTCCCGTGTCGCCTCTCCTGCCATTGTTCAAGATATGGCAGGAGGGCCCCGGCGACCCGCTCATTGGCATGGAGGCTAAACTCCAAACGCCAATTAGCAAGAGCGAGCCGCCGGGCCTGACGTTCGATGTCTTCGACCGCCTCGGGCTCTGGCGATTCCCCTCGATCCCGGCGGATGTTCTGCACGCGCCTATAAACGGTGGCGCGTGCAGCCGCCTGAAGCTCGAAGGGAATTTCTCCCGCCAGAGCTAGCGCCGCCATCGTGGATGTGGTGCGGTACCCTCTTATGGCTCTAATGGCCATAAGCCTTTGCAACCGGCGCAGCAATTGGCGGCTGCGCCGGTTAGCCATCGCGTCGGGGCCCCAAACAGGGGCCCCGTATAGAGCCATAGACCGCACCACACCCATATACAGGCGGCGCACCCGATCCCCCGGTCCCCCGAGGTTGGGCAAGAGGCGGCCAAGCGCGGCCGCCGCCCTTTCCACTCGGGGGATCTTCCGTTGACCTGGCCTTACCCTTTGTACGCTGATTTCACGACCCAGGTACTCGATTTTTTCCTTGAAAAACGAGTATTTCTCCAGCTTGAGGGTCAACCCATGTGCTCGAAAGGCCTCTAAAACTTTCCGTAAATCTTCGATGCCTTCTTCTACAGTTTTCTTCTTCTAAATTTTCCGCAACGGGTACCTGATCGTATCCAGATGCTAAATCGAGTCCCGTAAAATACCGATTGCCTCCCAGCTTGTCTATCTGGTCGTCAATAAGAGACGAGGGATATCTATCCTTGATAATTATCGCGTTCAATTTACGATAATCTATACACATCCGAATATCACCCGTTTTCTTCTTTACTAGCGTGATCGAACTCACGTACGGTGAATCGGACTCTCTAATTATTCCATTGTCTAATAATTTGGTAATCATCTCGCGAACGATTTTCTTCTCCGTTTCCGCGAGACGATAGGGGTGGTACACGACCGGTTCTTCGGTTAAACATTTCATTTCAATCGATGCGGCATTCGTTCTTCCGAGATCTCGCATCTACGATGATATGCAATCGCGGAATTCTTCAATTGACGCGACGTATAGTCTTCTTTCTCTTTCTCCTATGTTTCCCAAAATCAATTCCGGATTTGCTTCGATCATATAAACATCCGTCGCGGAAATTATTTGGGGTCCTCTTGAATTCCGAATATCGTTGAAGATAAGCTGATTTCCTCGTTTCATGACGACATGCTCTTGTTGCAGGAAATCTCTTCCGATAATCATATTATGCGCCGTATATTCGTCCGGAATGACGTAAGAATCTACGCTTGCGATTACGTTCTGGACCTTTATCGTAATCGGCGCGATTCGATCAATTATCGCGGATCGATTGACGAATCCTCTAAATATTGTATTCTCTACGGTCTTCGTTTTAATACAAAATTTTGTAGCTACGGATGAATGAAGAATAGTGCATACGCTGCCCGTGTCTACTAAACTTTCTACTTTATGCCCATTCACCCGAACATAAATTTGATAAATATTGCTAGGGTTAGTACCTTTTGTACTGCATACAATATTTACCTCTTTTTGTGGCCAGTCCTCCCGCCTATGGCCCAGTGTTTGGCACAGGTTGCACGCGACCTTGGGCTTCCTGCAATCCTTCGCAAAATGGCCCGTTTTCCCGCAGTTGAAGCATCCTGTCCTCGTAGCTGCTCCCGTTGTCTGCTTGGACGTTGACGGACGAGCTGGAGGCTGCCGGTCCGTTTTCGTTCGTCGCTCCTCTTTGACGGGCATCTTCCCCATCGACGTCATAAACGCATACAATTCATTTGCGTCGGAGTGTTTTGCGCTTCGAATGGATCTGGCGATCGTCTCGTCGGGTATCTCGGTGATCACCATATCGACGATTTGTTCGTATGTCATTTTTAGTGGCAGCCGTCGCACCATGTCTATCTTGTTAAAACAATAGTCGCCTAGCGACTGCCCCGATTTCGCCTCATATAAGACCGCTTCGCGAAGCGACTTCGAGAACGAGGTGGTTCTTCTAAATTACGCGACGATATTCACCTTGGACGCTGCCCAGGTGGTAGTGCTTCGCATCTGCGTCTCGTACCACCTGTGCGCGTGCCCCTTCAAACGCGTGGCGACGAGACGCATCACGCTCGTGTCGTCCCACGAGAAACGCGCCGCGAGCTCGTCGACATGTCGAACCCAATTTTCGATAGTGATATCGTCCTTTTGGGGATCGAACACGGGGATCAGTTGTTCGTCACCCGCACGCACGTAGATCGGTAATTTTATAAACGACCCGGAGCCGTAAGTATCCGCGCTGTTAGATCCACGATCTTCCCGTTGGGCACGTGTGCGCGATCGCGAATCGCCTCTTCGTGGGCTACGCGAACGTTCGTTGATTCGGCGTCTCCATCTACGCTACCGTCACGGCTGTGCGACGCACGATCCATTGTTTTTACTAAGTTTTAACCGTATATACTATTTATCACTAATTACACTAAACTTAATTCTATAAAGGCACAAGGCACTGTTCTCAGCTCAATTGAATTGACTGTTCGCACAGAGCTCACTTACATACACGCGATAAAATCCGCGTACGAAAAACGCACACGAATATCACGAAAAATACCGCAAGGTAATCCCGCTTCTGATGTGTAAGAAAGCCGAGGATATTGGGCAGTTTTACTGTGGGCGTTTAAAAACTGCGCGTATTAATTTATAAATGCACTCTTTATTGTAAATCAGTGCTTGACAAATTGCAATCATTATATCATATATTATTGTTATTATATGTATATATAAAAGATGTTTATAGACGTAAACGTAACATTAATAACTTCAATTATCTGTAAGTATAAAAATTAATGACAGCGCAAGAAAATTTTTGATTACGGATGGACCCAGCCAAATGTATCATAAGTCGCCCCTGAGGCCCAGCGTCACACGCATGATCGGCGGCTCGGCCGTCGAGTCTAGAGCGGCAGTGGGGGTACAGTAGGTATCGCCTCTGAAATCGGCCTGAAAAGTGCAAAAATTTCCGAGCACTGATATAAACGCGTCAGCAGAGAATTTTGTTTCACACGTACGGCAATATTTTGAAACTCACGGAGCATATAATATTTTTAATACTGACCAGAGTAGGTTTCAACTTGAAATGCATTCTGGTAGAACTCTATCGCATCAGCGGGAAAAAGAAACAGGCGTTTTAATTCAATCAATGGCAACAACCACCCACAGTTACACGATTCAACCCACAATTTCAACCGACGGTCAATTGATGTCACCATTATTTATCGTATTGAAGGAAGCAAGCGGACAGTTGGAACCACGTGTAAGGAAGAATATTTTTAGGGCACCCAATATTCATGTTGAAGCTTCGACTTCCGAAAAATTGACAAAAGAATTATTTAGAACGTGGTTAACAACCATCTTTTTTCCACATGTTCCAGAAAATGCAGTTTTGCTTTTGGACTCGTGGAACGGCTATAATAAAGAAATAATTCAAAGCACAATACCAGATAGTAAACAACTGGAAGTACTCCAAATACCGAAAAACACTACACCTCTCGTTCAACCACTTGATGTGTATGGATTTCGTATTTGGAAAAACTTTGCACGGAAGATCTCTGATATAGCAATTACGTTAAATATTAATATAAAGGGTATAGCAGGATAAAATGGTCAAAAGTGCCCTGGAACCGATTTTAACCGCCAATACACCATTCGATAGCGTATCAAAAGAAACCAGAACACATCAAGTTTCAGCCCTCTACCTCAACCAGGAGGGTAGTTATGGGGTAAATGCAAATTATCGAGGTATGCTCAATTTTTCCTATTTAATTGCATGCAAAAAATCTGAAAAAATTCTATAATATTTGCGGCATGGTAATGTACGTTAGAGAATTTTTTCAGATTTTTTTGTCGAAAACCCTAGGTGTGAAAAATCAAAAACTGAACAAAATCTGGAAAAATGCATATTTCATACAGAAATTTTCAAATGACTACTTTCTCCTTTTGAGGGTAGTTGTGTATTGACATAACTAATATCCTCAATTTTTTTCAGATTTTTTGGTAAGGTGCGCCGTAGTTAAAAAAAATCAAAAACCGAGTTTTTGAACACGTTTCGGGCAAAAAATATGATAAATACTTGAAATCTTTTCATTTCCTTTATATAGTTAGTGTGTTATATGATTCTTGATAATTGAGAATTGGAAGAAGCTGGAAAAATGATGTTCCGTTAGTCACACAATTCCACAAGATTTTGGTTTTCCAGATTTTTTTACATTTGAATCACTAGTAGTTTTATATGAGTCTCTCAACTAATTTTTTCTGAATTCTAAATTAGACTTTTCACCGCCATTTTTCTTGTATAATATAAATGAGCTCCAAACACTAATGTCCAATAAATGAAAAAATATATTTTCCCCTTTTTCTTGTAATGGAATAATCATGTATCTAAATGATCAACACCTTCCATCGTTTCGTTATAGTCTATCACTATTTTTGGCTTCGACATAACATAACCATCTTTATCTGTTTTGTTTGTTGCTGCCTTCTCGGTGTTATGGACTGTAGATAACAAACAAATGTCCCTTTTGTCTTGTCATTTCATTATCATTATCAACTTTTGTTTGATATTTTATATTTATATTTTCAACTTTTTTATTTGAATAAATTTTGGTACATCTCTTCTATTCTTCTTTACAGTCCTATATATGTTCGTTTTATGATTTACCAAAAAACTTGCCAGTTGTGGTGTATAATAATTATCAGTAGTGAGACAGTAGCCTTGGTCTAAGAGTGGATCTAGCAACGACATAACAATTTAGGAAGTAAATGGCATATTTTTATATTTGTTACTTATTACACTACCTTTCTCCGTGTATATAATAGATGAAAACAGATAGCCACTTTTTGATTCGCACAGTAAAAATTTTGTAGTGGAATATACTGTACCCAACCTAATTGACCTTTATAAAGCATTGGGCTTTCATCAATGGTTATATCTCTTTCCGGTATATATAAACTAGAACATTTATTATTTGTGATTTCATAAATAGGCAAAATTTTAAAAAGTTTTGGGTTTGGATGGGCATTTCTGTCAAATGTTTCGTTATCATAAAAATGCAAGTTGTAAGATGATTGGTAAGAGTGGATGGTTTGGAATGCGGTACGTTTTGAAAGAAACTCGGAAGCCTGGTAAAAATAGGAAAATTTATTTTAACACAAAACATTTTATAAGAGTGGTCAAAATCCAACAAATTGAACAAAGTATACAGAATAATAAGATATACAATGTAAAACGTTCACCAAAATTTAAAGAGAACACGAAGGGTACTAAATACTTAAAGGCAGTAAAATTTCTCAATAATAATATAATAATTCTCGAATAGTGAATTTTTCGTTTAAAGAAAAAAGGATTGGTTTTAATATACGAGTTTAAGGCGTCTGGGTGGCAACACCGTCCTTTCCTTGGAAGGCGACCAGCGGTAAGATCCTGCCGTTCTCTCCTTCAGGAGGGGCCCAGGAAAAATCTCCGTACTCTTCCATGTTGTATAAGGCGTCGGATAACTAGCGCAGAAAGTCTTGGTGTAAGCATGGCCAACCACCCACATCAATAGCAAAGCCGAATATCCATCGTTCCAAATTAATGCTCTGTATTTGGCGGGATCAGAAGGACATTATCTACTACGAGCTATTAAAACCTGGCGAAACCATTACTGGGGACCGTTACCAACAACAACTGGTGCAGTTGAACCAGGAATTGAAAAAAAAACGACCAGAATACGCTAAAAGACACGACAAAGTCATTTTTCAGCACGACAACGCCCGGCCACGTGTCGCTAGATCGGTCAAGGAAACCATAGAATTGTTTGGATGGGATGTTCTACCCCACCCGCCGTATTCGCCAGATATAGCTCCTTCAGATTTTCACCTGTTTAGATCCATGCAGAACCACCTTTCCGATCAGCACTTCAGTACATTTGAAGATATACTGATTTGATGATATACTTATGCCGTTTATTTTTTACATCTTGCCGGAAAATCAACCTTCCTCGCCAAAGAACTATCGCTTCGTCAATACACAATTTTCTTCGTGGCTTATAGATGCGGTCCATAGTTTCGTTGTAGTATTGGGATATTAAATTGATCTTGAGTAATCGACCATCAACTTGTTCTTCATTATTATTAAAGTGTAGAAATGTCAAAATGAATTGAAAACGATTTCTAGACATTCTTTTTCCCAAAAGTCTAAATTATAACCTTCACTTGTTTTCCAGTAATATTCTAAGGAGGGTAAACTAATTGTACCGGTATGCATAAGTAATCCAAAGAATACCTGCAATTCTTTAGCGCTGGTATCCTTCCATTTTCGCAGCCGGGATGATCGCAATACGCGAGACTTTGCTATTTGTTGGGCAGCATAGCGATTGATTTCTTGCACAATTTTATTCAACAAAGATTCTGTCGAAAACAGACGGAAGAAATCTCCTGGCGATTTTACATCGTCGGAATTATGAACCCAGGATTTCATCAGGACTATGAAGCTGCTCAATCGATGAAGTTGATAGAATCCTTCGAAGTCGTTTTGCTGAGAAAGGTCGTATTTCGTCTTCACTTTCAGATGTAGACTCGGTTTCGCACGTATCACTTCCTCCCGAAATTATGTCGCTATTGTCCTCAGAGAATTCTTTCTCGTTGGTAGAAAATTCTTCTTCAAAAAATACTGATTCTTCTTCACGATCCATTGTTCTGGGTTGAGGAAATAAGTTATTTATTTTTATTCTAATATTAGAATTTATATAGCTCTGTATAATGCACCACTTTCTAAATATCACCACTTATATAATTCAACAGTATGTTCTTTTGATAATACGAGTAGATACGTTCTTTTACTTTCAAAAAATCTTTCTGTTAGAAATATAATTTAGATAGGAAAAGCACCGTCAGTCTCTAAGTTTCTGGGGTAAATACTGTGTTCTTCGGCACAGTCCTCTTCCCAGAGAGCATCCGGTTTCCCCACTTTGTAGTCAGATATTTGTTCAATTGTTTATTACTTTGTAACGTGATGTCGGGCCATCGGCCACGTGCACGCACTACAGAAAATATCTTTCAATATGAAGATTTTTATTGAAAAAAAAACAACACTACAACACTACTATAAGCAGTCTGATTTAACGAAATTTTGTTATCTGTACGTTCAACTTTTATTCCCAAGAAAAAGCTAATGTTGTTCAAGTCGGTCATTTTAAATTTATTCATTAAATATCTTTTAAAATTGGTCATTGTTTCCTCTTTTGCCGTAACAATCACAAGATCATCCACATATAGTACAACGTATATATTTTTAAATATATTTCCGTTATCTAAGATGTAAATACATCGATCGACTGATGAACTTCGGAAACCTCCCCCTACAAGACTTTTCTCAAATACTTCATACCAACATCTTGCTGCCTGTTTTAAACCATGTATGGCTTTATTCAATTTGCAAACTTGATTACTTTTGCTTTTAACTCCTTGAGGAACTTCCATATAAATCTCCTCTTTTAATTCACCATTTACAGTCGACAATATTTCTATCTTTAGGTTTTTCTACTAAGGATTGCGCACACATGAGAATATCATATTGTGTGTCACATTCACTATATGACATAGGCGGGTGTTGCTTGATTCTATCACTCCTTCTAATTTCAAATTTCTCTTGTACTGTATCATTATTATTTCGAGACAAAGACTTATCGTGCACATCTGTTTCTTTTACAGATTCTATTAGGTTCATTTCCTAATTTTACTTCCTGATTTACTTTTACACTCGACTCCAATACATCCGATTTATCATTATCAGATTTACGAGACTTTTCACTTATTTCTACTGATTTTGACTGTATGTCAGATGCATCAGTTTTATTATAAGTGTTTTCATTAACCTTTTCAAGTCTCACAACTGGTCGAGTTTCTAAGTAATTCGTTTCATCTACTATTACATCTCTTACTGTTAGATTTATATAATACATTTATATTGTACGCTCCTGTACTTTATATGTTGTTGATAACGACGGTTACTTCCTATGTTCACTCTGTTAAGAAAAATGTTGTTATGAGCACCGCGCACCGCATTATGTTTGTAATTATTTATTAATTAAAGTTTAATAAATTCAATATAATTATTTATTTGAATTTCACGGATTCTTATATGGTTGCAGAGCGTGGTTAAACTCTAAAAATTAAATTAGTGAAAGAATAGTGAAGAGATGTTCTTAAAATATAAAAGATGTGCAGAAGTCATTACTAGAGAAAAGAATGCAACTGATAAAGACGTCTGGGATGAACAAGATCTAAAGGCGATAAATCTTATATATAGTTCAATCTCAAATAGACAATTGAAATTTGTAAGTGAAGAAGTAACAGCTTATCAAATAATTAAAAAATTGGATAGTACCTATGTATTTGAAGGAATCAACAGCTCTACAAATAGTGTGCAGGAATAGATTGCAAAAAATCAGACTAAATAATTATAGTGATTCTGAGTTATTTTTTAGTGATTTTGAAAAAACAGTTAATGAGTTGAAAGGCGCGGGTGCTAAAATAAGCGATAAAGAAAAATTAAATTCCTAAAGAAGGAAGATCAAACCGTTGATTATGTCAGAAACAAAATAAAATTAGCTGAAATGAAGGGTCAAAATGAAAATTGTGATAAAAGGACGAACGTATTTATGGCGAAGAAAAATCAAAAGGAAGGCTGTTTTAAATGTGGAAAATTTGGTCATTTCTCAAGACAATGTCAAGATGGTGGTCAAACGGGATATCAAAATGGCGGTCAAGCAAGACGACAAGATGGCAGTCAAACAGGACGTTACGGTACAACATGGCGAGGTTCATTTCGTGGTCGCAGCCGAGGCAGAACTGGAAGAGGAAACTACGGTAGAGGGCGCGGAAATTTCGGAAACTTCGGAAACTACCGTGGCGCGCAACACGAAACAAATACGAGAGACGAGAGCGGCGCAGGCGGCGCAGGTCCGAGCGCATGGATAGTGTCAGCGCACGTGACATACAACAGCAAATCAAACAGGTTATGTAATGGAGAAATAGAATGGTTACTCGATAGTGCTTGTACCGACCATATAATTAATAATGAAAATCTTTTTAGAAATTATTTAAAGCTTAAAGAACCCATATATATTTATTTAGGTGACAATAGGTCGATAAAGGCAACGAGTATTGGAACTGTTATAAGTTATTTTGATGCGTTTGGTAAACGGAATGAAGTTATAATGAAAAATGTATTTTACGCGAAGGAAATGAATGCAAACTTGATTAGTTACGGTAAATTAACAAATAAAAATACTATTATTTCTAAAGGAAACATAACAAGAATTATCAATGAGAATAATAAAGTCATAGCGGTAGCATTTAAAGAAAATAAAACTTTTAAAATGAAAAGTCATCTGAAAAATGAAAAGATTTTTGTGAATAGTGCTAAATGTAATAATAACATGAGTCAAAAAGAAAGGTGGCACAGAATATTAGGTCATGTAAACTTTAGTTATTTAAATACTTTGAGTAAGTTACAATTGTTAAAGGGTATTCCAAAAGAATTTGAATCGGAATTTATGAAATGTAAAACTTGTATAGAAAATAAGATGCATAATTTACCATTTAATAATAATAGATCTAGAGCAAAAAATATTTTAGAGATTGTGCACACTGATGTATGTGGTAGTTTTAGAACAGCAGGCTTTAATGGAAAGAGATATTTTGTTTCTTTTATTGATGATTATAGTAAAATAGCTAAAATTTATTGCATAAAGTCCAAAGATGAAGTTTTTGATTGTTTAGTTCATTTTATAAATGTCAGTGAAAATTTAACCGGGAAAAGGGTTAAAATTTTGAGATGTGATAATGGGAAAGAATATTTAAATAATCGGTTCTATAAATTTGCAAAAGAGAAGGGTATAATATTAAATAATTGTCCAGCATATGTTCATGAATTAAATGGCACAGCAGAACGGTTTAATAGAACAATAATGGATATGGCGCGTTGTTTATTAGCAGAAGCACAAGTACCTAAACGTTTTTGGCCTGAAATAGTATGTGCGGCGACATATTTAAAAAATCGTACATTAACAAATACGATAGAAGAAAAAAACACCTTATGAAATATTTTTCAGAAAAAAACCAAATGTTGAACATTTAAGATTATATGGTAGTAGAGTTTTTGTAAGAAAACCAGAGCAAACAAGATTTTCTAAATGGGATAAAAAGGCGGATATGGGCATTTTATTAGGATATAGTGATGTATTTATTAGGTTATAGAATACCTGTCAATAATAAAATAGTTGTTGCTAGACATGTAGACATAATAGAAAAAACTGTTAAATGTATTAGTCTTGATGAGATTGATTATACATAGTAAAGGAAGTGATACTAGGATAGATGATGATTTATCTGATAATGATTTTGAAAGTGCTGATGAAATTGAAGAAGAACAAAATAAAATAAAAGGAAAAGATGTTGTAAAAGAAGAGTTTAAGACTCCACGTAGACACGTGATAAAAGAAGTTCTATTAGATATCCAGAAAACGAAAGTTATAATATTTATGTTAGATATTGTAGAGTAGATGCGCCTTGTACGTTTGAAGGGGCAATTAAAAGTAAAGATAGTAAAAATTGGGAAGAAGCAATGAATAAAGAAATAGAGTGTATAAATAAAAATAAAACATGGAAATTAGTTAATAGAATAGAAGGGAAAAAGGTCTTTTGTTAGATGTGAAATGGGTCTATGCAAGAAAGTCTGATAATAGATATAAAGCTAGATTAGTTGTAAAAGGTTTTCAACAAACAGATGTAATTGATGACATATACATATGCTCCAGTAGCAAAAAATCAAACATTAAAAATTTTATTTTCATATTGTTGTCAGAATGGTTTAAAGATTGAACAAAAATGGATGTAGAAACTGCTTTTTTAAATGGCAAGATTAATTCTGAAGTATATGTCAATCAACCTAAAGGTTTTGAAGATGGTTCAAAAAGGGTGTATAAATGAATGAGAGCATTATATGGTTTAAAAGAAAGTCCTAGAGATTGGTATGAATGTTTCGATGAGTGTATGGTAAAACTAGGCTTTGAAAGAAGTAAAGTAGATCTTTGTTTATATAAAAAAAAAGAAGGAGAAGAATTGATTTATTTATTAATTTATGCTGATGATTTATTAATTTGTAGTAAAAGTAAGATAAAAATACAGAAAGTTAAAAAACTTTTATCAGATAGATTTAAAATGAAAGATTTGGGTGAGATAGGAGAATATCTCGGCATTAATGTAGAATATGATTATCAAAAGAATGAATTGAATTTAAGCCAAACAAAATATATTGAAGCATTAGCCGGTAAATATAAAATACAAAAAAGTAAACCATATAATACACCTATGGAAACAAATTTAAAAATCGAAAAAGCTGACATATGTGAGGCAGACATTAAATATAGAAATTTGATTGGTGCATTATTATATATAAGTTCGAGTACGAGGCCTGATGTGAATTTTAGTGTAAATTATTTGAGTAGATTTCAAAATTATTGTAATGAAACACATTTTAAGTATGCGTTACGGATATTACAGTATCTTTATTCAACTAAAAATCTAAAATTAAGTTATAAAAAGAATGAGAATTGTAAAATTATAGATTGTTACGTAGATGCTGATTGGGCAGGTGATAATTTAGATAGAAAATCTACGTCTGGTTATGTAATTAAATTGTTTGGAAATGTGATAGATTGGAAGTCTAGAAAACAAAAATGTGTAACGAAAGCTTCAACATATGCTGAATATGTAGCTTTATCTGAGGTTGTATGTGAATTAAAATATATAAGAGAGGTGATAAATGTATTTGGTATAAAGTTAAAGGAACCGATAAAAATTTATGAAGATAATTCAAGTGCGATAAATATAGCAAATTTTGGAAATTATACAAAGAACTCGAAGCATATTGAAATACACTATCACTATGTGCATGAGTGTGTAAAGGATAAGATGATTGAAATAATTAAAGTAGATTCGAATGATAATATTGCAGATATATTTACGAAGGCGTTATGTAAAGAAAAATGTGAAAAATTTAGAAATTTGATGAATATAAAGTAAGCTGACAAAAGTATGTAAAACTTAAATATTGTTAAGAAAGTATGAAAAGTTAAAGTGTACAATATAAATGTAAGGAGGTGTGTTAGATTTATATAATACATTTATATTGTACGCTCCTGTACTTTATATGCATGTTGTTGATAACGACGGTTACTTTCTATGTTCACTCTGTTAAGAAAGATGTTGTTATGAGCACCGCGCACCACATTATGTTTGTAATTATTTATCAATTAAAGTTTAATAAATTCAATATAATTATTTATTTGAATTTCACGGATTCTTATACTTACTACGAGGAATTTTTCATTTTCCACATCCCACACTTTATAACCGTTCGGTTCATAGCCCATTAATATACCTTTCCTAGACTTTTCATCAAATTTAGTCTTTCTTACTTTATTATGGACATAAACCTTTGAACCGACAATTTTTAAATACTTTAATTTAGGCTTTTTACTGTGCCACAATTCGAATGGTGTTTTATTTATATTTAAAGCTCTAGTTGGGGTTAAATTAATCAAATATGTTGCAGTGAGCACTGCTTCGCCCCAAAATACTTTATCTACCATAAACTAGCACCACTTACCATTGTGCGTGCTTTTTCTGTTATTGTTCTAACCAGTCGTTCTGAAACACCGTTCAATTGAGGGGTTCGTGGAACTGTTAAATGAACTTTCTCTACTCTCTACCATTATCACAATACAAATTTACGATTTTTAAATTGAAATGAGCCTCACTCTTTGCAACAAAGTCTTGGAAGACTGTAAACACATCTGACTTGTAAGTCAATAAATATGTTACGCAATAGTGAGTAAACTCATCCACAAATAATACAAAATAATTTTTATTATCAATGGTAGGTGGAGTGATAGGACTGCAAACGTCCGTATGAACAATAAACAATGGTCGTTTTATATGACTTTTATCCTTGGACTTTTCGAATGACAGCCTTGCTTGTTTTCCATTTATACAAGCTTCACATAAATTATCATTAGGTGTGATTTTATTAATGTATTCTATGTCATCGACCATTTGTTTATTTTTCAATTCTACAAATTTAGATTTACCAATGTGGCCTAAACGTCTATGCCACAATTCATAATTATTACTTGTCGCGTTAAATATTTTAATAATTTTATTACTGACCCTTTTTTCTTTAACTTTAAAATTGATCTCGTCATCACAGTTTTACCGTTTTTATTGATGGTCACTCTGTCCTCATCAAAGACAATTGATAATCCTGCCTGCTGCATTCTTCTTACGGACAGCAAATTGTATGGAACTTCCGGACAATACAATACGTCCTCCAAAATTCCATCAATTCCCATATTGCTGGTGACTTTGATGTGACCCTTCTTGGATGCCATTACGTACTCTCCGTTCTTGGCTATTGATATCTTCAGTGGTGGTTGCAATTCAATCCAGTCCGAAAATACTGTATCATTTTCAACTATGTGATCGGACGCTCCATAGTCTAAAAGGAAAGTTAATTTTTCCATTGATGCTTCCTTAGGATTCCCAGCCATGAATGCAAATCCATCTGTGTTTTCAGTTTTATCCTCTTCAAAAACAATCTTTAATCTTATGTCCTTTTCTACCGCAACGATGACACTTTATAATTTGTCCTTTCTTTGCACTGAACTTTTGTTTTTTTCCAAAATTATTTCTTTTTAAGAATTTGCGCGTGCCTCTAATACTTTGTACATGGAGTACTTTTGTACTCGTACTAGCACTTTCTGTTTTTAATTTATTAAAAGTCTTTATTTAGTCTATAGCTTAATTATGCTTACATATGCTGGTAAATAATCGGTTGAAAGGTATTAACTTATGCTATTGAGCATGTGCATCGAAAAGGCACGCCACATGTCCCACAGGAAGCAACGAACAGCACAACCAACAAAAGACAAGCGCACGCGGGCCGCAAGGACCCCCGAGAATATTCTATATCGCGCATGCGCACTTTCAACCATTTCTAACATAATTTGAGTTCGTGGTCAAGCAGCCTAGTTTTTACAAAAGCTACCGTCAAATTGTCTTTGGACAATGTCTCGATGGCTGTAATTACACCATCATACACTGCCGGGAGTGTTAACAGCAAGTGCGATACTTTGTCCGTTTCTTCTAATCTAGCACCGGCTGCTGTAAGTTCGGTGATTAAATCATCAAATATAGTGAAATGTTTTATCAATGGCATATCGCCTTGCAATTTTAGGTTGAGTAATTTTTTCCTTAACGCTAATTGAGTAGCCAGACTTTTTCGTTCGTAGATCGCGTCTAAATAGTCTAAGATGTTACTCGCGGTACCATTAGTTGTCCCGAATCCCAAATACGAGTCTGATAAATTTTCTATTATTATGATTTTCGCGACACGTTCCGCCTTTGTCCATTCAACTGTTAGCATTTCGGGTGCGTTTTCGTCGATCACTTTAATCACGTCCATTTCACTCATTGTCAGTAATGAACGTATTCTGAGTTTCCATACACTGCACCTTGTACCATCAAAAGGCTTAATGTTCCTTTTTGAATTTAGATTTTCCATTTTTATTATTGTTCTTACGTTTACTTAATTATTATTTTTATTTTTTTGTTTTAATTTAATTTTAAATCACTATGCACTAAAAATAAAAAATGCAATACACTAAACTAATAATAATTAAATATGCTACGTAGTTTTTAATAATAGTTTAAATGTGGCTAAATCACTATACACACACGCTTAGACTAATTATTCAGTTTCTTTTTGTTTTTCACAGTTTTTATTAATAATAAAATTAGTTTTTTTTTTTTCACTCGTGAACTGAGCCCATAACCTGTTAGAATGTGGTGAATTAAAGAAAGTAACTCTTTTAATATTTAATCTTTATAAATTTATTATAATGATCGGTGGAACGATAGTTTTCACTTTCGCGTACTGAACACAGATGAAGAAGCAGTTTGTTGACTGTGAAGTCGGTTGGCGTTAGGCAATTTTATTAACCAGTAACTCTCAACATAAAGATTCATTTTTGTATATGTTAAATATACCAACATGTACAATAAAATTTAAAATACAGCCTGTCAAGCAGTCGCATAATACAAAAGACTTTATGCCGAATCTGTTTCGTTTAGCAGGAATGAATTGCTTAAATGATAATCGACCTTTAAATAACATTAGACTTTCATCTATACAAAGATTGCGAAACGGATAAAAAAATCTACTAAAAGATCTTTGAAGATCATCAATAATTGGGCGTATTTTATGTAGAGGATCACGAGTGTTTGCTAAATTTGGATCGTAAAAATATAGAAAGTTAAGAATATGTCTGTGTCGGTCACGCGGCATTATTTTTCGGAAACTTTCGGTAGCTATCAGATAATCGGTGGACCAGTAGTCAGCATACCTTAGTTTCTTGACATGTGCCAGAAAAATGTTCCTCTATTTGACCATCGGCGACTCTCTCCGCATCCATTCTATTCTCATCCATCGCGATATTCTCGTCTCCTGGTTTTCGATACACCTCTTTCTCGATTTCACGCGCCTTGATAACATAAATAAAAGTAGTTTCGTTATTTTATGATAACATTAATTTATCCGACACCTTAGATTCAAATAACACAAAGCTCTGAGGGATGAGTCTGTCCCGAATACTAACCGTTCGTTCGTTATAATTCAATACAATTCCATTGCTCAAACTCCAATCATTTCCCAAAATTATATCACTGGATAAATAAGGTATTACTAAACAAACGTGATTCGTGTGAAACCAATCGCATTCAAAATTTAATAAAACCTGTTTCTTAATTGTCGTTGTCTTTTTACCAATTGCGGTGAATACTACTATTTTTGATACCGGAAGTTCTAAAATTTGTTCTCGTTCCCTTAATTTTATTGTATAATCGTTCGGATATGGCGGTGATTTGACTCCCCGAATCAATCAGTGACCAAACGTCGATTCCGTGAACTTCAACCATTACGTGAGGGCAGGGTGAACATCGATTAGTCTGTCTCTCGTTAGCAATGTCATGACGGTCCTTATTTTGTTCTATCCCGTTTTCCAATTCGCTAATAAAATTATACGTTTCCCGACACGTTGAAGGACCGCAACTCAACGCGTCCGCTCTTAGTTTAAATGATCGGTTGGAATTTCAAGATTCGAAATTTCCCGCGCGTCGCTACGATTTGTATTACCGGCATACCCTGGTGGTGAAAAACGTGTATTGGGTCTTTGATACCCTTGACCGCAAGAGCTACTTACTTGATTAGAGTGAGTATAGGTCAATTCCGACATCCGCGAATTTGTATTAAACGGTCTTCGATAACTTTGTTGATGTTGAGCATCACTGCGGGTGTCGCGACGTCTGTTATTATTCCCGTTTGTTCGGTGTATGCTTATTTGTCTCACTCGCACGGATATCGATCGTTAGGTCGAACAAATTGTTTGCGTTCCCTCTCGCGTTGTCTTTCTACTCGTATTGAATCCAAATATGCTAACGTGTTACTCATCAAGGTCGAATTTTCAAAATTAACCAATGCTAACGCTTCTTTCACCCTGTTGGATTTACATAAATGATATTTATTGAAAGAAACTTATTACATAATTAATATAAAAAGGATAAACGTGTTTCGTCAAACGTAATACATGTGCAAAGAATAATAGAAGAACGGAAGAACAAAAGAAGAACGATTGCATATCGATATATGCATCGATATGAGCGTGTGCGGTCATCCGCCCGCGCTATTCAAAACATGGGACAAAACCCCTTCAATCCCCCACTTTTGGAGCATGTTTTGACTAACTTACATTTTACATTAACGTAATCTTAAGTTTTCTACGTGAATACTCATTACATTATGTGGTAACGCTTTAGTAAATATATCCGCTACATTATCACTAGAGGGAACGTATTTTAATTGTATGAGACCTTCTTCGTATTTTTCCTTTGTAATATGATATGCAGTATCTATATGTTTAGATTTGGATCGCTCAACTCTATTTAGTGTAAAATCAATGGCTGATTTGTTATCACACCTAATCATGTAAGGTTCGCATGGTACGTCTATGTTTAACAAACTTTGTAGTTCTTTAAATAACATGTTTAACCACGTTGCTTCTTTCACTACGTTTTCCAGCGCTATGTATTCCGCTTCCATTGTGGAAGTTGAGATTGATTTCTGTTTGCTAGATTTCCATGTGATTGGATTACCTCCCAAGAATACTATCATTCCACTATGCGAGTGCCTATCATCAGTGTCCGTTGCCCAATCCGCATCACTATACATTTCTATTTCATTAATGCCCTGACTGTACTGTAAATTTTTATCTTTCGTTGCATACAAGTATCTTAGTACTCTTTTTGCCTGTATCCAGTGTGCACTTTGCCTGGATTCGATACAAATTGTGCCAATTTCGTGATTGCATACATTATATCTGGACGCGTAGCTAACGCTATATACATTAAAGAACCTATTAATTGCCTGTATGGTACGTTTTTCATTTCTGATTTTTCAGCTTCACTCGAAGGACTATCACGCTTTGACAATGTTATACCTAATTCAATTGGCGTTTTAGATGGTTTACATTCATTCATGTTATACTCATCCAAGAGTTTTTGTATATATAATTCTTGTGATAATTTCATATGTTCATTATAGCTTATACTTATACCTAATAGATAAGATACTTTTCCTAAATCTCTAATTTCATATTTCGACATTAATAATGTCTTAACTTTTTCTAATATGTCTACATTCTTAGAAAACAATATAATGTCATCAACATAAATAGCTAATATAAGATCGCCTCTATATACATAAACGCAATTATTTGTTTTTAACCTTTGAAAACCGTTTTCAGTTAAAAATGAATCAAGTGCACTATTCCAATTATGTCCTGACTGTTTTAAGCCATATATGGGTTTCTTTAGTTTTGCTACTTTATTATCTACTTGACTGTATCCTGGTGGCAATTTCATGAATATTTCTTCCTTTAATTGACCATACAAATATGCACACTTTACATCCAAGTGATGTACTATACAACTCTGACAAACCGACATAGCTAACAGCAATCTAACAGTTGAAATACTTGTTACTGGTGCATATGATTCAAAGTAATCTACGTCCCTTTTCTGATTATACCCTTGTGCTACTAATCGCGCCTTGTATCGCACAACTTTACCTGCGGAATCTGTTTTTACTTTATACACCCATTTACTGCCAATGTATTTCATACCTCCAACTTTATCTACAATTTCCCATGTATCTCTTTGTTCTAGATGTTTTAATTCTTCATCCATGGCAATCCTCCATTCTTCATGTTGTGGTAATGAAATCGCTTGCTCAAATGTCCTCGGTTCAACCACCTTTGTGAGATTGATTTCGATATTTTTAGGTTTGCCTTTACATCCCTACGGATTCCTTATAACCTTTCCTCGTCTTGGCTTGTTAGTACGAGTTTCATTTTCACTGTTTTCTGCATTAGGCTTCGCTTCTGATTCTTCGACTGTCCTTGGGGTATCTATTCTGCAAGTTTGCTCCTCTTCTAATTCTTCTCTCTTTTCTTCTGCATCAGGTTTCTCTGTCGTGCTATCCATATTTTCTTCATAATTTGGTATTTCGTATGTTTTCTTTCCGTATATGTATTCAAAGCCACTCAATTCTTCCACAAATTCTACGTGTTTAGTATGTATTATGTCATCTTTGGTAGGATCATATAGCCTATATCCTCTGGTTAGCGATGAATATCCCACAAATATACATTCCTTGGCTCTATGACTGAGCTTATTTTTACTCAACTGCGGTATGTGTGCGTATGCTAAACATCCATATGCTCTTAAATGCTTCACGCTGGGTCTGTTTTCAGTCCATATGCTTTCTGGGGTATCGTCGTCAATTACGGAATGTGTAACTCTGTTTTTGGTATAACACGCGGTCAGTAGTGCTTCTGCCCAAAATTTCTCAGGTAGTCTCGCTGATCTTAATATTGCACGAACGAGATTCATGAGTGTCCTATTTACCCTTTCTGCAACTCCGTTCATCTGAGGCGTGTACGCATTCGTACGCTCGTGTTTAATACCTATACTATCAAACAATGTCATTAAATCCTTGTTGCAAAACTCCAAACCATTATCCGTCCTTATTCGCTTTACTTTTCTATCTGTTTCTCTCTCAACTCTAGCTATATACTTCTTTATATATTTTACTACTTCATCTTTGCTCTTTAAGGTAAATATAGTGATTTTTCTTGAGTAATCATCCGTGAGTGTTAGGAAGTATCTTGAACCGCCCAGGGATTTCACTGGTAAAGGTCCACACAAATCCGAGTGTACCAAATCCAATACTGCTTTGGTTTGTCTACGTCCAATACTTTTGCATGATGCTTTTATAGATTTACTAAAACTACAACTATTACAATGTATATCTTTTATATTAACTTTCTCTAATCTCCTAACTAGTCCTTTGTTAGCTAATTCTTGAATACTTCGGATATTTACATGGCAAAATCTTCGGTGCCATTTGTTACTTTCATCTAATCTATTGGCAATATGTGTCTCTGGTGGACTTACCCTATTTTTAATGATTTTTGCTCTAACGACATATAACCCATTTTTACAAAAAGCCTCCCCCACTATCATGTTAGTTTGTTTGTTTAATATACTCAATCTATAGTTATCAATTACCAGTCTTTTCTGCTTGTTTTCGATTTGTGATACTGACAGCAAGTTTCATCTTACATTAGGGACATAATATACATTGTGTAATGTTATATTAAATGTATTGCCATTTACATATGTCTCTATATTAATGTCGCCAATGCCTATCGCTTTCAAGTTATTTTGAATTTCACTATTGGCGGAGTAAATAGTCTCATTATCTATAGGTTTATAGCTTGAAAACCACTCTCTATGTTTACAAATGTGGTGCGTTGCACCACTGTCTATCAACCAAGAATCATCTAACTGAATGTTGTTTAACTCTAATAAAAAGGTGTCTTTACGCTTACATTGGTTTGTTGCATGTTTCCAATTTTTTACATTCTGTACCCTTAGCCGGCAATGGCTCGCTACATGTCCTTGCTTGCCACAATTGAAACATTTCCTTTCGTCCTTTTTATAGTCCTTGGCTTGATGGTACGCTTCCTTCTTTTCCTGAGTGTGATTAGATTTCTTTGGTAGATTCCTCCTCTCATATTCACTCAATAGAATTCCTTTTACTTCAGATGACTTGAATTTAGTGTCATCAAGGTTTGCCAATGCCATGATGATACCTTCATAGCTGTTTGGCAAGCCACATAGCATTGCGTATGCTAGATCATCATCCCTTATTTCATGACCTGCTTCTTTCAAGCTATCACTACATGTTTTTATTCGTGATAAGTATGTGGTCATTGTTTCATCCTGTTCTAATCTTATTGATACCATTTGTTTTTTAAGTTGTAATATTCTGGGCCGTGATTTCGGTTCAAACACTTTTGCTAATGTATCCCATGCTTCTGACGATTTGGTGCAATCCATAATGTGTATCTGATGCTCTGATTCAATGCTTAATGCAATTGCAGCTAATGCTTTTTCCTCTTTGCGTTTAAATATTTCTCCTGCTTCGGTATCGCCGGTCGGCTCAACGGCTTCGCCGGTTACTTGTTTCCACAATTCGCGTTGAACTAATGCCATTTTCATATTGAATTTCCACGATTGGTAATTATTGCCGTTTAGTTTATCAATTCGATCGATTAGCTGTGTTGAACTGGCCATTTTAATATATATTTTATCAATTCTTACTTACTCGAACGCTTTCGAAGCACGTGGCGAATCTCTCATAACCTTACTTATTTACTTTTCCATGGAAACGCTCTACTTTACTTTCGTATTTACCGATTTTTACGCACTGGAATCGTTCCTGGGCCCATAACCTTGTTGGATTTACATAAATGATATTTATTAAAAGAAACTTATTACATAATTAATATAAAAAGGATAAACGTGTTTCGTCAAACGTAATACATGTGCAAAGAATAATAGAAGAACGGAAGAACAAAAGAAGAACGATTAACGTTCCAGGACAATCATCCGCCCGCGCTATTCAAAACATGGGACAAAACCCCTTCACACCCAAAATGGAAATTGTTGACTATTTATATAATTTTTCTCGTACTCCGACAATTTAGGTAACAGGTAATTTGCTTCTTTTAATTGTTTATAATAATACGTTTGCAAGTCCCCTTCATGTTCGTGATATCTTCGACTAGACCATCGACTCTTAACCATGACTTGAATCGGAATTGAATAAAATTCGTTAACAAAGGCACTTTGAAACTCGACGAACGACTCAAATTTTTGCAAATTGAACCACAATCGTGCTTTTCCCTCTAACGCTATCTCTGCTCCCGTCAACTTCCGCTCTTCGGACATATTTTTAGCTCGGAAAAATTTATCTAAATCCTCAAGGAACTCTAACGGATTATAATCATTTTTGTTCGTAAATTTTGGTGGTTTTACTTCTAACTGTGCAATTCCTAAATTACTTATCATCTCTTCTTTTGGATATACGGCCCGTTCTCGTTACATACAATAAATCAGACGAATCCATACATATTTACGTCTTGCCAATAATTATACATCACTTTTTTTTTTACGTTGGGTTCTAAAGCTACGTAAATTCGCATTAGCCTCGAGTTGGGCGCCAAATGTAATGGTTTATCGATTATATTGATTTTATTCCTGGATTCTCCGATTTATTTTATGTAGCGACTACTCCCGACGGCGGACAATTGTTTAAAAATATACTTCGATTTACAATCAAGGCCGGACTGGTGGATATAGAAAGAGAAATACCGAACTCTGGTGTTGATGCGAGACGGCTCGTCCTGTTGGTTTCCAGTTCCAGAGCGAAGAGACCGCTCGTTTCGGGGATCCGCGCCGCGGAACCGCGAATCCCCACCACGCCGTCTAGTCGCCGCAAGGCAACACCTCAAATTAACTATCGGTATGGGGTTTAACAATCAGCAACATTACACTATTAAAACAACTAATTCAATGTCATAATTTAATTTTCCGCATTTCATCGAGAACATAGCAGGTTCATTAAACTCACCAACATTTTTTACCGTTTTATCTACTACGTTTACCGCCGCTCGTGTTCGTTCAGGACAATCCTTATAGCTATGGTTAATATCGCCACACGTGAAACAAGAGTCCTTTTCTCTTCGCGGGAGTTTACAGTTCTTCGCAATATGTCCATTTTTGTTGCAGTTGAAACACTTCACAGTCACCGACGGTTTATCACTATCATTGGGGAGATGTGGTCGTGTCATCCTCGATTCTGCTTTTGCTCCAGGGGTCTCCCTCGACGGACGATCCTTCCTATCACTTGTCAGTGAAATTTCCTCGAAAGCAGCCAGCAATTCGGCCTTGGAACCAAACTGTTGCATTCGCGCTTGATTTCTTAATTGCGAATCCGGAATGCCGTTAATAATATAGTGCAACATTTCTTCTTCTGCTACAGGCACACGATTTCCCATCGTAACCTTTGCATGATAATAATCACAAAATGTACTGATGAAGCGAATATTTGCAAAAAAAAATCACGAAATAACTGTCGCGTAACTTAATGCGCAGAAATTTCGATCCCACTTCTGAATTTGTAAGGAGCGATGTGGCCGTCTCGACATTTGCTTTACTTCTACTGCGTATCTCAGCCGAACAACAAAAGAATCGACGCTCGAGCGATCACGCACACACGCATACCAACATACCTACACACTGTTTTTTTTTTCAATAAAAATACTATAAATGCTATTGCAATATTATATCAGTAACTTAATATTACTATATTTTGTAAAACTTCATGTTTTCTTTAAAATAAAACCGTGGCACCCAGGACAAGACGCGCTAAATTTGCGTGGCAGTCAATGAGTTAATTTCAGTGTTAACCGCTTTGAGGTTTTTTTTTCTTCAAAGGACTTTGTTAAAAGTGATAGCGACCGTATGGTGAAAAAACATGTGAAGTACAGTGAGTTCGGTGACCCAGCCGTCCCATTAGCTGTTTCGCGCTGCAGAATACTGCTCGCCAAGCGTCAGGATCGGTAATATGACCCACTAATCGAAGCAGGTCAATTTACAAGTAAATGGGTGAGTCTAATTTAAATTGCGTTTTCACTTTTTAATGTTGTTGAGCGTCGCGACCTTCGATATCGCGAGCACTCGTGATTTAGTTTCAATTTAATGATTCTAAATCTAGTTGAAATCTCTGCTTATTGGATTAAGACAGAATCGATTTGAATTGGTGAGTTTTGACGATGCGATTTGATGCGATACGATTCGATGGTGATTTTTTACGATACGATATTAGACGAGTGATCTCGACAGACGATGTGGTTAGAATGCGCTCCGATCCGCAGACAGAAAATATATATTTGAAACATACAGTTGGTGGGGGTTTTCGTAATTTGAAGAAGAATAAGAAATCTTAGACATGTAAAAAAGTTGTTTGAATAGAAAAAGTAAAAGAAATGTAATTGGTTTTGCTGAGGCATGACCATCAGTCTAGAGATATCATATGACATCGGGCTCGGAGCGCGCTTATGCCTTCGTAGAAAAAAGGGAGTGCGTGCGAATATTAATTCTTGAAACAACGTCTCAACAGGGACGATAAATTGTTTTATGGCTGCTACCCAACACAATCTATCAAAATTAGATTTTCTTTCATTATATTCTACGCGATCTAAACATTTTTTTGAGCAAAAGCAATCTTTATTTTCATAAATTTTGGCACTCACAAGTTTTGATTTTTTTGTCGTGTATTCTTTGTCATTATTTCTCTTAATTTTTCTGATATTTTGTGCGTAACTATCTTCATTTCTTGCCCGTTTTCTTTTCTTATCTTTTTCTATCTGCACTATTGGAATATGGTAAAATAATAACTCTTTAATATTTAATTTTATAAATTTATTATTAATGGTAGCTTGAACGATAGTTTTCACTTTAACGTACTGAACACAGATGAAGAAGCAGTTTGTTGAATGTAAAGTGGGTTGGCGTTAGGCAATTTTATTCACCAGTAACTCTCAACATAAAGATTCATTTTTGTATATATTAAATATCATTATACTAACATGCACCATTTTTATTGTTTTACCTTGCACCATTTCTGGGCTTTCTAAATTTATAATGAAGTCTTGGTATGATTCATCTGAAGATAATTGTCTTATTCGTTTCCATTTCTTGGAAGTATTACGTGGTCGTATAATATCTGCAGATCACATCATATTATCCGAATAATAATTAATATATTCACATAATAAGTACGTTGTCATTAACTTACCTGAACCGCTGTATGTTGACATAGTGGTAAAATATATAAATTATTTGCCGCCAATAATTAGTTCCGAAGAGCCCAACTGAATTATATGGTTAGATAAACCGGAATGAATTGGCGTTATTGTTATTATTTGATTGTCATTTATTTTATCGGCTTATTATGTAGTTCAGAAACGCGTCAAAGAGGGCCATGCGCCATTTTCAAGTTATGTTTATATAATTTCTTGAAATTTTTTACTTAGACCACTTTCATAATTAACACTAAATGAATTCCGTATTACGTTGAAATTACAACCACTATCTAAAGGTTCATTTTTGACGATATCGTAAAAATTACATTGAATAAATTGAGTTTAAAATAATGTGGTGTGAAATAAGTGATAAACTCATTTTTTTTAAATTTTGACTTAGACCACTTTCGTAATTATGGGCACATATATATCACGTCTGTTAGTGTTTACACGTGTCCGAGGATAGTTCACGTGTCAATGTCTTTGAACGAAGGGACTTTGATCTAATTTTGAGATGTCGATACCGATCATAGAGTTTAGGATCACAGCGAATTTTCGGATACTTTGTGGTTGCTTCTGGGGCATTGAGGGAAGAGCCACATAAATTCTAATGAACACTACCCTGGTTTCCCCGCCTCTATGGTCGGGGGTCTTAAAATTTAAAACCGGCCGTATCCCGAGTGGGGGACAGATTGGCTGCTCCCTCTTTTTCCGCCCCTAACTTCCTAGCCCCCGCGGTGCACGAAGGCCGCTACTCCACTCTTTCCCGGCCTCCCCGCCCCCTAACCTGGGCGCCTAAAGCACCCCTCCCCAACTCCGAGTGACTAAGCACCCTTCCCTAACCCCGGGCTCCTAAGCACCCGTCCCCAACCTCAGGCTCCTAAGCACCTACCCCCAAACCCGGGCGTCGAAGCACTCCCATCCCCCCCCCCAACCCTGGGCGCCGCAACGCCTGGGTGATTGCCCTTTCGACGCGACTCGTAGGGCAGCCACCCCCCGCACTGACCGGTGAGCTTATACCGTTTCACCGGTCAGCTGGCGGACCTCTAAAATCGGCGGTCCGCCGGCTCCCCCATCCTATCCTAGGTTTCTTCCACCAGGGCCAAGTCGCTAAGACCGGCTGGGATCAGATACTCGCATTGAGACTGCCCAGTGAAAGGTACCCCTAGAACAGGCACGGGGAGGTAGCACTTACTATTTTGCATCTCGAAGGGCCTTGGTCGCTAAGACTGGCTAAATTCAGATACTCGCATTGAGACTGCCTTCTAGAATGCCAGCAAGTGCTGTGTCGCCGGATGGCGTTCCCGAAGTTACTTATCTCGCGGTCCCCTATTTAGCCTCTAGCTGTCCAATTTTCGCAGCGAGCAAAGGTCAACCTAATAATCCGCCTAGCGGTGGGTCTCTGAACTAACGGGTGGACGTTGGGAAGGATAGCGCTACTGGTGAGTATGGCGGAAGTGGTAAATGTGGTAATTTCAATAAAATTTATTGAAACATTCTAAACAAAGATATGGTTTGTTTCTGCATGTGTTACAAAATATGATGACTTTTTTAGTCAAATTTCTAGCTGTCTTACGTCCGAATAGCCTTGAATTTTTGTCATAACATCCCGAACAATATCTTCGGATTTTGTGAACATGTTTTCATGAATTTCTTCATCTGATTGTTGTATGAGTGCATTCACCAATTGTCTTCGAAATGATGCAATCGATATTTTTTCCCCCGTTACTTCTTCAAACATAAACAGAGCATTTATAACAGCAGTATTTAAAAGAATATATTATATAATTAAATTTAGAGAATATATTTAAATTAAATTTAAAAGAATATATTATATATTTAAAAGAATTATAAATGGTTTATTTAAACAGAGTTTTAAAATTATAATTCAATTTAATCACTACGCAAATTACACAAACTCGCTTTTTCAATAACAAAAGTTTGTGGAAGGGGATTCTGACTGAGAGCGTCTACATGAATCATATTTTTATCTGCACGTTGCTCTATTGTATAATCAAATTCTTCCAAAAACAATGCCCATCTGGCTACTCTTACACATAAATCTTTTTCGTTTATGGTTAAAATAAGCGCACGATAATCGGTCACAATTTTGAAGGGCTTCCCCAGTAAATATACTCTAAACTTTTTTAGCGCTTTTACTACCGCTAATACTTCTAATTCATAGCTTGCATACTTTTCTTCTGGTTTCGTAGTTTTCCCGCTCGCATAGTATACAGGGTAGAGTGCTTGATCTTCATTATCACGTTGTAACAAAATAGCACCGTAACCGTGCATCGATGCATCAGTGTGTAATCCCGTTTCGCAGCCTTGTTTGTATAAGCGCAACACCGGATTATCACTTAACATACTTTTAACACTTTGTCGGCGCTTATTTCTCGCATCGCCTTTACGCTGCCGCCGCACCGGCGAATTTCGCGCGGATTCTACTGCTATTGACGGTGATATTTACGCTATCCGTCGTACATGGGGTATGGTTATTATTAAAAATGGCACTGAAATTAGTGTTACATAAATTTTAATGCATATCTTTATATCCTTAAATTATCACTTATATTATTTATAAAAAAAATTGTAGGTTTAATATTTTATTCTTGTATGGTAAATTTCGAAACATTTTCCTGCATGCAAAGATACTTTACAGGATGAACACATGTACGAAGTGGAACTTCTTTTTTTTGAGGCAGAACAAACTTTGCAAGCCCTTCGCGGGTTTTCAATTCTTCCCCTGCCAATAATTCTTATTATGGTGTGTTGTCTCATATCCGCAGAAAGTCTGTCCAATGGATCGTGTCTCGGCGATCTAATATTGCATTGAATATGTGATCCTGATTCTGGTATCGCTTCATTTACGTCAATCCATTGACATGCGACATCCATTAAAAATTTTTTAAACTTGATATGATTTCCGGAACTTTTTACATAAACATGATACGCATTAAATAATGCACAGTTTATTAGATACAGAACTGTCTTCTTTGTCCATTTTTTGCACTTCAGTAAAATAGAATAATACGCCAGGTATTTATCCGCGCGATTAACACCTTTCATAAATTTGTTGTACTCCCGGACACAAATTGGCTTCATACTCTTCTTTTGTGTTCGTTTACGTATACATTCGACCATACTCGCTGAATGAATTGTGGAAATCATAATTATCAATTTTTTGGATGAATTCCATATTTGTATCAAGATATTTCTTTGTCTACGAAAAAACGCCATAGGCGTTTCAAAGCATTAGTTTTCAAACACACCTTTTGGCACACCTCTATTTTATCTTATTGTACCACAGATGTTTGTTTTACGTTTGAGTAATTCCTCTGCGACCTTCACGCTATTATAATAATTATCCATATATACATCATGCCAAAGATCTAAATATGGCGATAGTACGGAAAATATTGTTGTAATTAGGGACTTTCCTTCTGCACAATATATTTCTAAGTTACATAGTATATAGCCGGATGACCCCTCACACACCATTCGCACCAAAAGTCCGTACTTTATCATTTTTGCAGGGTTATACGTACGGAAGGACAGTCTTCCCCTCCATGGAACGATAGTTTCATCCAATGATAATTCCTTCTTAGGCTTATAAACTTTTTGAAATTTATCTTTGAGGTTTACGTAAACCGGTTTTATTTTATCTATGTAGCTTTCCGCGACAGTTCTCATTATTATATTGAAGTGCTAACCTCCATAATTGTCGGAATCTGTTTCTTGGCATTGTATTTCCGAAAATTGGTGAATATAATACTGGATGCGTCAAATTATAATTTGATGCGTTAAATTATAATTTTATTATAATTTAAATTTAATGACACTGACACCGTATCTATTAATTTCGTTAACAATTATGCTGCACATAATTCAAGCCTAGTAAACTAAACAATTGCCATCTCCATCCAATGAGCGTAAATAAATGCATGCCCCGTAAGCGAGCTCACTCGCACCACAGAAACCATGTAACCGTTGCATTGGCTAATATGATCTGTCGTGCGACTAAATTGACTAGGTAAGGGTAACTCCCTTTTGAAATTTATCCATTTCGTGTGAAGCTCTTAAGGAAGTGACTCATCCCATTCTAATTTTTCTTCCTACAGGGTGTCCCAGAAATAGTGTAAGAACCGGAAATGGGGGGTAGCTGAGACGATTCTGAACAACAATTTCCTTTGCCAAAATGTCGGATGGGGCTTCGTTTTTGAATTATTAAGCAAAAACACTGACCAATCAGAGCGCGTCTCGAGCGCGCGCTCAGTACTGTCAGTGTAGCGTTCGAGCCTAGGCGCCCCGGGACAAGTGTCTCGGCAAAACAGGAAGCGTTAGGCGCAAGTAATATTGAACATAAAAGTAAAAAAAAAATGATAGAATGCTATGAGAGTAATCGCACCCTTGAATAAAGGGAATGACTGAATTGCTGGATATCCCTACAGAAGGAATAAGTAGAAATTGCAGAAAATTTTTCGGTATTATAAAAGAGGAAAAAATTTGAAAATTACCTACGCGGAATGTTAAAAAGTGAAGAAAAAATGTAAACTGGACTCACCCATGTACTTGCAAGTTGATCTGCTTCAATTACAATAGGCAGCGCAGAACAGCTGATGGGGTAGGTCAGGTCATTACACTTCACATGTTTTCTCACACATGATCACTGTTACTTTCAACACAAGATTCTTCAAATCACTGAGTAGAGATATTGATTGAAGGGAAGCGGCCTCGAAAGGGACCGATTTCGATGTATCGCACGTTTGTTGTGTATACTTTTACTTTCAGTATTTATTTAATCGTTATGATCATAAATGGGTGGTGTCGTAAACGTCTGCTTCGATGACCGTCAGAAGAACAACTGCAAAACGTCGTAGGACCCCGTCCTTCCGATGTTGCCGGAATAGACGTTGTCACATTTTTCTTTCCGCATGTTGCGTGACACGTGCAGTGCGACAAAAGAATCTCGAAGAATTTGGCTGTTGGAATGTGGCAACATCTATTCCGGCAACATCGGAAGGACGGGGTCCTACGACGTTTTGCAGTTGTTCTTCTGACGGTCATCGAAGTAGACGTTTACGACACCACCCATTTATGATCATAACGATTAAATAAATACTGAAAGTAAAAGTATACACAACAAACGTGCGATACATCGAAATCGGTCCCTTTCGAGGCCGCTTCCCTTCAATCAATTTCTCTACTCAGTGATTTGAAGAATCTTGTGTTGAAAGTAACAGTGATCATGTGTGTGAAAACATGTGAAGTGTAATGACCTGACCTACCCCATCAGCTGTTCTGCGCTGCCTATTGTAATTGAAGCAGATCAACTTGCAAGTACATGGGTGAGTCCAGTTTACATTTTTTCTTCACTTTTTAACATTCCGCGTAGGTAATTTTCAAATTTTTTCCTCTTTTATAATACCGAAAAATTTTCTGCAATTTCTACTTATTCCTTCTGTAGGGATATCCAGCAATTCAGTCATTCCCTTTATTCAAGGGTGCGATTACTCTCATAGCATTCTATCATTTTTTTTTTACTTTTATGTTCAATATTACTTGCGCCTAACGCTTCCTGTTTTGCCGAGACACTTGTCCCGGGGCGCCTAGGCTCGAACGCTACACTGACAGTACTGAGCGCGCGCTCGAGACGCGCTCTGATTGGTCAGTGTTTTTGCTTAATAATTCAAAAACGAAGCCCCATCCGACATTTTGGCAAAGGAAATTGTTGTTCAGAATCGTCTCAGCTACCCCCCATTTCCGGTTCTTACACTATTTCTGGGACACCCTGTATAACTCTTGCATAATGAGTTTAGCTGACGTGAGTACTGTTGGATTCCTTTATTTAGTCTTTAAAGAAATCTCGCGTAAGTCACGGGAGGTTTTCTATTCGTTTTCTAAAAATATATATATATATATATATATATATATATATATTTTTTTTTTTTCAAATTTTTCTAATTATAATACGGGATTCTATACTCGTTTATTACAATGGGGTTGTACTTTTACGCGTTCTTGATCTTGTCATATATCTGACTGGTTTTGGAAGTTCTTCATCTTCCATGGTTGCTGTTGTGGCTTCTGACGTTGGTTGAGTTCTGGAGCCAACGTTGTAGGTTACAGTGCCCCTTGGTGTCGTTGATGATCCAAAATTGCAATTAACGAAATTTTTGATGATGGGTGGCAGCGTTTGTCCTGTAGTAGGATGTGTAGTGGAGCAGCATAGTCGCCGAATCCAATGTAGACAACGAGAGCAATTCTTAAGAATAATAAGTATGATAATCACGCTAATTATTCCAAGGGCAATAGTACATACCACTTGGTATGTGTTATTATGAAAGGTTGATTTGCTTGTTTTGTAAGGATGTCCTCAAATTCGTTTAGTTTTTTGTTGGCGTACTTTAAATCAGACAGATCTACGTTGGTTAGGTGTATAGTTTTTAATTCTGGAGATTTTAACTTTTCCAGGTGTGGAGTTAGGATACAACAATCATCGTTTATAATATGGATATTCGGGATATAGTGAGTGATATTCTTGTTGATTTTTGAAGTCGCTTCGAGGGCAAAAAGATTTGTGTAGCCCTTGCAGTTGTTTTCTAGACGAATGATCCCAGTTTTCTCCAATATTATGTCCTCCATATGGTTCTCGTTGCAGATCAGTGTCAATGTTGTTGGGTTTTGAAGAATGTAGATCCATTCGTTGTTGGAAATATATTTCCAGGTTTCGATTGTAGCCTTTATGGTCTTGGTTTCGCAATCAGTTGGAATTTCCTTTACATGTGGAGACAGCATACTGACTTCGCAAATTGGTTGCGTTGTCACTTGTGAGGTGTGGAGATCGTAGCAGATATACAGCTGATCCAAGTATTCGATGCAATCAGGCAATTCTTTAAGGAAGGTAGCTTGTGTTTTGGACTGGGAAATAAGGATGTAGTTGTTTTGTGGAATAATATAGGAGTAAAAGTGTGAATAATTGTGTTGAATGGGGAGAGGAATAAGCTCATAAACATCATAAATCATTTTTCTCACTAACGGAATGTTAAGAGCAAAAATAATTATATCAGTAGACGTGATCATTTGAAGTTGTATTAATTTGTAAAATGAACGGATATGTTGTGGTTCCGGCTTCATAATTAAATTTAATTCGCCTTTATAGTTTTTTAGTTCCTCGTGTAAAATTTCGGGAGTTGATTAGTGGGGAAATAATATTATGCTCTGCTAGATTAATTGCTTCAATATATTGATTGTACTCACGAGTGATACGATTTGAAAGAGCAAGAAGTGATGTAATCTGTTGAGTACCTGTCGTTTCCATTGCTAGACGTGACATGAATACATTTGATTGAGTCGTGAATTCGTTAATTTTTTGAACATTTTCATTCATGACTGATTTTTGATATTTCAAAGAAGAGATGGAATTGTTAAAGTTTCTGATCGTATTAGCTATCACCTGAACTTGCGACTTGAGCAATGTTTGTGTTTGTTGATTATTATTTATTAAGGCTTTGATACTGTCTTCGTAGTACTGTGCATCAGCAGCATCAGGTACGCCAAAGATCCATTTAAGTGCATACGATACACCGTTTATGAGTCCTCGCCTTTTCCTTATTAGAGACTGTTGACTCAATTGTTGTACGATATTATGTTTTCTGTCTATTTCATCTAATTCATTTTCGATCAACTTAAGGGTGCGTTCACAATGGTAACTGATATGATTATTATAAGAAGGATCTTTAACTGTTATGCTGCAAATGTCTTGTGTTTTTATGAAGTATTCCTGTAGTATACGAGAAGCATCGCTTAAATAAGTGATATTAATATGAGAAAGAAGCGTTAATTTAGAGTTTGAAATTTGGGCAATACCCTTTTTATTATAGAAAATTTCGCTTGTTTCAGTGAGCGGTTGGTTGTGATAGTAGTGGCTCGTCACTAGGGATGGTAATAGGAGGAGGAATAGAATTATCAGACTCATCTGGAAAATATATATTAATTAGGTTAGTATGATATTTCTTCCTCTTTCTACCGATTTGGAATTCTTGAAATGCATTTTCTTGTAGTTCCGTCCAATGAAAAGGGGTATCTTTCTTTAATAGTATTGTTAAAGGTTTAGCGATTGTTGAATAGTTGGGAATGAACTTACGATAATAACCTGTCATTCCTAGGAATATTTTAACACCTTTATGATTTCGTGGACGTGGAAGTCTTTGAATTGATTGAATTTTTGACGGATTTGGTCTAACTCCTTCATTTGAGATTATATGTCCTAAATATTGACACGACTTTTGCATAAATTCGCATTTATCTGGTTGAAGTTTAAGAGAGTTTTCACGTAACCTTGAAAATACATTAGCTAATTTTCTATTATGATCTTCTATATCTGATCCATACACGACAATATCATCGAGATAAACAAAGCATTGCTTATTGGTTAATCCTGTTAAAACTACATTCATCATCCTCTGAAAACAAGCTGGACCATTTTTTAATCCAAATGGCATACGATTAAATTCATAATGCCCATCGGGCGTAGAGAAAGCTGTTTTAGGCGAATCTTTAGAGTTCATGGGGATTTGATGAAAACCATTTGCGAGATCTAATGTTGTAAAGTACTGAGCATGACCTAACTGGTCTAAGATATCTTCGATGTTTGGCAGCGGGTATGCGTCACCAACAGTCTTTTCATTTAATTTGCGATAGTCAATGACGATTCTCCATTTCTTTATACCTAAACTATCGGTCTTTTTGGGGACTACCCAAAGCGGGCTGGACCATGGACTGGTAGATGGCTTGATAATACCCTGTGCTAACATCTTTTCTATTTGTTTTGAGACTTCGTTCTTATGAATTTCAGGATATCGATAAGATTTTACATGAATAGGTTTGTCATCATGAGTAAGAATTTCATGCGTTACAGCAGTGGTAGTAGTTAAGATATCATTAGGAAGAAAAAATATATCTTCAAATTCTTCACATAATTTTTTTATTAACAGTTTTTCTTCTTCATTGAGATGATTAAGACGAAGAGTTTCATTTAATAACTTTATTCGATTTGGTTTTTCATTTATATTTTCTTTTAACGATTCGAAAATTTGAGCCTTTTCGGGTAAAGATTCGATTTTAATGGAAGGTTTAGCGAACGATAATTTTTCTACCGATCTATTTACGATTGTAATAAGAGCCTCATTATTATTTGTGGCTTTAATTATAGCATTAGGGATTAATAATGTTCTTCCTTCATTTAGAACTGTAGCTTGGATTATTCCTTCCTTTAGATTACAAGGATTACATACTTTAATTTTCGCGACCATTTCCGATCTTGGTCCAATAGTAATTAATTCTTCCGATTTTTGAGCCGTATTAAAATTTAAAGGAATAGAAAATGGAATACAATCGATATTGATACAATTATTCTTGTAAGATATCTCGGCATTTGTAACATTGAAAAAATCATTGCCTAATAGACCATCAAAAGGTATATTCGATTCAACATTATCATCAATTAGATGGAGATCGACTAAAAACTTGTTTCGATGTATTTCTAATTCTATTTGAATTTCTCCAGAAGTCTGAATAGGGGCATTCTTCTTTATACCCGTCAAAGTTATAGTCCTATCATTGGTAATTCGATAACTACTAAGACTTTTCTTCTTTATTACGGAGACGGAAGCTCCGGTATCTATAAGAAATTTAAGAACTCTATCAGGAGAGTTAGAAGAAGGAGATTCGACTAATATATACGTTAAATCGTTATTATTAAGATTGATATGTGCAAAATTGAAATTTGAAAATTCTCTTATAATAGAGCGTTCCGTTTGCGTTACGTCGCGTTGAGGAACAAAAGATGCGTTTTCTTTATGAAAATTAACATGGCGAGAATTTGAATTTTGTCTTTGTTGATTCGTAACTACAACATTGGTCTGAAGGTTACTAGGAGATTCAATATCGAAATTAGGTGTTTGCATTTCTGTTTCGTAAAAATTAATCGATTGTTGATTGCGAGGATTAGAATTAGTTTGACTATTCCTATTCTTTTTTACGTTTGACAAGAACCTTTTAACGCATTCGTCAATCAAATGACCTGACTTTTTACAATAGGCACAAGTAGTGGTCTGCCTGTTGAATTGTCTATTACTTGATTGTGCGTTAGAATTATAATTTTGTTCTGGACGTCTAACGTAATTATTTGGATTCTGTGAGTGTGAGGTTCTGGGATTGGATTGTCCCTGAGTAAAATGAATTGGTCGGGAATGGTTTATGGGTTTGGAATTGTTAAAACGGTTTGAATAGTTTTGTGGACTTTCGTATCGTATTCTAAGGGCTTTTTCTTCGGCAATTGCAGCGGTAAAAGCATGATTAATAGTATTGAATTGTCTATAGCGAAGCATTTGTGAAATTTGTGGATGAGTGTGATAAATGAAACGATTTAGTGTCATATCAGCTATCATTGCGATGCGACCCATAAGAGTATTTTCTTCTAATTCAGAAGCATGGATCGTTGCTAATATTCTGGATGACAGATCTTCTAATCTTTGGAAAAATTGGGAAACATTTTCGGTTCTGCCTTGTCTCATTGAATTAAGATCCTCAAGAAGTTGATCAAGTGATTTTTTATCTTGATACAGACTCAATAATAATTCAGAAATTTCTTCCCACGTTGTCAAATTACAGTGTATATCAATTTGTTCCCTAGCTTTTCCCGTAATTTTACTCTTTACATATAGCAATAACAGGGATTTTTGCGACTCATGGGCATTTTCGAATACTGCATCAACTTGTTTAATAAAACTTTGGATTTTGAATCGATCACCGTCAAATGTATCAGGAATTAGTTTGGTGAGAAATTCGAGACTAGCGCGCGGTGCGTCTACAACTCGGTTTTGAGCCATGATTGATTATGAAGGTAAAGGAAGTTGATTATTGATTAGAGAAGGAAAGAATCGTGAAAACAAACGAATACTTAGAAAACTATATAACTCACGATAATACGAAGCTCCTTTGCTGTTGGGACTGAAGTTGCTAATTTCAGTTATATTCTCCAGAGTTGCAATGCCCTTCCGTATTGGTTGTCGTGGTTCTCCGTGTCTTGTTTTTCCGTTGTCCAATTTCAGCAAAAACTGCTACTTTAACTCCAGGAGTGAAGTTGCTAATTTCACTTTTAATGCACTGGTACTTTTAAAGTTTTGAACAATCCGATCCTCGTCGCCAGATTTTATGTTGGATTCCTTTATTTAGTCTTTAAAGAAATCTCGCGTAAGTAAGTCACGGGAGGTTTTCTATTCGTTGCGATGCTTTGCGCTTCTCTAATGTTACAATAATAATGTCCTATGGAGGGTCGTAGTAGGTCTTTTAAGGATGTGGGAAGGCCATGGTGGGGATGAGGACTGATAAGCATTCTAGGAGCAAGGATCGTGAATCAGGATGCGTAATGGGTAGGATGAGTAATTGTGTAAGGAAGGATGAGCCAGGGTTTGGGATGATAGGAGATGTGCAATTCGGCAAACATGTTGAAATAGCGATATCCAACAGTACTGGTCCTAGCAACCCCAGCGGATCAAACATTGCGCAATTTGAGATAATATTGTACACTTAGTTGAATGTTTTTCAGCAGCAAACGGTTTTATAGATTACGTTATTGAGTCCCGGCTTGAATCCCAATGAATCCCTAGTACCTTTCGTGACTCTGCATTTAAACAAATAGCCTTTGATTCATTATCATTTACTGATTCTGTGATTATTTCTGACTTGCTTGGGGTCCACTTATGTAATTTAAAACCTGCTAATTTTAGTATTTGAATTATTTGATTTTTCAATTCTAATGCTTCTTGAATAGTATTTGCTCCTGATAACAAGTCGTCGACATAGAAATCCCTTTTCAAATTAATTGCAGCTGACGGGAATTTATGACCTTGATCGTCGGCCAATTGATGTAACGTTCTAGGGGCGAGAAAGGGTTCGGCGGCTGTCCCTTGAGTTACCGTGGTTAATTGAAAGACGCGGATTTCATTGTTTTCGCCTTCTCGACATAAAATTTTCTGATACTTCACCCTAGCTTTAAATCGAACCACCTTCCCTTCTTCATCCCTTTTTAACTTAAAAACTCATTTGCATCCTATTTCCTTTTGTCCTTCAACCATTGCCCTTATTGCGTCTGGATCTCTATGTCCTAATTTGCGATGCCATGAGTGTATGCAATGGTTTTTGTGTTCATTTATGGCTAGGAAACTTTTGTGATTAGTCCTTAATTGATATAGATTTCCAACACAATCTCCTACCGCGATTATTTCCTTATTCTTTATAATATCACAGCTATTATCCTTAAAACTAACTTCAATTCCATTGGCCTGAATCCGTTTTACTGACAATAAATCTTCTTGTAACTTGGGTATATATAAAACGTCCTTTATTGTGATTACGTTTACCTTATTAAGATTTCTAAGACAGCTTAATCTACCTGAACCTTTACCCTCGCCTTTTAACGTCTCGCCATTTGTCAATGTTACCTTATAACTGGTATCAAGTTCCTGAAAAAATTCTTTATCATTGGACATGTGGCTCGTCGCACCGGAATTTATGTACCACGTACGTTTATTGCCTGTACCTTATCTTGTACTGAAACAAAAATTGTTATTTTCCGTTACCTTATTTGCTCTTTCTCTTTTTTCCTTCCAGGCTTTATATTTCTGGCATTGTTTCTTCATGTGCCCTCTCCTCTTGCAAAAATAGCATTCCGCCATGTTGTTTTAGTTTCTTTTGTTCGTGTCGCCGCCATCTTGCGTTTTCAAAGCTTTTTCACACGTGTCCTGATTGTTTGTTCTCCTCCTGAATTCGTCTATGAGCTTACTTTTAACTAAATTTAAGGTAAAGGTACCAGTAGTTGATCAGTTAAGAGAAATTTTCTACGGAAACAATGGTAACCCTTTACTCTATCAATAAATGGCGAGAATCAATACATGGAGACGTTCGTTAAACCCTTCAGATTATGCACCAAGACCACTTTTTAAAAAAAGTTAAGTTATACAAGTTTGGTAAATATTTTGGAGAATTCGGAAAATGATCCAGTAGTTGACCACTCTTGAAAAGGAAAAAACTAGTAATTGACCAGCTCTTTTCGTTAGTAGTTGACCACTTATATTCGAAGCAAGGTTAAAAGACTAATGCTGGAAATCAGTTTATTATCGTTTAATTTGAACAATTAGCAGTACAAATCATATTTAAACAATAAAACGAAGAAATTAACCAAATTTCTTCCAATCTTAATCCAAGATTGTTTCAACATCGTTCTTCTTCAAGTAGCCATATACTTCAGAAAACCAATTGAATATCTTATCACTGGTGACTGCCGCTCGTGAAATTGTTAGGTTTTGTGTCACTCTTTTTGATATTGTAGGATGTCTACTAAAAAAACCCTTTATCCAGCTGTTACCAGGTCGATCATTTTTAAATGGATTTTCACGTTTTACGTCTTGAATATAACGTTGCACGCTCGTTACAAGTTGTTCGACTGTAACTGGGAAACCAGCCAAGAATCGTTAAGCAAATAGAAATATATCGGCACATTACTTACCTTATTGCACTCGGATATTCGCTGCTAATAGACACACTTCACTTCACGCGCAATTGTTCCAAAATTTAAACAACAGATGTCGTGGTATCTAAAAGTCACTATCATCTGAAGTGCGCAACTTATACAAACCTTATTTCATCATTTTTTAAACAAAATGGTCAACTACTGGTACTTTTACCTTACTCTGTTTGATTCCAAATTTAAGTCGCTGATTAGAAAGCCTGTCGCATTCATACAGAAGGTGGTGCACTGATAATGGGGCTCCACAGAACACGGGCGGGTCGGTCCTCTTTTTGAGAAACTCGTGTGTCATTCTGCAGTGACCCGTTCTTAGGTGGGAAATTTAACGTTTATTCTTTGGTGGTCCGATACAGAATAATATTGCATCGCTAAATCGCCGCACCGTTGCACCGTTGCATCGTTCGACCTTCAACCGATAATATCAAATGCCGACGATAATACACAATACCCACAGCATATTTTTACGAGCATCAAATTTGGTATGTAGCCACCATGTATTCACTAACATAGTACCACAGATTAATTCTAGCGCTATCTTCCTGTACCATTTAATAGTTTTTCTTAATGAGCTATAGGCTGACATTTGGTCAGAAAGATTCTTTTCATTCGAATACCGTTCAAATTCAAATCCAAAAATTCATCAACAGAGGCATGTTCGGTGCAGTCTCCATTTAGTTCATCATCGCTGCTCTTGCTAATAGTAGCCCGTAATCTCTTTTTAGGAATAATAATATCATTTCAGTTATCATTTTCGTTGTCACGAATTTGCACTTCATCATCAATGCACGATTCCGAGTCAGTTTCACTCCAAATATTAGGCATTGTTTTCACCGTTATTTAACAGAAAAAAAGAAAGCAGATTTGAAATATGTAATATTATTACAACAATTAAAAATCATATGCTCCGCAAACACAATGCGCTTCACTGGACGTACAAATTTGTTTACTGATTCAGACCAGAGTTATTGCGCTCTCCGCAGTCCGGACATAATAAAACAAGAAGCGCTATCGCGCTCTTCGCATTTTTGCCACAATATAAGAGGAGCTCGATAGTAGCTTCTCAGTAGTCAAACGGTGAAAAGATAGGCGGTCTTTGTATAAAAGTAAACTTTCATCTATGCAAAGTACTTGGTAAGGCTAAAATGCCGCAAACAACGATTTTCGCAGCATATCGACTATTCTTTTTATTTTTATTAGGCGGTTGCCAATGCATTTAGGTTCGTGGGAGAAATGTAGCATTCAGAGTAGCAGGAAGTATCCGGTTTCTGGTTATTTCCCAAAAAATATCGCTGCGTAGATAGTCGTTTGTGCTCCAGTTTTTTATTGCGCGTCATCAGCAACGATAGGGCGAAAAAACAATACAACTCGTTTCGCGTCGTTGTTTCTAGATTATCCACATTGTTATTGCTCTGTTAGGCCCAATAATAGTCGGACTCCTCTGCAATTATGTCTATCAATTCTTCAGATATAAAGAATTGAAAACAATCGATGATTTGGGATGACCCGCGTATTTCTTTAGTGATTTCCGAATGATTTGAAACAAATGGATGAATTTTTGGTACAAAATGACTTTTCGGCCATGTTATATCACAGTTCGTGTCATTAAACTCTTGGATTGATTTTGTTTTCTACTCAGAACTGATATATATTATTACCTTTGTTAGCATCTACGTGTCAAGGTTGTTGAACGAAGGGAATTTGATCTTTTTTTTTTTATTGCTGTTGGAGGGGGAAATGCATTTACGCACTACCCCCTGGCGGTTGCGTGCAAGACCTGGGGGGCGTGTGGAACTCACCACTCCCCACGAAGAAAAGTGACCCCTAGTCCGGGGACCGCTAGAGTGCAATGACGGCTAATACACACTAAATCCCCCTCCCCACGTGCTAGACCGAGCCCCGGATTCCGCCGTTGAGGCATTACTTTAGTAGCCCAGTCCTTCGCATCAAGCCAGCCCTTGCAAACCGACGACACATGCGTCTCCGAAGAGACCACATTGGGCCTGGTCAAAAGACTCAGTATCAACATCCTCACAACATCCCTCAGCCACCCGAAGGGACTCTGACCTGATTTTGAGAAGCTGATATCGGCTCCCTGTGTCGGTCATACAGTTTAGGATCGCGGCGAATATCCGGATGTTGTACCGCTTCTGGCGTATTGGGTGGGAACTCGAGCGAGCACTAACCTCAAGGCTGCCTCGTGCCACTAGTCGGCCTTTATAGTTTAGCAGCCGGGCATGTCCCAAAGAGGGATACGACCGGATACTCTCCTCCGCCTCAACGGTGCAGGGTGGCCGCGTCCCGCACCGCTTCTTCCCCCATACCCTCTAGCGGTGCAGGGTGGCCGCGTCCCGCACCGCTTCTTCCCCCATACCCTCTAGCGGTGCAGGGTGGCCGCGTCCCGCACCGCTTCCCCCCACCCTGGGCGTCGCGATCGCCCTGGTGGCTGCCTTTTCGACGCGACTCGTAGGGCAGCCACCCTCTCACTGACCGGTGAGTTTATACCGTCTCACCGGTCAGCTGGCGGACCTCTAAAATCGGCGGTCCGCCGGCTCCCCCATCCTATCCTAGGTTTCTTCCACCAGGGCCAAGTCGCTAAGACCGGCTGGGATCAGATACTCGCATTGAGACTGCCCAGTGAAAGGTACCCCTAGAACAGGCACGGGGAGATAGCACTTACTATTTTGCATCTGGAAGGGCCTTGGTCGCTAAGACTGGCTAAATTCAGATACTCGCATTGAGACTGCCTTCTAGAATGCCAGCAAGTGCTGTGTCGCCGGATGGCGTTCCCGAAGTTACTTATCTCGCGGTCCCCTATTTAGCCTCTAGCTGTCCAATTTTCGCAGCGAGCAAAGGTCAACCTAATAATCCGCCTAGCGGTGGGTCTCTGAACTAACGGGTGGGCGTTGGGAAGGATAGCGCTACTGATGAGCATGGCGGGAGTGGCGGTGCTCATGCGGCCCCTGCAGGTAGGCAGCGGTGCTCCGACGGTTTGGGTGCCATGGGTAGGCGATAAGTACTCCCGGAAAACCCCTAACCCCATCTTCGGGCGTGCGGACGTCACAACCAGATGGATGACGGATGTGTTCGGCGCTCGTACCGAAAGGATTAAGGCGTTCAAATTTTGAACTCCATAATTCTAGATTTATATTAATGTTTTCAAAAACAAATTTCATCTTATAACTTTTATATATTTTGAACCAGGTAAACTCTGATTATTCATTCGACTCACAAATACATATATTTTATACTTATATACAATATTAACCCTTTGTACTCGAAGTTTTTTTCATTCATATGACCAGCAACTCGAAGCAATTTCAATAGAAAAATCATATTCACATGTAAGTAAATAATATACACGTTAAAAGAAAAGTCATTGTTGTATGTTATTGTTTTTTTAATTGATTGTGGACACAAATGTTATAATATATAAAAAAATAAAATATTATAAAATTATTACATTTTGTACTGCTCTAAGGTGTAATACCTCTCGAAACAATCGCCAAAATGTAATCTTGGTTTTCTATACAGGTATCAGAAAAATAATGTGTCTGCCGCCTTTCGCCCGGAAGTTTTCTATTGGAACATACTACGCAATCTTTCTTGGTTCCAGAATGTATGATATGTAGGTGGTTTGGTGTGTAAATGGGGTCTCGAATTGTGAAAATAAAAATTCACAACCAATTGTTTCACCAACAATTTTACAAACTTCAAATGTGACATTGGTTTTTCCTTATTTATTTTTTTAGCAGAAGTATTTTTTTTTAGAAATCCGCGGAATATTCTATACACAAAAGTTTTTACGATTTGTTTTTGTCCTTATGTTATGAACTGAAAATTATTTGCGTTGTCTCCATAGCGGAGCCCTCGAGTGCAAAGGGTTTATATAAAATTTGTATACTTTACTTGATTTTAATGGTCATCGGACCATATCCCGTAGTCGTCTTCATCAATATCTTCACCTTCACTAATTGAATCTTCTTCTGGTTTCAGCAGCTAAAACACTTCTTCGGGCAGTTGTAACACAGAGATTGTCGGTACATTTTTATTTGATATAACTGGATCAGAAGTTGAAAGTGGTCTATGGAATAAGTTGCGGTTAGTGTGATATCTGGAACGTTTCTGTGTATGATCTCTTCGGAACTGTTTTACACATTTATTTTAGGCTTCCATAGATTCTTCAGAAAGACGTCCTATAGGAGGAAGCATTGCCCTTACTATTTTTACTCCGTGAATTAATACTTTGTGCACAGAAGGCGGCGTATAATTCCAATTATAATTGTTCACATATAATTTGCCCGTTTTCTGACAACAATTATTAAATGAAAAATCATTTATTCCTCGGCCGCTATTTAAGACCGCTAGTATGATAAAGAATCGTATTAATTCCTCATTGACACCGATTATTTCCGAAAATAATTTTGGATTTCCAAAAGCCCGCCTAGCAGTATTACCGTTACTTGAGGTACCATATCCCTGTTTAGGTAAATCTATCAATAGAACCATTTTCGTTTTAAAATATTCTTGTTTTCTACGATTTCTTCTCCCTAATAATTGTTTATGCGAAAATTCTTCTGTATCACCTTCTTTGGATGATGTTTTCCATTTTTAAAATCCAGCCTACAGGTGATTTACACATTTCAAGGACTGGGAAACAAATGAGTCGGGTTTATTAGTGTACTTGACATTCCCCTCTATCGATTCAGCCCAAAAATATCGATCCCCGCCCTTCCTGTTGGCCAGAAAAAGATCAATCCCGATACTTCCTGGACGGACCTTGTATATGAAATATGAAGCACGCCCTCTAAAAATCAAATTCGGTAGTGTGAGGGTGAAATACGAAATTTGATGGAGGTAGGATCTTCGAAGAATTTTGAAAAGAAATGTTTTCCAGATTGTTCATTTCGGAAATACCACATTTGCATATGTTGGGTTTAAAACTACTTATATTTATTATAACAAAAAGAATTATTACAAAAGAAAACATACTCTCATTTGTCAAGATACATATAGTACATAGAGAACAACGGAAAGTCGATATTGCACTACTCCTATCGCGATCGTTCTATGAAAGATAAACACATACGTGGACACGCGAGTGCAGTCATCTGTGCGCACGATTCAAACTGTGAGACAAACACCTATCAGGACATTACAAACTTTGCCGTCTATCACAGTCTGCATCATTTTAAATTCAACAGAAATGTCGCCAAAAGTACACGGTGATAAATACTTTTTTTGATAAATACTATCTTTTTAGGCCATTTAATTGTTTTTCTCAATATTGAGTAATATGATAGATATTGATCTGCAAGATCGACACCGTCCACGTTTAAATTATAATCTGCAATGCATTTCGGTTTTTGTATAGTTTTATAGTTTCCAGTGCATTCAACCATTTAAAATTTATGAATTGTCGAAATCATTCGAACCTCTCTCTTATCTTTCCAAATTTGCAACAAAATATCACCTTTCCGGTTGAAAATACTCTCCCCTTTTTTTAGTTTTAACGATTTTGTTTTTAAACATTTTGGCAATCTATTGGCGCGTATTGTGCCACATATTCGTATTTTATTTTGTAATAAAAATTCGCCAATGTTCAAAGTATTATAATAATTATCCATATAAAGATGGTGCCAATATCCGAAATACGGTGTAAGAATCGTTGTTACCGTGTCTTGCAGTTTTTTGCCTTGTCCACAATAAATTTCTAAATTACATATACATATGTATATCCCGTCTGATTCTCCGATAATACTCGTACAAGTATTCCATATTTAGTAAGTTTACGTGGATTGTACGTTTTAAATTTTAATTTTCCACGCCAAGGGATCATGGCTTCATCTAGCGACAGGTTCTGATGAGGAGTAATAAACGGTTTAAAATTTTTTTATTAGATAATTGTAAACAGGTTCTATTTTGTAGAGTCTATCACTATTTTCATTCATTTTCGTGTTATCGTTAACATGTAAATACCTCGTAACCTGTTCAAATCTGTTCCTACTCATTAATTTTGAAAAAATAGGTGTTGCCAAATATGGATCCACGAACCAGTATTCTTTTATGTTTTCCTTTCGTATTTGTCCCATCAAAATAAATATTCCGAACAAATTTTTTATTTCGGAACATGAGACATTCCTCCATTTTCCTTGTTTAGGAATAGCCTTATATTTATGTACATTTTGTAAGTAATAGCGATTTGTTTCTTCAGAAATAATTTGAAAAAATTCATTGCCAAATATACAATCAACAGCTTCTTTCACGCTGCAATTTCTTTGTAATGATGTTGTATCACAAATTCCTTCAAAAGGTTCCAGATTTGGAAAAGTATCCTCATTTGTCCATTCTTCAATTATAGGCTCATCAGCCTCCACCTCCGAATCTTCACTTTCGCTTGAAATATTATATTTTTTATTCAGATTTCTTCTATGTCTAATCACATCACTTAATTCAAGACTATCGCTGCTATCACTGAATTCATTTACGTCGCAAGTGTTGTTTGGTGCATCAGATAAATCATCATATACCAATTCACTTTGAGTTTCGTTTTCATTACATTTATGTGTCATTTCGCTGCTTTTATAGGGCCTATTTCATAAAATCAATTTTTGTTATAAATTATCAGTAACAAATTGAAAATATAGATGATTCTTAAAAAACTGTTACCTTCCAAATTTAAAACACGAAGTTTGAAATTCCAAAATGTACAGTAATAAAACACTTTATAAGATACGATACGTACGACGATCGGCACATATCTACTGATGCACTGGATATAATGACTGATTACTTCTACATGCTTGGAATGATTCAGTTGTTTGGCTAAATTTGTCTTAGGAATGCGAGAGGCTTCGTTACCATGGTAACGTAACAAAAATATTTGCGGCTGGTTGCTTAAGTTGCCGATTGAATAAAAAAAAACATGAAAACGGGATATCTCGTGACCCGTCCGCAACGTTCGATTTGCTAAAAACGAGATATCTCGTGATCCTTACGCAATGTGTTAACAGTGTGTCGCTCGACACGCGCTCACGTGTCTTATATTAAAGAAGAAAGAAGTGAACAATAGACGGTCGGACGCCGTGTATCGATTGTTTTACGTATAAATGAAAATATCGCGGATGTCGTTAGGTGGCATTGTCGATCTCTCGATGCCTCTCTACTTTACCGACAGCTTGTTATCCAATTGCAATCGCATTATATTTTGTATGTTCCACAGGTTATAATTCAGAACTTACAGTTCACAATTCACAGTACACAATACACAATCAATATGTCACAATTTATGATTCATAATAATACTCTGCTAATGCTTCGCAATCCAGCATGTATGGAATCCAGTATACGCTCTTCGAGAAATCAAGACGATCTGGTCGATTTGAATCGATGCGTGCATGGTGAAAAGCCGTGAAAACGAAACGCATTTTTCCTGTGACGACCACTTGAGTGTAGACTAAATATCCTTAAATTCGAGCACGCTTAGTCGACCTTTTTAACAAAAAAAGTAACTGACAAGGGAACATATCGAACATATCGAACACTCCGATTTTAATGAAACTTACTTAATCAGTATCTTCAGGTGGTCGTTTGAGTGATGGATATCTAACATTTCGGCAATCTCTCGTGTCGTGTAATGCTTATTTGACTCGATCAGTGCCTTGATTTTATCATCATCAACCTCAGTGGGTCTCCTTGACCGAGGAGTGTCGTTGAGGTAAAAATCAGTAGCACAACATTTTTGGAACCATCGCTGGCACTGACGTTCTTCAAGAGCACTTTCACCGTAAACTTTTCGTAATTTTGCACACACCTGACGCGCGTTCTTCCCTTTACGGAAGAAATAGAGTAAAATGTGGTGAAAATGCACATTGCGGTCCTTCATTTTACTTTGGCTGTAAAATCTCTAAAACTGTACCGAATCGCTCAATTCTTTTTCTGGAATGAAGCTAGAACAGTCAACTGTCGAATGACATAGCAAGAAGATGGAAACAAATGACTGTAGTACCTCAGAAATTAATTAGCTCCAACTGTTTGCAAAAATGCGTCCAGACTTTTCCGACAACCCAATAAATGGGTCAATGCGGTGTATGTTGGCTTTATTCAGTAGATTTTATAGAAAAAAGTTTCCCCTTCTTTTTCAAAATGGGTTCGAAGCAATTGAATAGAAGAAATGCGAACTCGTGCAGCTTTTTGATCATCATTCAACAGCTTTGGTGGAACCCAACGAGCTGAGATCTTTCTGAATCCCAACTGCTTTCTAATAACAGATTGGACACTTCCATAGCTGATATCAAGTTTTCCTGAAATTTTGAGCACCGTGAAGCGTCGATCCCGCCAGCTCTAACGTGATATCCTAAATAATCTATTTCCTGTCGTGCAAAAAAACATTTATCTAATCTAAACGTTAAATGGGCCCGACCCGCTGTTTGGAACACTTCGCGCAAAATTTCGAGATGTTCTTCTAGCATCTCGGTCGCGATAAACGAATCATCGAATCAATTCCGTAAAAATTCTCTCAATAAATCTATGAAATACCTTTGGCGCGTTTGTTAACCCGAAGGGACAATATAAAAACTCGAATTGACCCAGCGGGGTCACGAATGATGTATATTGAATAGAATTCGGAGCCATTTTTACGTTAAAATACCCGTAAAAATTAAGAAAAAAATTATTTATATATTAAAGTGCCCGAATATTAAAGTAACGTTAAAATTAGACATTGTTTCATTTAACATAAAATGTATTACGTAACGAGTTTTGGATGTGTAGGAGGCCAAAGTAAAGAAATAATAAATCTGTATCCTTTGAATGCTGTATCAAGACTGTTGTTCTCGTTACTTCTTTTATTTATAAACATCACGAACTAAGACAATATCAAATACATATATGCATCTTCACGATGCAGTCCGCTCGATGCATCTTCACGATGCACTGTCACTCATATTCTACAATTCGGCCATCCTGACTTTTTAATCGTCCCGATTGATTAATTCATGCCTTGAACGCTGCTACACCAAAAAAAAAAGACAAACGAAAAATATTGCGCGGGATGATAACAAAGTGAGTAAATTAAATAACAATATTGCGCGGAACGGTAATAAAGTGAGTAAATCAAATAACGTTAAATCCTACTTATCAACGCCTTACAAAATCGTTATATAATGCATAGTAAGAATATATGTACATGTATAATATGAACTGTGAACGAACATTTTTTTTACGAAGGTCGCCAAAGACGCATGTTACACGCCGCCCACGTCCCTTTATACGGTATTTGAGTTAATTGAAATCCATCGAATATATCTTTTATAATGTAGCGGTCGTTTCTTAAAACTTTGTCTACCACGTACGGTCCTTTAAATTGGGGTAATAGTTTTGTTGGGCCGCCCACGTTTGCGAAATTTCTGATCATGACCCTATCGCCCACGTCATATTTCTCGGCGGGTTTGTGTTTCTTATCATATCCCCTTTTGTTTTGCTCGAAGTTTTTCCTAATTCGTCTCGCCGCTTGCTCGCGCATTTTACTTAAATCCCGAACGCCTGCTGTAACATTGTTAGCGTCCAGCCTGTCTTTTATACAATCGCTAATTTTTCCACGTTGATGTACCCCGTACAGCAACGCGCTCGGCGCTTCTCCTGTTGACCTGTTTACGGTATTGTTATAGGCGAATTCCGTGTCTTCAAGCACGGTATACCAATGGGTGTTTTTTTCGTCCGTTAATTCTGCTATCATTGGTACGATCGTTCGATTCACTCTCTCTGCTTGCCCGTTGGCCTGCGGGGAGGCTGTCGCGATTTTTATATGGTGTATCTCTCGCTCCCTTAAGAAATGTTCGAATTCGTGAGCGGTGAAGCAGCTTCTTCTGTCTGAAACAATACGCAACGGTCGGCTATAGGACGCAAAATATTGATTCAAGCATTTTATAACCTCTGCGGTTCCGGTAATTTTTGTTGCATATAATTTCAAATATTTTGTAAACCCATCAACTATCAAAAAGATGTATCGTTTTTTTTCGGATCATTTTCTTGACATCGGTCCTAAATGGTCTATATAGAGCGTTTCGAATGGCCTATCACTCTTGGGGATCTCATACAACATGCCTTCTACTCGGCCCAAATTCGGCGAGAACGCGATACATTTTACTTTCTCCCTCAAGTTGGGAAACCAGTACGTATGCATGATGTTGGTCACTGTTTTATCTAACCCTACGTGTCCCATTTCGTTATAGTACTTCTGCATGATACTTTTTTCGAGTGCGGCGGGTACGAAAAATAATGCACGATCATTTACTTTGCGGTAAACTAGCCCATTAATGGATTCGAAAAACTTATTGTAGCGGATAGCCGTTCAGGTATATGAAGTGCCTGACGTGCAAACGGCTAGCACGGTTTATAACTCGAAGCACAGCAAAGCTATTTTTGAGAAAGCCGTTATGTTAAAATAAACTCATTGAAAAGCATGTTTTGTAGAGAATTAATAAACGGCCTCACAATCAGTAGAAGATCGCTGGTGTCGTAAACCCTGGGTTTCCCCAAAAAGGGTCTTCGACGCGAGGCCAAGCGATCAGCGGTCGGTCGCGGCGGACCTCGGGCCCTGGGAAATCCCGTTATGTCACCTCTCCGTCAGCCAGCGGTACCCCCGCCAAAAACAACCCCTCACTTGGAAAAGCGTGCTTCGGGCACACAAGTGGGGGTGCGTTACTAGGCGGAGTTAAACAAATGAGTCATTGGCTAACCCCACCATCTCGGGGGTCGGGCCTGGTAGATTCAAATGTATAAAATGTAAGGAATGCGAAGACTCAAGAGAGTCCATCAGAATTTCAGCAGAGATAGCGAATAAATAAAAAAGTATCGAACTGAACGCTGTGATTATTAAAACCGGATCCTATATCCACATTATCCTCCAATTTCTCTAACTTTTCGAGAGAGTTGTCGTGCACCACCAGAACTTGCCGGCTTAATGCATCGACGTGTCTCATCCTAGTGCTTATTCGGTGCTCGAGAGTGTAATCGAAATTCTGAAGCTCTAATACCTATCGCGCTATTCTTGGGTTAGTGTCTTTCTTATTTATCGTGAGGCTAAGCGCTTGGCAGTTCGTAACGATTTTAAATTTGATTCCGAGCAGATAGACGCGGAACCAGCGTAACGCATAGATGATAGCCAGCATTTCCAGCTCGAAGCTGTGACACTTGGATTCGGTTTCTGTCGTCCGTTTAGAAAAATAAAAAACCGGATGGAATTTATGATCATCCTTTTTCTGCAAAAGTATGGCCCTGAACTCCGCCGCGCTCGCATCGCAGTGCAATTCAGTTTCGTCTCTCGGGGAGTATATACTTAATATGGGCGCGCTCACCAATGCGTTTTTTAATTTCTCGACTGCTTCAATCTCTTTAGAACCGAAATCACATTTGACTGCTTGCCTTGTCAAGTCGTAGAGAGGTTTTGCTATCATGGAAAAGTTCTCGATAAATTTTCGAAAATAAGAACACAGTCCCAGGAAACTTTGTACATCGCGTACATTCCGTGAGATTGGAAATTTTAACATGTCTTGGACTCCGCGTTCAGTGGGCCTAATGCCCTCACCTGTTATCCTATATACTAAATAATCGAATTCTATTTGCAAAAATTTACACTTATCTAATCTAAGTTGCAGCTTGTTCGCCACGCACCGCCTAAATACTTTCCTTAGCATTTCCAAATGATGCTCTACAGTGACCATTGCTATTAGAAAATCGTCTAGATATACGGATATGTCTCCCGCGTTGATCATATCTTTGAATATATGTGTGACGTATCTTTGGAATTTAAGAGGACCATACGTGGTAGACAAAGTTTTAAGAAACGACCGCTACATTATAAAAGATATATTCGATGGATTCCAGTTAACTCAAATGCCGTATAAAGGGACGTGGGCGGCGTGTAACATGCGTCTTTGGCGACCTTCGTAAAAAAAATGTTTGTTCACAGTTCATATTATACATGTACATATATTCTTACTATGCATTATATAACGATTTTGTAAGGCGTTGATAAGTAGGATTTAACGTTATTTGATTTACTCACTTTGTTACCGTTCCGCGCAATATTGTTATTTAATTTACTCACTTTGTTATCATTCCGCGCAATATTTTTCGTTTGTCTTTTTTTTTGGTGTAGCAGTGTTCAAGGCATGAATTAATCAATCGGGACGATTAAGAAGTCAGTGTGACAATCGACACCGCTAATGTCGGTATGTGGCAACCGACACCCGCGGATATCGATTGGTGATAAGGTGCTCTGCAGAAGCTTTCACACCGTACCACGGCATGGGTTACCATGGCGGTCCCTTACCCCTCAACACCTACACCTGTAGGAAATAAAACCTGGCGAACCGGCCCGTAAAGGATAGTTCATTGTTCTGTTTCGATCGGTGCATAGTAACCTTGACCAGTGATATACTTGTTATAAAAGAAATATACATTGTGAATTCTACAATTTCTTTTACCCTTTTACTTTCCATTAAATTACGTGACATCAGGATGGCCGAATTGTAGAATATGAGTGACAGTGCATCGTGAAGATGCATCGAGCGGACTGCATCGTGAAGATGCATATATGTATTTGATATTGTCTTAGCTCATGATGTTTATAAATAAAAGAAGTAACGGGAACAACAGTCTCGATACAGCATTCAAAGAATACAGATTTATTATTTCTTTGGTCAAGTGACGTGAAATACTTTTTTCCTTACAACAAATCTAGTTGGTCTTCGATCAAGGGCAACGGAAAGTTATCACGCACTGTGATTTTGTTTGGTGTGCGAAAATCGATGCACGTGCGTGTTTCCCCATTTATCTTTTTTGTTAGCACAATCGGTGACGCGTATTCTGATGTACTTTCCCTAATCGCGCCTTTCGTCAACAAATCGTCAAGGATTTCCCTAAGTCTTTCTCTGTCAAAAAACGCTAATCGGCGCGGCGCGTAGTGAAATGGTTTGCTGTCGGACAGGGTAAGCTTCATAACGTTCTCGACTTCCGGGTTTTCGGGTCTAACCGGCTGCAAATATTCTTTCTTGAATATGCTGCGAATTTTCGTCTGAATTTCGTACGAAGCTTTGTCGTTTGTTGTGTACGCGTTATCTAAATTTTAATATTAGTCTAACTCGTACGTTTGCTTTATAAAGTGGACTGTATTGTTCGTTGCTATGTTCTGTTTATGATACGATATGATTGACTCTGCTCTGATCGAATATGCTGTGATTGTCTCTGATATGCTATGCTATGCTATGCTATGATCGACTATGCTCCGTTCGAATATGCTATGATATATTTTTATTGTCTCTGATATGCTATGGGCTCGTGCTCCGAAAAACCTCAGCTTAAATACGGCTCCCCACTACGCAGCGCTTGGGTTGCTCGTTTTCTCGAGGAATCCATAGGTTTTTGCTCGAATGCCATTGCAGAAGGAGCACGAGCTCTGCTGACACTTGATACCACGATTATGCCACATTTTAATTTGCGACGCAACATCGTTTATTATCAGGCGCGACTCTGGTTCATCTGACGCGGATAATGTTTCGATGTTCATTATTTCCGCGACCTCTTTCTCCATGACCATTTTCAATCTCGCTTGCTTCATAAAATCGCGGCCTAAAACCAGCGGATCTCGCAGTTAGATTTCCGAAACAAAATCTTTGCGTTGATTAGCCCTTTAACCCTCATACTACTGCTATTAATACCCGAGAATTTACTTGATTTTCCTGACTCTTATACTAGATTCCGCGGTATAAAGCTTTCTTTAACAAAACTAATAGGACTTCCGGAATCAATCAACGCGTTAACCTTGATCTCGACGCGCTTATCCGAGTCTTCTATCGTCATGGTTACCGTTTGATAAAATTCGTTGTCCTCTTCGTCTGCCACGTAGTTTATCTGGCCAGGCGGTGCTCGGCTATTCCCGGCCTTGGGAGTTGTCTCGTCACGTCTGACACCGGATCCTCTCTCGCGTTTGGGCTTCTTGCATTCTGCAGCGAAGTGTTCCCATGTATTGCAGTTAAAACAACGGACTCTCGTTGTTCCTTGTTCTTTTTCCGTGTGTGATTCGCCTGTGACTTCTCCATGGCGTTCGAGTATCTTCTGATGCCGTGGTTCTCCTCCTGTCAACGTTATGCCTGCAAATGCTTCCAACAAATCGTCGGTTGTTTTGAAACCGAAATTATTTTCTGGGATCCGTTCCACTATATAATCAATAATCTCGTGTTGTGGGATTGGCACTTTATTACCCAACACGATTTTTTCGTGGGCATAATCGGTAAACGGTTCACCGCTTTTCCACACACGTCGTTCGAAATCTCGTCTCAAGAACAGCGTGTTTTCCCGTCGGCCATACATACCCTGCAGAGCGTTCAATAGCTGATCGTATGATAGCTCGATACAATCTTCCCTTGAATGATACCAACTCCTCATGATGAGGCTTCGAATCTGTTTTTCCCAGCTACGGATATCGCGGCTCCCGTCGAAATCGCCAATCAGATCTTTTACATCTGGCAATTTTGCCTCCCGGGTGGTTGTCGACTGGATACTGTTTTCTGGCGATACACGTCGTGCCCATTCTAGTTCACGTTTTAATAGCTGAATTTCACGTTCCGCTATTTCTTTATCGCGCTCCGCAATTTCTTTCTCTCTTCTTAACAGCTCGAGCTCGGTCTCTAGGTGCTGGGTACCTTGAGGAGTTAGTTTTCTAATGATTTCCGTCGATCGGGCGGCGTTCGTCTCCTGCTGCTCATTATTTGACGGATCATCGAGGTTTTCGTTGGCAGTTGTTAATCGAAGGTCTTCTTTGGGCACCCCGGCTTCCAGGAGTCTGCTCAAGAGCTCCGGTTTCGATCCGGACGCCGACAGGTTCATGCCTCGTAGCATCTCCTTTAATTCAGAAACTCTAAGTGCACTCATTACAACCAAAGGCAAGAGATCGCTTTTTTTCTTCGCACTGGCACAACGGACACAAACCACACGCGTGAACGGCAAATACGCGAACGAATCAATGTATTTGACGCGACTGATTTATGTGGTGCTCTATAATATCTTGAACCCACTGAGTTTGCTCACTATAACGGCAAGCTCGCGCATCTGAAACCTCGCGAAACTTGAAGAATTGAGTCTCAGATCCCACTTCTGATTTGTAGGAGGCCAAAGTAAAGAAATAATAAATCTGTATTCTTCGAATGCTGTATCGAGACTGTTCTCGTTACTTCTTTTATTTATAATGTAGTAGATCAGGTCAGGTTCGAGCATAAAGAAGATCAATAATTGGCTTAACATAAGGTTACTTTATTCCGTAATACCTAAGTGTTCTGCCGATCGTACGACATCAACTGCCCACAACGACCTACCCCCTACTCGACTGTTCGACGTTGCCGAACGGCGACGTCGTTTCCCGGAATTCTTCTGTTTACCGGTCGGTGGAATATTCCACGACGCACACACAATACTATAATTCGGCCTATCCTGACCTTCGATCGACCTCAATCGTCAAGTCATATCTGTTTAAACGCATAAGTATCTCTAACATAAATCTATAACATAATGACATAAGGTAAGTACATAAGGTATTCATAATTCGTAAGATGAACATAAGAGATTTTCAGCGTAATGAGTAACATAAGGCAGATAGCTACATAAGGTTGAAACATAAAGTAACCATAAAGTTAATAATTTCAGGAACAATCGAACTTCGCCATGTGCTTTTACAACACGCTTACTAAACTATAACGGATTATGGTGATATCTAACATTCCACCAACTATATCTAACTTATAACCTAAAAATATATATACACATATGTACAAAATAAATGAAAAGCACAAATATATATACAGTATATACAAACACACTCTCATTCGTCATTATCATTATCACCCTCTCTTAATTTCGACCTTGTTTTCATGTTTTCCGGAGAACAGATACCTTCGAATGGTAATTGTGTTAATTGATGTCTTTCCGGATCTCGTATGACGTAACGATTTTTGTCTAAGACTTTAACAATTTCGTAAGGACCTTTAAATTTAGGTACTAATTTTTTATTGACTCCGGGTGTTACATCAACGTTTTTAATGACAACATAATCTCCTACTGCATATTTCGTCGGCGATTTGTGTCTCTTATCATAATAATTTTTATTATACTCGTTCGATGCTTGTATTTTCGCAACTGCTTTTTGTCTAATAGCATTTAAATCATGGTCGTTGGTACCTTGTTCTTCTAAAATTACGCGTAAATCATCATGAACATTTCCTAATTGATTTATACCGAATAATAATCTACTTGGCGTATCTTCGATGGTTCGATTTATACAATAGTATAATACGTAAATTATACGTTGAATAATAATTCAACGCATATTCAACATCTTCTAATACCTGATTCCATGTACTGGTGTTAGTACTTAATTTCGTTAACATCGGTGTTAAAGATCTGTTAATTCGCTCTATTTGTCCGTTAGCATGCGGAGTTGCTGTCGCAATTAAAATATGTTGTATTGCATTTTCCGCAATACTTTCCGTTCTAATGTTTGTTTTAAGCTATTGCAGTCTGTGATAATTTTAAACGTAATTCCCTGTAAGTAAATTCGAAAACGTTCTAATGAGTAAATTATTGCCAGTGCCTCTAATTCAAAACTATGATATTTTGCTTCGGTTTGTGTTGTTCTTTTACTAAAGTAACATATTGGGTGAAATTTTCCATCTAACTGTTTTTGCAATAGTACTGAGCCAAAACCATGCGTGCTTGCATCACAATGTAATTCCGTTTCCGCGGTCGGAGAATAAATTGCCAATACTGGTTCGAACATTAATGATTCTTTTAGATTTTCGAAACACTTTAACATTTCATCATCCCATTGAAAAGAGACTTTCGACTTTAATAAATCATATAAGGGTTTCGCTTTTAACGCAAAGTTTCTTATAAATTTACGAAAATAGGAGACTAAACCAAGAAAACTTTGTAATTCTCGGTAATTTCTCGGTATTGGATACTCGCATACGGCTTGAATATTATCTTTACTCGGCTTAACACCTAATGAATCTATACAGTAACCTAAATAAACAATTTCACTTAAAAGAAAAGCACATTTCTCTAACCGTAATTCTAAACAATTGCTAACGATAACATTCAATACTTGTTCTAATATTTCTAAATTTTCATCAATTGTTTTCGTGACAATTAATAGATCATCTAAGTAAATTAATATTTTCCGTTCATCTAATAATTTCCGAAAAGCATTGTTAATGAAACGCATAAAAAATGATGGACCGTTCGATAAGCCGAAAGGCATACGCACATATTCATATTGTCCCATAAACGTAATGAATGCCGTAAATCAAATCGAATTTTCTTTCATATGAATGTGGTGAAATGCGTCTTTCAAATCTAACCGGGTAAAATAATTCTTATTCCGTAATTGGTCAATTTGATCATCTATTCTGGGAATTGGAAAATGATCTCGTAACGTTAGTTTAATAAGATCTCTGTAATCAATGGCCATTCGATATTGTCCAGACTTTTTCTTAATTAATACGATCGGACTACAATATTCGGACATACTGGGGCGAATAATTCCCCTTTCCAATAAGTTTTTAATAATTTCCTCAACCGCGTTTTTCTCACAATATGATAATCGTCTGGGATTATAATAAAATGGCTGATGATTCGCTTTAAGAACTAATTCCATTTCTAATTTTGTAATTGGTGACTCTGGTCTTTCTGGTTTTACATAACATTTATCAATAAGATTTATAACTTGATTTTTCGATTCCCAGTCTACTTTTCCATCAATGTTAAGATTAACCGGTGGATCGTTCTCAATTATATCAATTTTCAGAATTTCGGATATTGGATAATCATCGCTTCCAGTCTTACACTTACGTTGAACGCGCACAGTTTTTCCTAAAGTTATCTCTATGCTATCGTTTGTAATAAAGTCTCTACCTAATAAACAAGCACAACTCATAGTATTTTCTGCGATAACATAAAAATTAATCGGAATTTCGCAATCCGCTACTAAGTGTTTGTTTTAAACGTTCTAAAATATTGATTTTACTTTGATTCACGCCTTCGAACTGGACATCATCTTGATACGGCATAATAACTACGTTTGGCTTAATTAAAGAGTCGACTAAAAATGATACAGGACTACCTGTGTCTAAAACAGCGTTTACGTTACCTACAGTGTTCAATGTTGCTTTGATTACATAACACGGTACCACACTCGTATTAAACTGCACCAAATACGCTGTCGTCGATGAGCTTGCAGGTTTTGAGGTCCGTTCCTTCGCTGTCATAGGCCGCTTTCGACAAAGTTGCTTCTTATGATCCGTCGCTCCGCATAGATAGCACGTTCCTCTCTCCCTCTTTGGCTTCGGACACGCTGCATACAAATGTCCCGTTTCGTTACAATTAAAACACCTGCTGGGGGGCTTCGATTCCGCTCGCGGGTAATGCATCTTGCTTGCTGGTTTATTCGTAATTTCCGGATTTGACGGTGTAGCTTTTCTTACTGGCGGATTACTCAAACTGCGAATTCTATCGTAAATTTTTAATTTGTTTTTCAGCTCGCTTAAATTTGTTGCTTCATAAAGTTGAGCTTTTCTCATGGGATCGTCTGGAATCCCGTCGACGATGTACTGGATTAACGCTTCGGCCTCGATGTAACCTCTCGCGGCAATTTCTTTCATCACCAGAAAATATTCGTGGACGGATTCGTTCCATCGCATCTTCCGGCTATGCAACATTTGGTGTAATTGTGCGCTATTTATTTTCGACGAAAACTCTTCTAACAAAAAAGATTTGAATTTCGTCCATGTCGTAATGGCTCGCTCGTCCTGCATAAATAATTTCGCTAGACCCGTTAAACATTTTCTCGCGAACAGTAATTTTTGCAAATCCGACCAACCAAGCAACTCGGCATTGTCTTCAAAATCCCGGATCCAACTTTCCACTGGTTATCCGTCCGATCCATTAAATTGCCGGATTGAGTCCTCGATGTCGCGAAAATTTAACGTAAATTTTGGTGTTTCACGATCAGTTCTAACGTTCTGTGCCACTAAATCTGTCTGTGATAGAGTTCTCGCGGACACTGGTCGCGCACTTGTATTCGTTGGAAGTTGTTGAATTGTCTCATCCATCGCCTCGTCTTCCGAATCTTCTTCTGATTCCGAGACGGTCGATGCACTAGCTAATTTAAATCGATTCGGATCTATCAAATGTCCACAAATTCGATGAGCCACTTCTTTATTCTGCCTCGTAAAATCAATGTTCAATACAGTGCATATAGCCACTAATTCACCTAAACTAAATGTCGTAACAGCCCACGCCACATTTTCGACAAATTCTTTGGATCCTATTTCGAATCCTAGTCCCGAAAATTTACGTAGATATTTCCGATTATTACGATCGCCTTCGTCACCTCGAATAAATTTATATAGCGCACGAATTGCCTTCGTTGGCGCTTTGCGCAAGTTCTCACAGATAACCGGAATATCATTTAACGTGGTCATTGTTCTTTAATTTAATTGAAATTGTCACTTAACTAATTAACGCACTTATCACTACAATAAAGTTTATAAAATTACGCAGTGCGTTTGTCTGAATCACTACAATAAAGTTTGTAAAATTACACAGCACGTTTGTCTGAATCCCACTTCTGAAGCTGTAGTAGATCAGGTCAGGTTCGAGCATAAAGAAGATCAATAATTGGCTTAACATAAGGATACTTTATTCCGTGATACCTAAGTGTTCTGCCGATCGTACGACATCAACTGCCCACAACGACCTACCCCCTACTCGACTGTTCGACGTTGCTGAACGGCGACGTCGTTTCCCGGAATTCTTCTGTTTACCGGTCGGTGGAATATTCCACGACGCACACACAATACTATAATAAACATCATGAACTAAGACAATATCGAATACATATATGCATCTTCACGATGCATTGTCACTCATATTCTACAGATGTAATGTAAATAAAATTTATGCTATTTTTAACTAGACACAGTGTCTAAATATAAACCTAACCATTTACGCTTTTTCCAGTTATGAAGAAAATTATAGCGGGACAAAATAAAAATGTTGTGGTGTCCGAATATTAAAGTTACTCACTGTATTTGTGTGTTATTAAACAGTTCAAGTCGTAGGTAGGCATTCCTAGAGCAAGGAAACAAGAGCAGTCAGTTCATCCCGTGCTTCGTTCAGCAGCTGTAACGATGAATAAGAAAACTGAGCAACGTATAGTTATAACGTTGCTGTTGTAACGTAATTTGGCATTTGGGTTTAAAATAAAGAGGAATTGAGCCGTAGCACAACCCTAACTTTCTCTTTTGACGATTTATTTAAAATAAGTGCGAGTATACAGCTTAATTATATTCAAAAACTGAGAGCCCTTTTGGAGAGTGCGCGACCTTATACATATACAATACAGTGTTGATCCGTAATAAGCAACAGATTTTTGGCTCGAAATAAGCAAATCTTTATCTCCACCTTTTCGTTTGATGTTGGCCGCAGAGCGAGAGATCCGAGAACAAGCGAGAGGTTCGTGAAACCGGAGAAACTATAAATCTTCGCGGTCGAATGAACAGTCTGGTAGAAGGAAGATAGGACATGTCTAATGTTTTCTCATTCTGACATTAGTGATTCTAGTATAAATGAAGAGATTTCTCCGATCTGTTTCAGTTCTGTTTCGAAATAAGCAACAAATCCGGGACTGGCCAGTTGCTTATTACAGATCAAGACTGTAATGCAAATACATCCTTTTCCTTAAACTAAATGATTGAAAGAGCCAATAATTTGGGATGCATTTTTAACTGTTATTGTAATAAATTTATTTAATAGTGTAAGGGAACATTGTTTACGATTAAAATGTACAACGTATAGTATATGTATAATGCATAAAATACAGGGTGTCCCAGAAATAGTGTAAGAACCGGAAATGGGGGGTAGCTGAGACGATTCTGAACAACAATTTCCTTTGCCAAAATGTCGGATGGGGCTTCGTTTTTGAATTATTAAGCAAAAACACTGACCAATCAGAGCGCGTCTCGAGCGCGCGCTCAGTACTGTCAGTGTAGCGTTCGAGCCTAGGCGCCCCGGGACAAGTGTCTCGGCAAAACAGGAAGCGTTAAGCGCAAGTAATATTGAACATAAAAGTAAAAAAAAATGGTAGAATGCTATGAGAGTAATCGCACCCTTGAATAAAGGGAATGACTGAATGGCTGGATATCCCTACAGAAGGAATAAGTAGAAATTGCAGAAAATTTTTCGGTATTATAAAAGAGGAAAAAATTTGAAAATTACCTACGCGGAATGTTAAAAAGTGAAGAAAAAATGTAAACTGGACTCACCCATGTACTTGCAAGTTGATCTGCTTCAATTACAATAGGCAGCGCAGAACAGCTGATGGGGTAGGTCAGGTCATTACACTTCACATGTTTTCTCACACATGATCACTGTTACTTTCAACACAAGATTCTTCAAATCACTGAGTAGAGAAATTGATTGAAGGGAAGCGGCCTCGAAAGGGACCGATTTCGATGTATCGCACGTTTGTTGTGTATACTTTTACTTTCAGTATTTATTTAATCGTTATGATCATAAATGGGTGGTGTCGTAAACGTCTGCTTCGATGACCGTCAGAAGAACAACTGCAAAACGTCGTAGGACCCCCGTCCTTCCGATGTTGCCGGAATAGACGTTGTCACAATATGTCGAATAGATACAATACATACAGTATATACAATATATAAATGTTGAGCGTCGCGGTTTTCGATATCGCGAGCACTCTTAATTTAGTTGATGATTCGATGATGAGTTTTACGATACGATATAATACGAGTGAACTCGACAGACGATGTGGTTGGAATGCGCTCCGATCCGAAGGAAGAAAATATTCAGGGTGTACCAGAAATAGTGTAAGAACCGGAAATGGGTTAGGTTAGGGTTTGCCGTCAGGCCTGGCGACTCGCGTTTGCAAGCTGGAGGCGGGAGCTGATTTCCCACGCCAGCGAGCGAGTCGCCGGGGCTCTCCTGCCATTCCTGCAAGAATGGCGGGAGAGACGGTTCCGTTTGGCCGCCGCCGTCGTTAATCCCCCGGGATAACAGGAGGATCCGGCGGACCGCTAGTAAGGAGGTCCGCCGGCTGACCGGTATTCGGATACCGGCAGGAGAGGGTGGCTGCCCTCGCATCACATCTGGAAGGGCAGCCACCCCGGCGGTCGCGACGTCCAGGGCGGGAGCCGCGGTAGTGTTCGTCAGAGTTCCCGCGGCTCCCCCAATACGCCAGAAGCTGCACAGCGTCCGCAGGTCGCCGTGGAGGTTTTAGTCGGTAGAAATCCGACACTACCCGCCACCTCACCCCCGGGGGGTGGCGGGTGTCTTTGGAAGATTTCCTCCACGTAAAAAAAAAAAAAAAAAAAAAGGTTAGGGGAATCCCAGTGGTGCCCAAAAGGACAGCGCTGGAGGGCAGTACCAGCGACACATGGTCGCAGGTGATTGGTCGAAAGGCCAAGAGGGCAGCCGCCGCAAAAGCTGCGGCAGCGAAACCTGCTGCGAAGCAGGCGAAGAAGGCCGGCCCCTCCGGGCCCACAAAGAGGGTAGTCCCCGCCCGTCCCCCCCGAACGGCTGCGGTGACAATAACCGTACCAGCGGGGGGGAACCTCTCGTATGCGGAGGTCATGTCGACCGCCAGGTCGAAAATTAACCTGGCAGAAGTTGGCGTGCCTCTGCTGCGGCCGAGAAGGGGCGTCACAGGAGCACTGATCCTGGAAGTTCCAGGCCCGGAGGGTGCTACCAAGGCCGACACCCTTGCCGCAAAGATGCGGGAGGCATTGGAGGGCACGGGGGTGGCCATATCGAGGCCAGTAAAGCGGGCGGACCTGCGAATCCGCGGCCTCATGGACTCCGTCACCCCCTGCGAGGTAATACAGGCCGTCGCCGCGGCTGGAGGGTGCCGGTCGGAGGATATCAAGACCGGAGAAATTCGGTCATCGTCCTCCGGCCTCGGCACCTTATGGATCCAATGCCCAACGGCTGCCGCTAGAAAGTTGGCAATAGCCGGTAAAGTGGCCGTGGGATGGACCCAGGCGACGGTCGAAGCCCTCAAAGCCCGACCCCTTCAGTGCTACCGCTGTCTGGAAATCGGACATACCAGGCAGCGGTGCACCAACAAGGTGGATCGCTCGGGTCGCTGCTACATATGCGGCGACCCGGGCCACAAGGCAAACACCTGTTCGGCTTCCCCCAAATGTCCTTTGTGCACGGACATGGGGAGGCCGTCAGGCCACCGCCTCGGGGGTCGGGCGTGTACCGCAAAAAGCGGTACCGCCAAACGCAAAGGCGGCAGGGGTAAGGTGACTGGGGCCAAGGCAGCGACCCCAGTCACCTGTGCAAAGGGTAAGGAGGCAGCAGCCACGGCTGCTGCAGAGGAGGCCATGGAAACGGCCGAATAATGGGGCCCAAGGGCCCAATTATACAGGCCAACCTTAACCACTCGGTCAGGGCACAAGATCTGCTTTTGCAGTCCCTGGCCGAGTGGGGTGCGGGGTTGGCTGTCGTGGCGGAGCCCTACAGGGTCCCCAATCACCCAAGTTGGGTGGGGGACCAGACGGGCTCTGTCGCGATACTCTAGGGAGGGAAGCCAGGGTCCCCGCCCTGTACTGTCATCGAAAGCGGGCGGGGATACCTGCCTATCGAATGGGGTGATATCGCGGTGGTGGCTGTGTATGCACCTCCGAGTTGGCCCCTCGGTCAATTCGAGGAGTACCTGGACGGGTTAGGGAGATGCATCTCCCGCTGCCTTCCCCGGCCGGTACTCGTCCTGGGGGA